>JANUWF010001460.1:600000-1052222 GCA_026120185.1 Voacanga thouarsii | reverse complement strand
TTGGAGACTTTCTATTTGTGTATATTGATATTTGAGGAAGAATGTAGCTGTCCTAAATATTTCACAGCCATCTCAACTACTCTTTTAGGTTCTTTTTTGATAAAATTTTCTTCAAGAAAAATGTAGGTTGTCTTTCTAACATGGCACTGTAGTCTACAACATTATATTTTGCATTTGTTTACAGCCTGATATTTTGCTAGTTCTCTTCTTGTTTTCATTGATTTGGTTTGGGATTTTGAGCATTCAAAGGTTGAGAAGTGTGGGCTTTTTATATGTGTTAATGTTGTGATGTTTGAAGTTGTAAATTGTGAAGAGTGGTGGCCTTGGCATTAATCTTGTTGTGGTGTTTGATGGGTGTTGTTGATTTTTATGGGAATGAAGCGTTATTGTGAGTTGTTACTGATTGAGGAGATTTGGGCTTCAAAAGTGGTTTGTGTTGTCCAAAACAAAACGAGGAGTTTAGCTTTGTAATATACTTAGAATTTGTTGTTGGTTGTTTGGAAAATTTGTTGAGGCAACTGAATATATATAATGGCATCGTAAGAAAGCTGAATGATATTATTGTTGAAAAGGAAGTATAGCCTTTTGAAAACTGAAATGCTAAAATGGAAATGCTGAAATGTTGCTGTTTAGCTATTTTGCTGCAATAATTGTCTGTTATAGCCTCAGGAGAAAACTGAAATGCTGTAGTTTTATTCACTTATTGCTGAAGTATAGCCTTTTGAAAACAAAAATGCTGAAATGCTGCAGTTTAGCCAGTTGAAAACAGAAAATAGAAATGCTGTAGTTTTATTCAATTATTGCTGAAGTATGGCCTTTTGAAAATAGAAATGCTGAAATGGTGCAATAATTGTTTGTTCTAGCCTCAGGAAAAAACTGAAATGTTGTGGTTTATTTCAATTCTTGCTGAAATATAGCCTTTTGAAAACTAAAATGTTGCAGTTTAGCCATTTTGATGCAATAATTTACAATGGCAGTTTGGTATCAAGAAGCTACTGGTTAAGAATGCTGCAGTTTGGTACCTGGCAGTTTGGTTAAGAATGTTGTAGTTTGGTACCTGGCAGTTTGATGCAATAATCTCTTTTTTTATTTTCATCCTTTGTGATTGCTGCGGTTTTGGTATCAAGAAGCTCTTGTGTTTTAACATAATTTGTCTAACTTGAATGTGTCCAATTTATAATGGCAGGTTCGTAGGGCTCGAGACGAATGGGACTAAGGAAACAGCTTGGCTACAAGTTATTTTGATGCTACATATGAAGGAAGTATAGTAGATTATTTTGCTAAATGGAAGCATTTAGACATTAATGGAATTATGTCTTAATGGATACATTGAGATTTTATTTTAGATTATATAGTTTTGATGACTTCCTTGATGTATATATACATAGTACTATACTTCCTATTGTATGCAAACATTTTATTTTGAATTTAATGTGATTTTGTATTATGGTCAAAGTTTAAAATTTTTTTATATCATGTAATTAATAAATATATTTATTTATTTATTTATATAAGAACTGAAATGTCATAAAAAAAATGTAGTGACACATAGCCAACACATTATGAAAATTTAAAAAATATTGTTATATTAAGTCTAAACAATATGTATAAGTATCATAACAAATAATAATAATGACAGTATAAAATGGCACGAATGCTATCAAAGTGTCATATAACTGAAAGTTGCCAAATGCTATTATGACATTTATAAATATTTTTGTAAATTTGAATTTGACTGTTGGCAACCGTTGTAAGCATTTGCATAACACAACTAAATGTTATATGAAGATCTTTTATTGATAGTTGTAAATGTTATTATAGGCATCAGTTATTATGACACTTTAAATTGTTAATATATATTTGAATTTTTGGCAGTTATTAGACCCTTTTGTAGCATGACAAAATGTTGTAATAAGGCCTCTGATATAACACTTATACATATTATGATAGGTACATCTATTATGACATTTGGTAACGTCCTCAATGACTATAGCAACGACGTTTTAGAGAACATTTTGCAGAAACGTCACAAAGTCAAAAATGTCACAACAGATACTTATAATAACATTTGCACCTGTCACGACAACTTGTTTTTCTAGTAGTGGTTATTTCCTCGAGTAATAAGGAAATTTTTTCTATTTTAAGTGTGGGAGAGTGAGTCATGTCTTTATTTGTTTTCTTAGAATTTTTTAGTATTTTTCTTTAGTTTGCTTTCTTTTATTTATGTGTGTTTTTATTTTCTTATTATTTTCCTTGTGCGTTTATTTGTGTTTTGCTTTATAGGTAGGAATAAAGTCCTCTTGAATAAGCTTTTCTCTCTATTTTCAGTTTTGATATCTATTGGCACTGTATTGCACTTGGGAAGTATTGCTTAAACTTTTTACCATTTTATTATTTTTAGTCCCTTTGGAGATGCTTTCTTGTGTTTATTTTTTGCCAATAAGGACATTGCCCGATTTAAGTGTAGGGGGTGTGGTTTGATAATATTCTTTGTCCAAGTTTTTATCAAGGATCTTGGTGTTTTCTTGGTATGATCTTGGTTTTTTCTTGGTATCAAACAATTTTGTTGAAAAAATTGAAAATTTTAAAATTTTGAAAGTTTGGAGATTTTGGAGCTAAATTGAGCTCATTGTTCGATTGCCTGGGGTGATGATTTTCTTACTAATTTTGGATATGGATTTGTCATTCATTATGATTTGGATTTTATTAAAAGGTAAACTTGTTTATTAATTTGAATTTTTGCGAAGTCTTGAGAATTTAAATTAACATTTGTTATATTTGGTATTTGAGTTTTATTTTATTCTTTGAGTTTGAATGCAGATTATATGATGAAATATGGGAAGAGTTGTTAATTAATTCTTATATTATGGATTTAAAGTTTGCTTGACTTTGAGTTGTGAATAAGGAATGTGAGGATATAAAAAAAAATTTGAGTGAAAAGGAAAAAATGTGAGATGAAAAAAATTGAGTTATTTTTGAAAAGAAAAGAGAGAGACCTTTTGCTGAAATGGAGCCAATACGGTGAGTGGAAGAGAAGAATCAAAGAAGCATCACACTTTTTTGAGGCAATCTCAAAGGCAAGAAGGTAAGGAAAGAAAGAAGAAAGGAAGAAAATTGTTTAAAAAAAAATGATGATGGCTATAAGGGGGCCAATACGGTGTGTGAAGAGAAATTCATATACTTAAGGCTATCAATTCACAAAGTTATAGAAAAAAAAAAGAATAATGGAGTGTTTTCCTTGCTTCACTAACTTGAGTTGTGTAAATTTAAGTTTATAATGCTTGAATTGGTTAAATGGCTTGACTTGTATGATTTATGTTATCTATATTTTTGCTTGAGGAGTAGGATGATTTTTTTGTACTAGATATAAGCTTGTTTAATTTAACTTTGATAGCCTTGGGATTGTTTGATTTAATACATGAGTTTACAAGGTTTTAAAAGGGTTGAGTGAATGACGAATTTATGATTAAGGTTGAAAGAAGGTTATGTTGTCATTTTGGATGAGTTTTCTAAGGAAAAATTTGCTAAATTGTTTTATCTTATTCTAAATGCTTAGTATCTAATTCTTGTTTTGTTTGAGGACAAGCAAAAGTTCAAGTGCGGAGGTATGTAACAGGGGCTCAAATCACCATTATTTTCGTAGTTATTTAAGGCTATTTTGAGATAATTTTGTTGTAATAACTAGACAAATTCCTTCATATTTGACATTTTGCTTGTAAAAACTGTTTTTGGAAAATTTGTGCAGATTTGAGTTAAATTCGAGCCAAAAGTGAACAATTCCAAAATGTACCTGGTAGAATTTAATTCAAATATGTATAAATTTTTCTAAAACACTTTTTACAAGTAAAATGTCGAATAGGAAGGAATGTGCCTAGTTATTACAACAAAAGTATCTCAAAATAACCTCAAATAATTAGAGAAATAACGGTTATTTTAGCCCCTATCAGTCATACATTTCTTCCTTTGAAGATGCACCAGTAGATTATTGGATCAAAATGACCAACTTTTGATCTTGAATATCCTGGCGGTGACGAATGTCTGCAATGGAGACGCGAAGCTGGAGAAGGATGGTCATTTGGCTCTCCAACTGGGGCTCCATAGGTGCCTTGAAATTAGTACGAGAATGAGAACTTGTAGCTTAGGTAGGAGGTCTAGTAGGCTGCTCCTCCTCCTCCTCATCAGGGGAAAGCTCCTCTATCCCTGGGTTCTATACCTCAAAAGGCTTTTTCCAGTGCTTTACCCTTTCATCATAGCAATACCCACACCGAACCAAAGAATGCTTAGTCACTAGGTCTCGGTCAGTAGTGGGCTCACTCAACTCTCCATCCATCCTCACTCCAAAGTCTCTTAGGATACGCATAAAAACCAAAGGGAACTTGAGGGCTTTGGCAGATATACTAGAGTAAACAACCTCTCGCATAGATTGAATAATAATTGGAGTAAGGGGATTAGGCTCACTTTTCCTCATCTTATCTAGAATGTAAATATCAAGGACCCTAGACTCATTGAAGCCACTAGCCTTAGGGTAAATGTTGAAAGCAAAGATATAGACTATGGCATGCCATTGAGCCTCAAGGTCATTATTTGAGTAGTAACGGTTTTAACTTGTTCACCATTTTCTCCACAAACTTCCTTCAAGCCACCAAACACTTATTCACCTTCAATTGAAACCTAAACAACACAATTAATCCTCTAATCGATTTTTCTCAATTTAGAATCCTAACATGCTAACTTCAATTCAAGAATAGAAAATTTGAATCCTACGCTATAAACACCTTAATCAGCAAAAGAATGACCAACTTACCAAGATTTAATGCCAAAAGTTCAACCCCTTCTCAGATTCCCCATTTTTTTCACTCTTCTCCTCTTTAGAAATAGCTTCAGAAAATAACATAACTGACGTTATGCCTGAGACTCTAATAAAATATTAACTAAAACTCCCTAATAAAATAATTTTTACTTAACCCCCTTAACCAAAATACTAATTCTAAAGCCCCCCCCCCCCTTTTTTTACGCATTGATCCAAGCCCACTAACTAAAAACAACCATAGCCCAAGAAGTCCGTAAAGGATAGGAGGTCCGTGGGCTCACAATAACATATAGAAATTAATTTTCTATTTATATTATTCTAAATGAAGCGTTAATTGAGATCCTATAATAATTAAGGAATTACTTAGGTCTTAAGTACCCCAAAACACTTAGCGACAAAGCATAATTTATTCTAATTAAAATGTATCCCATCAAGAAATTCAACAGTTCACTCAAAAATCTACAAATTCACATAGCATAGAATCTTCCAATCTCTTTACTAACACAAATGGTTAAACAAAGCCTTAATTGAGACATAAAACCCTAATTGTCATGCAAAACCCTAATTAATCTAGTAAAATTTTAATTATCCAAGCAAATCTCTCACCAATTTATTCAGCCACGTACATCTTGGAATCATGTGGTCTTGCATACCAAAGTTTATTTTGCTCAAGTATAGAGTTTCATTACCCAAAATCACATAGTTCAATAAAATCGTCAAAATCCTAACAAATATATTCCTAATAATACTTAAACATCTCATCAAACCTATTTAAGTCTATTTCCAAAACAATTATAGCTATCCAAATAGGCAAAAATCTATTTTTCTTCTACAACTCAAAACTCTATTTTTCACATCAAGCAGAGGTCATAAATATCTATCTAATTATTTGAGAAAATCTTTCTATTTTTCAATGAAACCTTTCGTTTTAGTACCTTAGCATGTTTGGTAAATTATGGTATAGTTATTTCCCCAAAATCCCTAAAAAAAAAAAAATGCTTCCAACAATTTTTAAAGAGCAGTGTATCAAAAAAGTAACTAGTTTTGAGCAAAATGATATTGTACAATCCATATCTCCCAGTTTACAGAGGTGTTTTTGGTGATTCTTTTTCTAAAATCTTCCCAACATCTTGAAGTTTCTAAGTATAAAAATCTGAAAATTTTCTTTTGAAAAAGGGGGTTTTGGGGGTATAAAGTTGATCTCTCTGTGCAAGTGTTTTTAACAACTTGTCTTAGTTCATTAACTCCTTTTTGCAAACGCACAAACACAAGACACCCTAGAACATTCAGAAAATCAAATGCAAGCATCTTGTGAGCAAAGTTTAGCTTTAAACCTAACATCCTATTTTAAACTCCTAAATTCCAGCAAACCTTCTGTTTTTGCTATAACATTGCTAAGGCATTCACACCATCAATACTCATCATGCTTGGCAAAGAAGATCACAGACACATGGTACTACATGTCCACATTATAGCTACAACTTTCTCTCATAAAAGAAAATTGCAGAATACATGACATTAACTTACTGCACACAAATCTAGACAAAGCGAGCAGGAATTCAGGTTTTAAGAAAATAGGAGGAAAAATAATTTTCTTGCACAAGGGCGTCATATCTCAAGTAACTCAGCAAGTTCCTAGGCTAGACACATTATTTCTTCGTGAAGAAAACACACGAATATAGATTTAAAGCCATTTTTCACAAATCTGGGCAGATTACTCATTTTTCTGTTTTCAAGTATATCAACGAAAATGAGTCCTAAATTCTTGTTCAGTTTTCTTCCAAGATCTTCTTCAATTTTCTTCTGAATCAAACTTATGCCAAGATGCCAAGACCATCGTCTAGTTAAACTAAGCCTCATGTACAGTTTGTCAAAGTCTGTTGTCACAGTTGCGCTCACATCCACTTTAACATAATCGTTTGGAAATTTTGCTTCTAACTATAGCTACAGTATTGGAACTTGCTCTTGTTTCCCTTTCAGTGAGTATGGAATCAAAATGTACAGCCATGGGAACCTTACGACGATTAACTGATTAAGGCACTTGCCTAAAGCCCACAGTATGGCAGAAAGTCGGATGTTGAATTAAGGTTTTTTTTTTTTAAATATTTTTTTATATTTTTTCTCTTAACAAAATATGTTTGAGGCCCACATTATAAAAAAATGTATTATATAAAAAACTCACTCTTCTAAAAAATAATCTTAAAAAGATTTTTTTTTTTTTAAGAACAAAAAAAGTACTGGCTCGTTAGATTTTCCTTTTACTTTTCATTCTTAAGAAATGAGAAATTTTTAAAATATGATATTTTATTAATTTTATTCACCAATTTCTTAATTCTAAACTATTTTAAAACTCTGTACAAGTCCATCCCATCATCCTTTGTTTCTTATTTTATCATGATCAGTCATTAAATTAGGGTTTCGGTATGTGTTTACATTTATAAATCAATTAATATGTGAATTCTGAAGGTGGGCTTTAATTTGATACTGCAATTTTTTATTTTTTTTGGCAACATATGAGTATTTTGTGCTTTAAATGAATAGATTAAATGAATTAGTTATATTTATCTATCGAGAATGAAATTCTAGAAATTTTATATTATAAAATTATAAATACTGATTTTTCATCATAAACAGTTAAGAAAAAATAAAAATTTTTAAAAAATGAAGCCTTTAAAAAAAATTTCGCCTCCCTAAATACTATCTAGGAACGGCTCTATGAAAGCGTACTTCAATTGAAAGTGAGAATGAAGTTTCTGAGATGCAATTCGAACAGGGAAGTTCTTTTATGCATTCCTTTCTATTTGTGAACTAGGGTACCTACGAGCACAGATAGGCAACTCAACTGAATTGAACAAGCACCGCCTATACCCGACCAGGGCTCTAACAATTGCAATTATCAAATATCAACAATGCCGGCAAGGCCACACAGTCCAAACGTAATGTAACTAGACATAATTCACACTTAATAAACAAATCAATAGTATACCTGATTGACTTGCTCGCGGTTCTATCAGAATGTACCTAGCGCTGGCACTCCTCTGGACAAGCTGCGCCGCAACGTACTATATCGTCGACCGAATCACCAGCCTAATATCGGTTTGCCTTCCGAAGCTATTCGCCCCACTCCGGTGCGATGGGTACAGACGACTCTTCTTGCAGGATAAGACGGTCTCAGATCACTGTTGACGCACACCAACTGTGATCACCTCGAAAATCCCCTCAATTCGCCGGTCCCGATAAGGCAAAATTATGGATCGTGGAGAGAAAATCGAAGCGGCGAATTTTCTTGCAAGAAGCAAAAAAAAATGAAAAAGGGTTCTACCTAATGGCGGCTCTGTTCCCCCTTTTAATGTCGCCTTAGGAAAATTAAAACCCAATTCGGATTAGGAAGTCCTAATTACTTTACCAGATTTTATGTTTCCTATTCCTTTTCAAGTTAGAGTTAATTAATTGGGCCAAATAAAAGTAGAAGATCGTGAAAACATGGCCCAAGCCCAACTTTAACAATATTTAATTATGGGTTCCCACCATGAAAATGGCTTCTACCACAATCAAAACAATCTCTAACATGTCAAGAACAATTCCCATTAATTGTTTTAGGCTAACTAATCATGAGTTAAAAATTATTAACTCCCAAAGTTGCCATTTTCAACAATCCCCCACAAATCCATAGTTAAAGACTATTCAGGATTCACATAATCTGCTTTCGATAATGGTACCTTCCGGTTTGAACCACTACCTAAGTTATCCAACTTATGCCCCCACAGAACAGTATGGACTTAAGCCTTGAATCCGAACCTTGAATGTGACGGCGTCCATTGGTAACAACAAACTATCGGCTATGGAGATAATCTTTAGGGTTGACACGTTATGGCCATGTGTCCCGATCCCGTCTCATGAGTGTATTCAGAGAAAACCCAATTCCCTTTAGTTGCGGCCACATAACAACACTCACATAGTTGGCGATCTCCAAGGATGGACTCGCTAGCATCCCGTCTAAAAGACTTGATCCCATTCGTAGTCAAAACTCTTACTTATTGCAATGAACGCACCACAAGCTTTCAGGGAAATGACCTAGATACAAAAGTATCGTAATTGGTGCCGATTCACTCAAACAGCCTTGTTTATACCACATTGAACCGCCTTGCGGGATCTCCACTTGGTCGGCTGGGTTGCCACCGTAGGTGAATCATTTTCGGGTTATCAGTCCCATTCCCAACCTGGATTTAAGGAACAATGATGTTTCAAGTCCCTTAGTTAGGGGGTCTCGCAATGTTATATTTGGATCCAACAAAGTCAACAGACACCACCCTTTCGTACACTAACTCCCTTATAGACTTAAGTCTAACTTGGATGTGTCTCTTAGTCTTTTGATTATACTTGGTACTCTTTATCTTTGCAATTATGGTTTGATCGTCACAATGCACAGATATAGCAAGAACGGACTTGCCGATCATTGGCAAAGAGGACAATAGTCCATACATCCATTCAACTTGCTCCAAAGAGTATCCAAGGCACATAACTCAGCCTCAAAAGTTGACCGAGTTATCATAGTCTCGTTTACAAGACTTCCGAGCGATCGCACCACCACCTAATGTAAACACATATCCAAGTGCATCCATTGCTACCAGTAGTTCTTGGCTATCCAGACTTGCATCACTATACCCTTCAAGTACAAAGCAGGAATTTCCCATAATGCAGCCCAAGGGACACTGTTCCCTTCAAGTACCTTAGTACTCTATCCAAGGCCTCCCAATGAGTCCGATTTGGACAACTTGTATATCTTGCCGCCTTAGATACGTAAAATGAAATATCCGGTCTTGAGCCATTCGCAAGATATTGCAAGCTACCAATAATTTGAGAATATCTTAATTGAGACACAGGAACTCCACTTTCATTTTTGAACAAAGCTACGTAAGGGTCACTTGGAGTTTTAGCAATTCTACAATTTTGATACCCATATTTCTCAAGAACACTCTCAACATAGTGAGTTTGAGAAATGGTTATCCCCTCGCCTGAGCGAATCAACTTTAGGCCAAGAATCACATTTGCTACTCCCATATCCTTCATTTCAAACTTACTTTTCAAAAATGATTTAGTCTCATTAATTATCTCAATATTGGACCCAAATAGCAAAATGTCATCCACATACAGGCATAGAACAATACAAGTATTACCTTTAACCTTACAAGAAACACACTTGTCATTCTCATTTATGTTGAAGCCAAATGATAAAATTGTTTTATCAAATTTTTCATGCCATTGTTTGGGTGCTTGTTTTAGACCATATAGGGATTTAATAAGTTTACAAACTTTCCGTTCATTTCCTTTGGCCACAAATCCCTCAAAGTTGATCCATATATATCTCTTCTTCAAGATCACCATGAAGAAAAGTCTGTCTTCACATCCATTTGGTGGATGGTGAGACAATATATGGAAGCCAATGCAATTAGCACTCGGATTGTAGTCAAACGAGCAACAGGAGAGTATGTATCAAAATAGTCTATTCCCTCTTTCTCGTCTAAACCCTTTGGCAACTAATCCGGCTTTATACTTATCTATGGTCCCATCTCGGTTTAAGTTTCTTCTTAAATATCCATTTACATCCAATTGTACCGCACCCAGGAGGGAGATCTACCAATTCCCATGTCCCATTGGAGACAATGGAATCCATCTCACTCTTGACAGCCTCCTTTCCAATGCCCTCGCTTCCGAGGAAGCCATAGCCGCTTGAAAAGTCAAAGGTTCGTCCTCAACATTGTAAGTGACAAAGTCACTTCCAAAGTCCTTGACAGACCTTAGCTCTCTTACTCCTTCTAGGTTCTTCCAATTCCTCAATTTGAGTATTGGGACTATTTGGACTTGCGCCCACATCTTTCATCCTTTCCACATGATCAGGAATGGAATCGACGTTAAGGCCGAATCTAAAGTAGAAACATCTTGAGGCAAACCAGTTCATGGGAAACACATTCTCAAAGAATGTAGCATCACGGTATTAAATGATAGTGTTACAATCTATACCAGGTATTTCGGACTTAATTACCAAAAACCTCATGGCATAGCTTATTTCCACATAACCAATAAAGATGGAATCAACAGTCTTTGGTCCTAACTTCTTCCTTTTATGTTCAGTGGATTAGAACTTTTGCAAGACAACCCCACACACGTAAGTATTTTAAGTTAGGTTTCCTACCTTTCCAAATTTCAAATGGAGTTACCTCTTTATGTTTATGAGGGACTCTGTTCGTAATATGGCAAGCCGTATTCAAAGCCTCACCCCACATATACTTAGGCAATCCATAATTTAAAAGTAAACTCGTTGATCATATCTTTAAACGTTCTATTTTTCCGTTCAAAGCAATCCCATTAGACTCGGGGAGAATAAGGGGGTGTCTCCTCATGAATTATGCCATTGCTTTGGCAATATTCAACAAATGGATTAGACCCATACTCTCCACCTCTATCGATCTTAACCTTTTAAGTTTCTTGCCGCTTGAGTTTCAGCTTCATTTTTAAATATGAGAAACTTTTCAAGTGCTTCATCTTTATGTTTAAGTAAATAAACATAGCAATATTTATCGCAATCGTCAATAAAAGTAATGAAATATTTCTTATGATCCCTAGTCAATAAGCCATTGAATTCACAAATGTCTCGTGTGAACTAAATCAAGTATTTCGAATCCCTTTCAATTGAATGATAGGGTTTCCTGGTTGTTTTAGCTTCCACACACACTTGACATTTATTTTTCTTATCAATTGAATGTTTAGGGATCAAATCTAAATTCATCATTCTTTTAACAGAATCTAAATTTAAATGTCCAAGTCTACTATGCCAAACATCAGTGGATTCAATAATGTGCACCATAGGATAAACAGAATTCTCAATAGAAGAAGCTTTATTCAAATCAAGTAAAAGGTTCAACTCTTAATTTAAATAAACCATCTCGACAAATAACCTTTGCCAACAAAAGAATTGTAGTGCATAATCACTACTTTATTACATTTGAAAGTAAGTTCATAACCCTCTCTAACTAAACATGAACCACTAAGAATATTCCTACGAACCGTTGGAACATGTTGCACCCTATGAAGAGAAAGAATACGCCCGAAGGAAACTTCAAGTCCACGCGTCCAATCCCCAACACATTGGCTGCAGTTGAGTTCCCCATCTTCACAGCTTTTTCCTTTAATAGGCTGGTAAGATACAAAAAGCAATTTATCAAGCACAAACGTGCACATTTGCTCCAAGTATCAACCAGCCTATTCAAGTGGCTCATAAATAGTAAAGACTTCCGGGTTAACGAAACATACCTTTCATCATCATTGGAAGTAGTGATGCCAGCCTCGACCTCAATGGTACAAACCTCGACAAGGTGAGTACTCAAATCAGCCTCCGCTTGACTAGTATCCTCTACCACCACATTGACTTGTGCTTCAGAATTTGATCCTTGTTTGACTTTGGGCTTTTTAGACGGACAAGTCCTTAACCCAATGTCCAACTCCGACCACAATTCCAGCAAGGTTTGTTTGCTTTCGATTTCTTCTTGGCCTTGCCTTTTGTCTTGTTTATGTTTTTAGAGTTTGAGTTAGCCCCCACATTCCTCTCGATTATTGCTCTTCTTCCCGATAGTCACAATATGGACATTAGACTCCATAGGTACAATATGACTATTCTTTCTATGTTACTCCTCAATGGATATTGATTTCATCGAATCGTTTAGAGAAATCTTCTCCGTCTTGTGTTTGAGGGACATACCAAAGTCCTCCCAAGACTTAGGAAATTTCTCTATCATCGACATCACTTGAAACTTCTCGGAAGTTCCATATCCGATTCATGAAGAGAATGGATAATCAATTGCAACTCTTGAGTCCTGTTCGATCACGTGACTTACCCTCAACCATCCGAAACTTTAGGAATTTGGAGACATAATACCTTTCCGCACCTTGATCCTCGGTATTATATTTCCTATCCAGTTCATCCCATAGCATCTTTGCTGTGTATGACTCAGAACAGTAGACATCAAAGAGAGCATTTGTTAATGCTGATAGTATTGCTCCTCTGCCTACATTATTCCGTTCATCCCACGCAGCAATCTCAGCTACTCTAGAATGCCTTTCAGTTGGTATAGGCCTGTCTACCTGCACTGCTGATAATAAGCCCCTCATGGTCAACCAAAGGCTTATACGCAGCAGATGCAGTACCTGACGAATTGGCCATTGCACACACACAGATAATTGCAGAATAGCTTCTTGAAGATTGTTAGTGAACTAGGGTACCTACAAGCACAGATAGGCAACTCAACTGAATTGAACAAGCACCGCCTATACCCGACCAGGGCTCTAACAATTGCAATTATCAAATATCAACAATGCCGGCAAGGCCACACAGTCCAAACGTAATGTAACTAGACATAATTCACACTTAATAAACAAATCAATAGTATACTTGATTGACTTGCTCGCGGTTCTACCAGAATGTACCTAGCGCTGGCACTCCTCTGGACAAGCTGCGCCGCAACGTACTGTACTGCTAACCGAATCACCAGTCTAATACTGGTTTGCCTTCAAGAAGCTATTCGCCCCACTCTGGTGCGATGGGTACAGCGACTCTTCTTGCAGGATAAGACGGTCTCAGATCACTATTGACGCACACCAACTGTGATCACCTCGAAAATCCCCTCAATTCGCCGGTCCCGATAAGGCAAAATTATGGATCGTGGAGAGAGAATCGAAGCGGCGAATTTTCTTGCAAGAAGCAAAAAAAACATGAAAAAGGGGTTCTACCTAATGGCGGCTCTGTTCCCCCTTTTAATGTCGCCTTAGGAAAATTAAAACTCAATTCGGATTAGGAAGTCCTAATTACTTTACCAGATTTTATGTTAACTATTCCTTTTCAAGTTAGAGTTAATTAATTGGGCAAAATAAAAGTAGAAGATCGTGAAAACATGGCCCAAGCCCAACTTTAACAATATTTAATTATGTGTTCCCACCATGAAAATGGCTTCTACCACAATCAAAACAATCTCTAACATGTCAAGAACAATTCCCATTAATTGTTTTAGGCTAACTAATCATGAGTTAAAAATTATTAACTCCCAAAGTTGCCATTTTCAACACTTTCTTCATCTCAAGATGGGAATCCTTGTCAAAGCTTTTGATTCAATATTCTTCTTTTCTTTATCTAATCAATTAAATCACCGTAAGAATTTGCTTTTAATACAGACTCTGAGAGTAATACTAAAGAAAAGCATAATTTTTTCATGAAAAGCATGAACGGGAACACTTCAGGTAGTGTACTAATTCAAATCTAAAGCCAGAAAATTTAGCGACAGATCTAAGTGTACCAACCAAGAGATACAATCGTTGAGTTTCAAACTGTAGCAAGAAGAAAATGGCCGCAAATGATGTTTGGGTGATCCATGTAGAAGACCAAGTTCAAAATGCCGAAGATGCTCGAATGGTGGAGGCGGAGAAGAACCGGTGGCAGCGGCGTTCCATTTATAAGCTGCCTGCATGTGTCACAAATCTAAACAAGAACGCGTACACGCCTCAGGTAGTCTGTTTTGGCCCTTACCATTGTAAAAACAAAAATTTGAAGCCAATGGAAGAACCCAAGGACCGAGCTCTCGTGCATTTCCTCAAGAGATCCGAAGTGCCATTTAAACAGTACTTCGACTCGTTACTGGGGATGGTGAAGGATCTGATGGATGCATACGACTCGTTGGATGCAGGCTTTTAGCAGAATGCAAAGGCATTCTTGAGGCTTATGATTCGTGATGGCTGTTTCATGCTCGAAATCTTGCGGGCATCAAATGGAAAATTTGAAGGCTATGCTAAAAATGATCCAATTTTCAGCGATCATGGAAGGCTCAATGTCATACCACACATGAGGCGGGACATTTTGATGCTTGAAAATCAGCTACCCATGAAGGTTCTTCAAAGGCTCCACCAAGTTCAAAATGGATTAGCCACGGTCTCTCTCTCACTCTCTCTGTGGTTGCCAATTCTATCTTTAACTTTCAGTGTGAAGCCATTTGTCCGGAATATAAATGCACTCCACAACTCTTCCCCCCCCGCCCGGTTACACGGCGATACTCCAGCATTCCTACAAATTCCCTTGTCTAAAAATCCTTGCCAATTATCAGTAGAATGGGATCGTCAACAGGAAACTAACCCAATCCCTCTATTTTTATTTTCAGTGATTGAAAAATCAAATATTTTGTATCCGTCCCTTCGATTTCTTTAAGGTTTTGCCTTTTACATTGGCCCTGAGTGCTAGTCATATTTAAATGTAAATGTAGGCAGTCAGTGGTGAATGAATAGACTAAATACGTACTTATTTAGGCAAATTTTCAGCCTTCAAGCCACTTTTAGGCTGAACTGAAATCAGGCGTATTATTCAAGCGTGCATATTTAACTATTTACGAATTCACTTGGTGCCTACACAGGACGAGGAGGCAAACAAACTCGTATTGGATTTCTTTTTTCCCAATAGCCACAGGACTGCACCGTCGGACAGCTTGCATATACTGGACATGTATCGAAAAAGCATCCTACACTCACCAACCGGAACAGATGTAGAAAACGAGAAGGAGATGATCCCTACAGGCAGTGACGATATCATACGATCAGCAGTAGAGCTTCACGAAGCTGGAATCAGTATCAAAAGGAGCAAAACTAGAAGCCTCAAAGACATCACATTTAAAAATGGCGAACTCAGGCTTCCCATGATTGTAGTAGACGATATCACCGAACCCTTGTTCCTAAACTTGATAGCTTTCGAACGTTTCCATGTCGGAGCAGGGAACGAGGTGACTGCCTACATATTTTTCATGGGCAACATCATCGACAATGCCCCGGACATTAGCCTTCTGCATTCCCAGGACATCATCCAGAATGGCATTGGCAGTGATAAAGCAGCGGCAAAATTGTTCAATTCGCTCTCAAAAGATGTCACACTCGATCAGAATAGTCACCTTGGCAAAGTTTGCAAGAGTGTGAATGAGTACTGCAAGAGACGATGGCCTAGGTATCGAGCAAATCTCAATCATACATACTTCACCAGTCCATGGGCATTGCTATCTGTTCTTGCTGCCACTTTTCTTTTTGCCCTCACCATAGCACAAACCGTATACTCAATATTGCCCTTTTACAAGGACTAGTCCCCACAAAATTGTGAAGCTGTTCTTTTGATTCACTTGAGTATTTTTATTATTTATTTATTTATTTTGGGCTGTTTGCTAGCATTTATTCGAAAGGGCTAAACGAGATTTATGCCTTTCGAACTGATACACAATAACATTGTTTTGCTCTTTTATGAAAATTATTGATTGAGTGTGTCAAATTCGGCTCATTATCAATAAAGAATATTCGTTGCTTCTTGTTACTTGTTTTTTTTTTTCTTTTTTCTTTTTTTTTTTTTTTGTGGAGGGGGTGGGGGGAGCATCTAATGTGTTCTTCAGTCTCTGAAAATGCAGTTAAAGATATACTTGAATTAGGTTAGAATTAGGTTTATGTTTTTACATTCAGTTTTCAAAATGAGAATGGATTTGAATTTTGAAAAAAAAAAATATGGGGCCAACAAAGAAAAAGGGTGATATTTCAGTAATAGATGGCACTTTTTAAAAATATTCTGGGAATGAAAAAGTATTCGGACATATTAGCTCTATTTTCATTCTCAATCTCAAAATTATGTGGACATATTATGTTTTGTTGGAGCGGAAAGTGAAAGAAAAAGAAGAAAGGAAATAAGTATAAATGTAAATGATACGATTTATATCATTTGGTCTGAAAATATATAGAAGGAAATTAAATCAAGAGGGAGTATTACTTTCTCTCTACATCAATATTCCCTAACTGAAGGGATTGGAAGAGAAAGTGATTAAAATCACTAGAACATATATGAACTTACTTTTTATTTTAAAATTAAACAGAAAAATAACAAGAGATAAAAAGGTAAAATAACTTCATAATTTTGTTTCTTCTCCCCTGATCCTTCCCCTCATACCCAAAAAAAAAAAAAAAAAAAGGTATTTTCCACAAGTGAAAATTTTGTTCCATTTCCCCTTCATGTACGAAACATAGTGTAAAGCAAAATGTCATATTGCATTCTTTTCCAATTCATGCCATTCCTTATTCAAAAAAAAAAAAAAAAACCTAAGCCATTCAGTTCAAACTAAAAATGGTTCCTTTTTCCATCATTATTGTTGGAGTGATTTTTTGCACTTTTCTTTCAGCATTTTGCGATTCTCTTCTATTTTTTCACAATCTACACGACTACATATCCATAGTAGTAAAACTAATTGACGCCACAAAATATCAGTGGACAGAGATACGCCCTTTTAATCTAAACAAACCTTAATTAGGTTTATCAGGTTTATCCAATTGCTTAATCACTTCCTCAATATGCGAACGGCTCGGCCGTTGGCAAAGTAAAGCATCCTTAGTTCTTGGATGAATATAATGCCCGAATAAACTCCGTGTGCCCTATTGAAATTTGCTTAGATTAATGCCCGAATAAAAAATTGTAAAGTACAAAAAAAATTCATTAGTCCAACTTTTGCTTCTTAACATTTTTTTTTATTACAAATTTTGTTTTCTATTTGTTAGAATAATCAAGTTTTGCCATTCCATGCAAAACTGAAGTTAGTACTTAACGGAAGCCCTCACGTAGCGCCTTTTTGGGGCTCAGAGTTATGATGACGAAGTAAATTTTACCCATGCAAAAAAAAAAAAAAAAAATTATTATCGGGAACACATGAGTACATCTTTTGACTAGAATTTATCTTAGACAATTGACAATATACTCTTGATTAGAAGACAGCAACTTAGAAACACCATTGTGTCGTGTTTAACGTTCAGCACAAAACGAAGTTTCTCGAGGAAGGTGGAATCCAATCCAAGCTTACTTTACCTCGAACTGCAGAGGTTCTTCAACATTCTTACCTTTATTCGAGAGGGAATTCAGCGGTTCTTTAATCTTCTTTTTCTTTACTCATTACAGGTGACGGTAAGAGTATGCTTCAAATCTCTAGAGAATATTTTCAAGGCAGAGCACTCCGGCAAGACTAAACTTTAAGCAACTAACTAGATATATAGATGTAGAAACTAGGTTTATGTTGTTGGGGCATCCCACATCGGATTGCCAAGGCATCCTCCAGCACCATTTAAGCTTTGCTATGTTTCAAGTCTCACATTGATTATGTAAGAATTCTAACCACCTCAAGATGTCTATAAATAAAAGCCATGTTTGGTTCTTTAACAAACAACACACCAACACAAGAGTTTTAGTAGCCCTTGAGGCATTTATTCTTTGTAATATTCTTGTTATGTATTAGTGGCTTAAGAATAATTTTTTAAAACTTTGTAAATTGTCTTTTTCATAGTGAAGTTTTATTCCGCCTCCGTCGTGGACGTAGGTCATTTGACCGAACCACGTATGTTATTGTGTTTCTCTTTTTTATTTCTTTTTTCGTCATTTATTTTTCTATGTATTATTTTCGTTATTATTTCTTTGTTATCGTCTTGTGTGGTTTTGCCATTGGAGTTCTGGGTTGTTCCTGGGGCCATTCTTAACAAACTGGTATATAGCTACTAGCTCTTAACTCTGTGACATTAATGATAACAAAGACCAATGTGGACAAATTCGATCGGGGTGTCAACTTCGGTATGTGGGAACTTAAAATGGATGCCATCTTAATTCAAAACAGAGTTGACTTAGCCTTGAAAGGAATAGAGGAGAAGCCATCAGAGATGACAACAGCAGCATTTGAAGACCTGGATAAAAGGACGATATCAGGTATTATTCTAAATCTCTCTAATGAGGTGTTAAGAGAAGTTGTTGCTGAGACTTCTGCTAGAGCTATGTGGGAAAAGTTGAAGGCTTTGTATATGAAGAAGACAATGGGGAATTGGCTCTACCTGAAACAAACTTTGTTTACTCTTCGGATGGCTAAAGGTACATCTATTACTTCACATCTTGATACGTTTGATTCTCACATTATGTATTTGTGTAATATTGATGTGGAAATAGATGATGAGGATCAAACAATCTTATTGTTGTGTTCCTTTCCCCAATCATTTAAGCATTTTCGAGACACTATTATGTATGGAAAAGAAATTAGCTCATAACAAGAAATTAAATCTACTTTAAAATTAAAAGAAAGGATTGATAGAGATTTAATTAGGGAGATTAGTGGAAATCAAGCTGAAGGTCTAATAGTCAAGGGTAGATCCGAAAATAAAACTTGTGGTAGTAGTAAATTAAAATCCAGATATAGAAATTTGGTTTGCAATTATTATCATAAAAAAAGGGCACATTAAGTCTAACAATGCTTTAAATTGAAAAATAAGGATAAACACAAAAAAATCTACTGATGCTGCTGAAGATAGTGTTGTAGTAGATGAGAGTGAAGGAAATATTTTCTTTATGATTGATAACAGGACAAGGTCTAAAAATGAATGGATTTTAGATTCAGGTTGTTCTTACCATATGTGTCCTAATAGGGGTTTGTTTTCCACTTATGAAGCTTATAATGGTGGAGTTGTTTTCATGGACAATAATGCCGTTTGTAATGTGTTGGATAGTATGTCCTCAAAGACTATGTATTCTGTGTAAACATATTGCAATAAAATGTTTAATCATTCAATTTAGTTTGTTTCTTATATTATTGCATATTTAAAGGTCCAAGTATGATAAGTAATGGTCTATGCGTTGGGTCATTCTTTACAGTAAGATATAGACTATGGGTACTTATCATACAAGTAAAATCGAGTTCTTAGTCGTTTGATGGAATTGGGCATTTCATCAAGGTAAGTATATTATGCCATGATTTTCAATAAGAAATGGTTTGCCTTGAATCAGTGACCAGTTCACTTAGATCATAGGCATAAGCGTATTTCGAATACGTAAAACTAGACCTATAGTAGTGGTCTCTCTTAAGAGACCAGGACTATTGCTGCTACAGCGTAGACGGATACTTTCATACTTGAGTGTGAGTTGGTGGTCTGGCAAAGCTAGGGTTTTATACTTTGATATATGTTGGGTGAGATTTCTTTTGTGAGATCAATATCCTTGTATGTTAGGCATATTACACTAGTTAGTTTAGATGGACTCATGCAACAAAGTTTTTATGCTTCACTTAGTGAAGTTAAATCACCCCTTTGTGAATATCCAGGATAATCTAATGATCCAGGGCCTGGGAATGTGAACCTAGAATGTGTGCTTTTGGGTAGCTTCCAGTGATAAGCAAATACTTTCGAGTGAGTCATGGATTATTGGAGTAAAGATCTAAGAATGGTAGATGTATTTGAGATGGATGTTAGTACATTTATCTTGTCTCGTTGATGGTTGTTATATAAAGGGGTATTTTCGTCATTTCACTTATAGGTCAGAAACATTGCTTCAGCAATATTATTCTTGGGGTCAATATTTTCATATAGTGATAAATGAAAATATTTAAAATGATAAAATATAGCTATTTGATAGTAAGGACATTTTGGTTATTTTAGTAGCCATGAATAATATGTCTCTTGATCCCCGGAATAGCTTAAGTTCACTTGGTATTCTTTAGACACAATCTGGACTTAATGGATAATTATTTAGAAGAGAAATAAAATTTATTCTAAGAGTCTAATTAGAATTAATTAATTAGTTTTGGATTGTAATAAGGCCCATAAAATATAATTAATTAATTAATTAATTAAGAGAATTGGGCTGGAATAAATTAATTAATTGGACTGATATATGTTGACATATATTAAGAGTCTAATTAGAATTAATTAATTAGTCTTCAATATTTAATAAGGCTCAAAAAGATAATTAATTAATTAAGAGAATTGGGCTAGTCTTGTGCTGTTTTTCTTAGCACAACACCTAGCCCAATTGGGCTTGATGATTTCGGCTATTAGGGCATTGGAACAACTAAAGCTGGCCGAAATATGTAGGAAAAAAAAACTAAGAGTTGCATAATTAATTTTTGAGAGTGCGTCGCCTCCTTTGGTTTTCTTTTCCACATTCTTTCTCTTCCTTCTGTCTGATAGAGTGATTTTATCCAAGAAAGGAGCTCTCACTAAGCTAATGCCTAGAGTAAGATAGAGTCATATTCTGGAAGACAAAGAGAAGAAATTTGGAGATGCTTAATGCGTAGGAGTAGAAGATTGGCAGAAGTTCCAATTGAATAGTAAGCGCTTCTCTCTCCCCCTCCAACGCAAGAAGTTCCAGTGCAACCCGTCCCTACAATAGTTAATCCGCGACCAATAAAAAAAAAAAGTAAGTACTCTCTCCTAGATGTTGCTTGGAAAACTAAAAATTTTTTTCTGCGTTTTTCCTTTGATAGTTTTCTGAGATTCCTACAAGTGGTATTAGAGTCACGGTTTTCATCTAGGAGCATGTTCTACGGTTAAAACTGAAAAAAAGGTGGTTCCTTTACTGTTAAAAAAATAAATCTTTTGTGAATTCATGTGATCCCTCATACATTGTTTTCTAGAGTTCATGTACGCCTCGCGGTTAGAGGTATAGGATCATGTATTCTAATAGTTTTCCCATTATTTTTTTGGTTTTAAGTAGATTTGATGTACGCCTTGTGGTTAGAGGCATAGGTTCTTGTAAAGGCATATTTTCTATTCCTGCTTTAACATTTCGTTATATTCTTTTAACTTGCAGGGACTGAAGAACGTGATTGTTGAAATTTTTTGAGGGATGAAAAATGAATAAAAAATTGGAGTTTTCTAGAAATCGGGGAACTCCAGAATGGATCTGACGCCAAGTGGGCTAATTGGACTAGGCGCCAGGTCTACTCTGCCCAGCTGGACTTTTTGGAGATACAGTTTGCACCCGGTGCCAGGTGGGCTCAACAGACTAGGCGTCAGGTCCATTCTGTCCAGAGGCAGTAGTGCGCTAATTGTCCAAGAAAAAAGAGGGCACTGCTAAAATTCTATACCTCAATTTTTTTCTTAATGTAATCATATTTTGAAACCATTGTATGAGGTTAATTTTCTGAAATAGTTTTATTTATCTATGGATAAATAATTGGCATAAAAATGAATAGTAAAGGACACATTAGGATTAAACAAAATCATTAATTTTTAATTCATCATGTTTAATCCATTGTTTGGTCACTTAGGAATAAATAAATAGTTTGAGCATGAAAAAGTTTACTTTTGTTATCATGCTTATTTTCTTTTTGTGATCAAATGTGCGAGTTCTTGTGAGACTAAAGTCTCACTAGATAAAATGATTTTTTGATAAAATGTTTTAATCTAAGAAATTTTAAAAATAAAAGAGTTCATGGTTTATTCTCTTGAAAGGTATAATCCTTAACATAGAGAATAATGTTGAACTCACTACAAAAAGAGGGGGGGGCAAATGTGACGAAGATAAATACGACAGTAAAAAAACCGTCGCAATAAGTTACTTTATGCAACGGTTTTGAAACCGTCGCAATAGATAAACCTAATACGACAGTCTAATGCCAACCGTTGTATTTGATGACTAAATACAATGGTTTATACAAACCGTCGCAATAGAGTAGTCCAAATACGACGGTTCATTGTAACCGTCGCAATAGAGTAGGCTAAATACGGCGGTTTAATTTTACCGTCGCAATAAAGTAGACTAAATACGATGGTTTATTGTAACCGTCGTAATAGAGTAGGCCAAATACGATGGTTTATTTTAACTGTCGTTTTTAGTCTAGTTATAACAAAGCCTCTCAAAATTATTTTAAATTTTATCCGATTATTTTCAAATTTAGTCACAATACTATTGGTAATGATTATAATAAATTTAACGGTTGGATCGTTAATTTGATATCTTTATATTTGTAAATACTAAGATATCTTTTTATTTTATAGATATTACTATACAAATATGATAAAATAAAAGGAATGACCTTCAAATTTGGTCATTAAATTTGTTTTAACTTTATAAATACATGTTTTTGTTTACATCTTAAGTTTTCATATATTGATATTAAAGAGTTTGAATTTCATTTTAATTATTTTAATTAATTATTCTAAGATATATGTATATATATTGTTTATATACAATATAATATGTCTTTATTAGTTAGTGAGTATTAGATTAATATATTATGTAATATAAATAAATTTTTAATTACGAATATACATATGTGTGTGTGTGTATACCTAGGTATAATATCCTCTCTTAATTATTATATTTAATTATATATAGAGACATTCTATCTATATATTTCGTTACCATTTATGTTAAATTTAAATAATTGTTACACAATATACATAGGTAGAGTATCATATCTCTTGATTATTACATCTTCTTTTTCCTTTGTTACTTTTGTTATGTATGTATGTATGTATGTATGTACGTACGTACGTATATATGTATATTATATGTGCGTGTATTAAAAAATTATGGTTTATTATGCATTAACAAATTATGGTTTTCATATATATTCTTTTCTTAAAATATTTGTAGTTTTTAATTAATTTTATTTTAAATTTTCTATTATCCTAAGAGATCAAATATATGTTCATTGTTTTTTTAATTGACTTTTATCATTTATTATTTTATTAAATTATAACATTCTTAATTTTAAAATAATTTTATAATTTCTAATTAAAGAAATTTAATCTTTTTCTTTAAAAATTTCATACAATAGCTTGTTTGTTTAAAAATATTCCTTCAATTTACGTCACTTGCATTACTTATTTTCATATGTTTATAATCTTCTAATGGTAATTCGAAAAATATTATAAAGAAAATAGTAGAAAATAATAGAACTTTATTACTTTTTCTTTGACTATATCCTTTTTTTTTTTTGCTAGATATACCGTATCCTAAAATTTTAATATAAATATTTTTATTTTTATAAAATTATAATTTATTTATAAAATATTATATTTTCTCTTTTAATCAAATTTAATTATATATTTTTTTAATTTTCTTTTCAAATTTGATTCATATCATTATAATATTTTTATATTATTTGTATTATTTTCTTTTCAAATTTCAAATTTTCTTGTACTATTGAATAATGATTTCATGTTCTTAATTATTAACAAATAGTATAATTTTTGTCTTTCCTTTCACGTGAAAATTCGAATTCACCAAAGAATTATAAATGGTACCCGCTGTGGAACCCATAAGATAATTTATCCGAATCTCATCTTCGTTCATACTCTCTATTTCCACCCAGTACTATCCACTTTGTCGAGTACGCTTCCTTTAGTGCCTTCTTCTACCTTCCCTCTCACTCTTCTTCTCCACCTCCACCGACACCGACACCTTTCTCTGTGCTTCTTCTTCTTCTTTCTTCAACCACCCACAACAGCCGCCCAGGCCCCCCTCCACGCAGCCCCTTCCCCCGGCCCCCCTGCAGCTCCCGCCGGTCCCCCAACCCAGATCTCCTCCTCTCCCCACACGACCCCCCCCCCCCAGAACCCCCCCGCCGCTCGTCCCCTTACCTGCACCCCTCGCCCCCTGCAGCCCCTTCACCCGCCCCCTGCAGCTTCTTCTTCAGATGACGGCAAAACCTCAACCCTCTAAAACCTAGATTCTTCTTCAGATAACGGCTTGAGTCTTTGGTTACGAACCGGAGAGAGTGGAAGCGTCGGCTTGAGTCTTTGGCTGTGAACTAGGTTGAGCTTATAGCGTTATTATGTGAAGAAGGAGAGGACGACTGTGAGACACGAGGCACGGTACCTTGAACAACATCTATGGGTTTTTAATCTAATTTTTTGATTTTTTTTTCATTGTGGTCGTTATTTTTGTTGGATCGATCAATTAATGGATATAATTATTGACTCCAGTAATTGCGATTAGACTAAGAGTGCAGTTACGTTCTTTTAGTGGAGTGGAACGTAATTAATAAATTATTTTTATTGACAAAATAATTTATTGGAGCTTAGTCTAATTGTATCCGAGTCGAGTCCCTTCAGTGGCTCCTAATTATGGGACAATAATAAATTATAATTTATTTATAATTTATTAATGAAAATTGCATAAAACTAAAAATCGTATTTTAGATAGAATAGGATAAGTGGAAATAGTTGTATTCAACTATACTTTTCTTATTCTATCAGGATTTGTATTATGAGATAGAGTCCAATATACATATTGGGAGATAACTCTATTTCAGAGATACGTGAGGATCATCCTGGTGGTTCTCTGGAGTTTTTTCTCTCAGTTTTTGTGTGAGTCCACCCTCAACAAAGAGAGAAACAAAATACGATTAGCAATTTTTTGGTCCAAGAAGATTACATTGAAGAAGACTTGGGGGTCTGGAGCATTACCAGAAGGCCGAAGACTTCAAGAATCGTATTGGTGGAGACGATATCTACAAAGGTATGATTCGTTTCTCATATTCTCGAGATTTAATCTGGTTAACATATAAGCATGTCGATCCTATTAACTAACAATTGGTATCAGAGCCTGGTTTTGATATGTGTTTATGTGTTAAGATTAAATTTTTTATGCATATATTTAGTTGAGCGGTGTAGGAATAATGCATATATGTTCATGGTGAATGATTTGATTAATTCTGTTCAAAATAATTTTATGGCTATAGTTTTTGATTCGGTGAATATGTATAAGTATTATCGAGTCTTGTAACAAAAGGGATGGATTACGTCTCTATGTTTCCCTTTTGAGTTTTTTTTTATGTTGTTATTTTATGTTAATAAAAAAAAATTGTAATTGGTGGACTGAAGAGGAATTGCACCTTGGTGGATGAAGAAGACAATTGCGCACAACACGTCTGCGAATCTGTGATTGTGGTATGGCCTTGGGCCAGCAGGCCATCAAGGCAGCTTTGCTTGTCGTTGGGGCCGGCCTTGGGCCAGCGGACCAACGCGAGTGCTTGCTCGCTGGGCTGGCCTTGGGCCAGCAGATTGGCCCATCTCGCAAGCCACTCCCTTTAATTAAAAAGAAAAGGGGAGAAAGTGGCAAAGGTGGGATTTGATCCCAGGACCTCAAACTTGGATGTGCAGCATTCTAACCACTAGTCCACTGCAGAACATGTGACTCAAAATTGCTGCAACAAATTGATATTGCAGAAGATTGAAGAATTAGCTATATTGTTAGCTAATTATTATTTTCAATTGTAATTTTGTAATTTTATTTTTGAGTCTAGGTTGGCCATAAAATTATTTTTATTTTTATTTTATAGTTTTTACTATTTAATTTAGTTGAATTATATATCATTCATGTTAACATGCCATATAGTTTGCATTAACACCGCTCTAGGTACTATTTAGTTATGCATAAATAAATTAATATTTTTATTAATTTATTAATTAAAAAAAATTAAGTGTGAGTTGGTTAATTTTAATTAACCTTTGGCCTCCCCTATTAGCCCATTAGTAAAATTAACGTTTGCTTCGTGCCATTTTAAATGGTCTCCCTATAGGAAGGCTACGTTTTATTGGTTACTAGATTGGGCATCAAAATTTTAATTATTTTTTAAGTTTAATTCATTCATAATTACCCTATAGGTGATGTGATTGGATTGGAAACTTTATAAAATAAAATAAATTTTGAATATAGGGGTTACACTTAAATCAAAGACATTATAAGGACTTCTTATAGAATATCCAAATAATATCTATGATGGCCAAAATATTAATAACACTAAAATTAATATTGCGTTTTGATGCAAGATATATTAATTTTAGTGGGATGATCCAGGCTTAACTATAAGTTATATTGTTATCTCCTATAGAGGTGCATATTGCTTTGGAGTTTTAGGTTGTGGATCTTGACCTAACTATAAGTTACATTGTTATCTCCTATAGAGGTACATGTTACTGTAGAGTTTTAGGTTGTCATATTTTGATAGTAGTTTCTATTACTACTTAAAATATTATCATATTGATCATGTATCTTACCATTTTATATTGATCATGCATCATGATATGATAAATGTCTCATATGTTTTATTTTATTTAATTTCAGAAAAATGACTTCCAACACTTTATCCCAAATTTTAACAAAGAACCAACTGGTTGGAGAAAACTTTATTGATTGGAAAAGGAACCTCATAATTGTACTCACTGCTGAGAAGCTCAAATATGTGCTAACTGAACCGTGTCCTGCTAAGCCTACTGAACAGTCCACGCGCGAACAAAAGGAGGCTTATGATAAGTGGTTGAGTTCTGATGAGATGGCTCGCTGCTACATTTTGGGATCTATCTCAAATGTGTTGCAGCAGAAACATGAGAACATGACAACCGCTACAGACATCATGAGAAGCCTCCAAGCAAATGTTTGAGCACAAAGGACGTCGAGCCCGTCAAGCGAGCAATGAGGCGCATAATGAATATGCGCATGAAACCTGGAACGCCCGTGAGAGATCATATGTTAGAATTGATTGCTCGGTTTAACGTGGCGGAGGTCTTAGGGGCTGAAATTAAGCTCGAGACTCGAGGTTGACATGGCTCTAGAAACTCTTCCAGAGATGTTTTCACAGTTCAAAGTTAATTATAACATGAACAAGATGGAGATGTCTCTTACAGAGTTAATGAAGGAGCTTGAGAGCGCCGAGGCTACCCTAAAAGTGGGAAGTGGCAATGCTCTTGTTTTATCTCATGTTGGATCTTCCTCTTCCAAGCCTAAGGGCAAAGGAGGAAATAAGAGGAAGCAGAATAATAATAAAGGGCCTAAGCAGCAGGTTAAGAAAGCAAGAGTGGATGAAAAGCCTAAAGGTAAATGTTTCCACTGTAAGCAAAAAGGACATTGGAAGTCACAGTGCCCAGATTACTTAGCTAAACGCAAGCAATGTACTGGTGAGTTATCCTACATTGAAATTTATTTAGTGGTTGATTCTACAAATACTTGGATAGTAGATTTTGGAGCCACTAACCATGTTTGCAATTCATTGCAGGGGTTCCAACTAACCAGACATCTCAATGAAGGAGAGCATACTCTAAGGGTTGGCACAGGATCAGTGATATCTGCAAGAGCTGTTGGAGATGTTTATCTTTATTTTGATAATAAACATTTGGTTTTGAAAGATTGTTTTTATGTTCCCGACATTTATCGAAATTTGATTTCGGTTTCTTTGTTATTCAAACAAAAATATTCTGTTAAATTTTATAAATTTTCAGTAGAGATATTTTTGAATAACTCTTTGATATATCGTGGAAATTTAAATAATGATCTGTATGTTTTGAAACCTACCAACAGTTCATTATATCATACTGAAACTAATAAACACATTAAGTTATCTCCTACTAATGAGACTCTCCTATGGCATCTTAGACTTGGTCACATCAATCTAAATAGGATTCAAAGACTTATAAAAGAAGGTCCTTTAAGTGACTTAAAGGTAGAACCTCTTCAAGTTTGCGAATCTTGTTCGGAAGGTAAAATGACCAAAAGACCATTTCCTTCCAAAGGAAATAGAGTAAAGGAAGTCTTAGAATTAGTGCACTCTGATGTATGTGGACCAATTAGTGTCCAAGCTAGAGGTGGGTATGAGTATTTCATTACTTTTACGGATGATTACTCAAGATATTGATATGTTTACCTAATGACTCATAAGTCTGATGCCTTAGAAAAATTCAAAGAATTTAAGGCTGAGACTGAGAAGCAGTTAGGAAAGAACATTAAGACACTTCGATCAGATCGAGGTGGAGAATATCTATTCCATAACTTTAGATCTTATTTATCAGAAAATGGGATTTTATCTTAACTAAGTGCACCTGGCACTCCTCAACAAAATGGAGTGGCAGAAAGGAGAAACGGGACCTTGTTAGACATGGTCAGAACAATGCTAAGCTTCTCTACACTCAGTACATCATTTTGGGGGTATGCTATACAAACTGCGACATACATATTGAATACGGTTCCATCAAAGTCTGTCCCTAAGACTCCATTGGAATTGTGGAATGGGCGGAAGCCTAATTTGACGCACATCCGGATTTGGGGTTGTCCTGCATATGTGCTAAAGGGAAAGATGGATAAAATGAAATCACGATCAAATTTATGTCTATTTGTTGGATATCCAAAAGGAACAAGGGGATACTACTTCTATAGTCCTCAAGATAAGAAAATATTTGTAAGCACAAATGCAATTTTCTTAGAGGACAAGTACATAGAAGAATGAGGATCTAAGAGTAGGGTTATTTTGGAAGAAACCAAGGGACATAATCCCAAGCAAATGGTTACTGAGACCCATACTCAAGATTCACGTGGAGGATTCGTATCTATGCCGCTTAACATGCCAGATTCCAGTGGGAGAGAAATAGATGTTACACATTCTATACCCACTGGCTCTTCGGGACATAGAGTGGAAGAATCTCCTGCCCCTGTTCAAAATCCAATCGTTGAGGAATCAGCAGATCTAGTTCCAGTCAACGAGGAGGATGAAAGTCCAATCGTCCAGGAACCTCCACAGCTTAGACGTAGTGGGAGAGTCATTCGACGTCCCTCTAGATACTTACTCTATGGAGAAGCTTTTCAAGCAGTCTCTTTTGAGGAAGAAGAGGACCCCACTACGTATAAAGAAGCTATAGAGGATATAGACGCAGACCATTGGAAGAGTGCAATGGATTCAGAAATGAAATCCATGTACACTAACTCCGTCTGGGATCTTGTGGAGCTGCCTAATGGGATAAAACCTATTGGGTGTAAATGGGTCTACAAAAGAAAGAGAGGAGTAGACGGGAAAGTGGAAACTTTCAAAGCAAGATTGGTTGCTAAGGGTTATACCCAACGAGAAGGTATTGACTATGAGGAAACTTTCTCGCCTGTGGCCATGCTAAAGTCTATAAGAATCCTCTTATCCATTGCAGCTCACTTCGACTATGAAGTATGGCAAATGGACGTCAAGACAGCTTTCCTTAATGGAAATCTTGACGAATGTATCTACATGGTACAACCAGATGGTTTTATCCAGGAAGGTTAAGAACAAAAAGTTTGTAAGTTGAATAGGTCCTTATATGGGCTTAAACAAGCGTCTAGATCTTGGAATATTAGATTTGATCAAGCCATTAAAACTTATAGTTTTGATCAGCATCCTGATGAACCTTGTGTCTATAAGAGAATTATAGATGGTAAGGTGATTTTTCTCATACTGTATGTTGATGACATCCTTCTCATTGGAAATGATGTAAGAACATTAACATTGGTGAAAAGTTGGTTAGGTAAACAATTTGATATGAAGGACTTGGGAGAAGCAAGATATGTTCTGGGTATTCGGATCCTTCGAGATAGAAAGAACAGACGTGATAGCTTTATCTCAAGCTTCATATATTGACAAAATATCGACGAGATTTTCTATGCAAAATTCCAAGAAAGGTCAATTGCCTTTCGGACATGGAATTCAGCTTATCTCGTAAGCATAGTCCTAAAACTCCTAATGAGGTTGAGTACATGAAACGAGTTCCTTATGCATCACTCGTAGGAAGTCTCGTGTATGCTATGCTTTGTACTCGTCCGTACATTTGTCATGATGTTGGGATGGTCGATAGATATCGACCAAACCCAGGACCGGAACATCTGGATAGCGAGTCAAGCATATATTCAAGTATCTTCGTAGAACTCGAGTATATATGCTAGTTTACTCAGCTCCGTAATTGGTACCTATAGGTTACACCGATTCCGATTTTCAAGTCGATAGAGATCTTCGCAAGTCCACCTCGAGCTCTATTTTCACCTTAGGTGGTGGTGCGATTGTGTGGAGAAGTATCGGACAATCTTGTATTGTCGACTCTACAATGGAAGTCGAATATGTGGCAGCTTGTGAAGCAACTAAAGAGGCAAGTATGGTTGAAGAAGTTCTTGATAGAACTTGAAGTGGTTCCTTCGCATCTCAAGCCATTAGTTTGTACTCGTGACAACAAGTGGTGCAGTGGCAAATGCAAAAGAACCACGCAGCCATCAACAGTAGTAAACACATTGAACGTAAATATCACCTACTTAGGGAGATTGTTCAATGTGGAGATGTAGAAGTGTGCAAGATTTCTTCTGCTGAAAAATCTTGCTGATCCTTTTACTAAAAGTTTACCTGTAAATGTTTTTGGAAGTCATATAGAAAGTATGGGTATTTTTGACATGTCCCATTTACTCTAGGACAAGTGGGAGAATTTTTGTTAGATATGCCCATCAAGTAAATACAATGTTTGTATTTTTTGAAATTAAATAAAGTATATTTTTATATATTTGTATGTATAAATTATGTATGAGCCTGTTTGTCCACGAATTATTTAGATATTATAAATCAAGTGTTTATTTGTTAAACACAGAAAGACTTGATTTATAATTTAGTTCGAAATAAATTATCCGTGATCTAAGATAAATTTGGGCAATTTATTTTGGAAGATCGTCTTAATTTTATTGAAGTCTGTCTTTGACTTTGGTAATAAAATTAAGGATATATTTTGATATATTGGACGGACCATCAATATTTATTTGTGGAATAGACTATACAAATAAAATATTAAAAGATTGCCGTACATAATACCTTAATCTCGAGCAAACAATTATTTATATTTACTAACTTGAAGTTCCTTGAGTTGCCAAAGAGTGAGATTAACTTAATAATCAATATCTCGACATCTTGGGAATTAAAGTGAAATAAATATGAAATAATTGTTATGCAATATGGAATCCAGTCACCTTTAATAGGCAAGATCATTTCCTCATGAGTTCTTCTAAGGGACGATTAAATCTGAGCTCGAATTCAATAGTTACTATTGAATTCATTTTGTAAGTGTGACGTGGTCACATGGTACTCGTCAAATTGAAGATGAGAATTGAGGTTTTGAATGAGGGGCACTCGTGGTCATACTCGCCTCATTCAAAGTATTATATTGATCGACTGGGGTAATTTGTTGGATCGATCAATTAATGGATATAATTATTGACTCCAAGAATTGCGATTAGACTAAGAGTGCGATTACGTTCTTTTAGTGGAGTGGAACGTAATTAATAAATTATTTTTATTGACAAAATAATTTATTGGAGCTTAGTCTAATTGTATCCCAGTCAGGTCCCTTCAATGGCTCCTAATTATGGGACAATAATAAATTATAATTTATTTATAATTTATTAATGAAAATTGCATAAAACTAAAAATCGTATTTTAGATAGAATAGGATAAGTGGAAATAGTTGTATTCAACTATACTTTTCTTATTCTATCAGGATTTGTATTATGAGATAGAGTCCAATATACATATTGGGAGATAACTCTATTACAGAGATACGTGAGGATTATCCTGGTGGTTCTCTGGAGTTTTTTCTCTCAGTTTTTGTGTGAGTCCACCCTCAACAAAGAGAGAAACAAAATACGATTAGCAATTTTTTTGGTCCAAGGAGATTACATTGAAGAAGACTTGGGGGTCTGGAGCATTACCAGAAGGCCGAAGACTTCAAGAATCGTATTGGTGGAGACGATATCTACAAAGGTATGATTCGTTTCTCATATTCTCGAGATTTAATCTGGTTAACATATAAGTATGTCGATCCTATTAACTAACAATTTTATCTCTTGATTTGTTAAAAATTGTTTAACTTACTATGAATTGGTTTATTTGGACTAGCTAAGGGTGATCTAATTATGTTGCTTCGCATGGGGTTGTCAAAATTGGTTCTTGACTTGCTAGTTAAGGGTTCGATTACTTATTTATTTGCAAAACAACTGATTAACTTGTGGAAAAGCTATGAATTTTGAGTTTCAGAAGGCTTTGCTTTGTGTTAACTTACTAGTTCATTGATTGATTCCATCTCTGGTTTTGGAGATTGCATAAAAAACCATTCTTTTTTGGCTCCCATTAAATTCCAGAAAGAAAGTGCATTTTGTTCATTTTTCTTTTCGGTGCACATTTGTCAACAAATGCAGTGTGGTCCGGCTGCATGTTTGTAGTGCAGTGAGAGTAGAAGTTTTGAGAAATGTTGGGGTTTTTTATGCGGAAAGATGTCAGGAAAATTCTCAAATGAAAGGATAGTGATGCTGGTGAATGAGGTACTAATTCTACTTCAATTCTTTTGTCGGCCATTACATTTTAAATGGCTTTATGTTTTTGTTGCTTCTTTCTCTTTTCATTGTGTTTTGCTTGCACAGAAATGGTTTTTATTTTCATTTCTTTTCATTGTGAAGACTTTAGTCCTTTTATGGGGCAGACAAGAAAGAACGCGTGCGACAAGAAAGAGTCGCGGTCGAGGTCCTTGTACTGTGTTTTAGCAGAGAGTTAGGATGGGATGATAGTGTTCAATATAATACGAAATTTTATTTAAAAGTTAAAATTATAATATAATATAATTGTTATAAAATTAGGGTAGTGTAGGGTAGTGTTAGAATAAAATCTTCACACTACACACTAATAAAACTCTAACTATTTTGCACAAGAATTTCTCTCTTTTTCTTCTCTCACAATTTTCTCTAATCTTTCTTTCACTAATCTTTCTTTCACAAAATAATGGTGTATTACAAGAGAATAGCTCTATTTATAGAGCTCTAATTAGTGGATTACATCATGGCATACATCATCTTCCACTAATCTCAATTAGTGGTGTCTCCACTAAATGGTGGACATCCATAAAAATCTTCTAATAATTCACATAAATCCATAATTAGTGGAGCCTCCACTAATTAATGGAGATTCCAATAATTCATAACACTCCCCCTTAGATGTCCATCCATACATAAAGAATATGCCTCGTTAAAACCTTACTAGATAAACACCCAGTGGGGAAAAAAAATCTAGTGAAGGAAAAAGAGTACACTATTCTATATGTTTGTTTATTACTCCCCCTGATGAGATGATTCCTTTAAATTTTTAAACCGACGCATACCGATTTTATATCTCAACTTCTCAAATGTTGCAGTCGGTAAAGTCTTCGTGAAAATATCTGCGAGGTTGTCACATGACCGAATTTGTAGCACATCAATTTCACCTTTCTTCTGGAGTTCATGAGTAAAGAAGAATTTTGGTGAAATATGTTTTGTCCGATCTCCTTTAATATATCCTCCTCGTAATTGAGCTATGCAAGCTGCATTGTCTTCATAAAGAGGAGTTGGAATACCTTTGATTGATGATAATCCACAACTTTCTCGGATATAATGAATCATGGATCTTAGCCATACACATTCTCGACTTGCTTCATGAATGACTATAATTTCAAGCATGATTTGAAGAAGTAGTCTGCTATAGATTGTTTCGTAGAACGCCATGATATAACAAGATTTCCACATGTAAATAGATAGCCCGTTTGAGAACGTGCTTTATGTGGATCGATAAATAACCAAGATCTCGCATAACCTATCAATGTTGGACTGGTTTTATTTGAATAAAATAATCCGAGATCAATTGTACCTTGGAGATATCGAAGGACTTGTTTAATTCCATTCCAATGTCGTCGTGTTGGTGAAGAACTAAATCTTGCTAATAAATTGACAAAGAAAAGCAATATCGTGTCGTGTATTATTAGCAAGATACATCAATGCACCAATTGCATCGAGATATGGTACTTCGAGACCAAGGAGTTCTTCATCATTTTCTTGAGGTCTGAAAGGATCTTTATCCACATTTAATGATCGGACGATCATTGGAATACTCAATGGATGTGCTTTGTCCATGTAAAATCTTTTTAGCACTTTTGTTGTATATGTTGATTGATGAATAAATGTTCCACTCTCCAGATGTTCAATTTGTAAACCAAGGTAAAATTTGGTTTTACCAAAATCCTTGATTTCGAATTCTCTTTTAAATAATCAATTGTTTCTTGGAGCTCTTCAGAGTTCCAATAAGATTAATATCATCAACATATATAGCTAATATCACAAATTTAGAACCAGCATTTCTTAATAAAAACACATGGACATACCTGGTCATTTTTAAATCCCGCTTTCAATAAATATTCACTAAGACGTGTGAACCACATGCGCCCGTATTGCTTCAGGCCATATAATGATTTCGCAACTTGATGGAGTAATTTTCACGAGGATAATGTTTATATGCTTCGTGCATATGAAATCCTTCGGGATTTTCATGTAAACATCATTTTCTAAATTTCCATACAAGTAAGCAAGTGACAACATCTAATAGGCGCATATCTATCTTTTCATGTACTCGCCAAACCGATAAGATATCTGGAGTGTAATAGCATCAACAACAGGAGAATAAGTTTCATCATAATCAATACCTGGTCTTTGTGAAAAACCTTGGGCTACTAATCGCGCTTTATATCGAACGATTTCACTCTTTTCATTGCGCTTTCGCACAAATATCCATTTGTAGCCAATAGGTTTTACACCTTCCGGTGTTCGGACTCGCAGTCCGAAGACTTCACGTTTTGTCGTTGCATTTAACTCCGATTGAATCGCATCTTTCCATTGCAGCCAATCTTTTCTATGCCGACATTCATCAACCGATATTGGTTCAGGATCATCATTATCCCGTGTAACATCAAGAGATATATTGTATGCAAATATATTATCAATAACAGCTTCTATCCGATTCCAACTTCTACCTGAAGTGGTATAATTGATAGAAATTTCAGTGTTACTTTCATCAACTTCTGGTTCTTTGTCATCAGCTCTCTCTTGGTCTTTATCATTCTTTTCTTCAATATGATCTTCTCGGATCATTTAATCCTCTTTTCTTTCGAGGATTTTTATCTTTAGAACCAAGAGGTCGGCCACGCTTCCGCGTGTTTTTGACTCAAGCAGCCTATAGGTATAATATTTTGTTCTACTGGAACTTCAATTCGAATAGGAGCATTTATAGTCTGAATATGCGATTTTGTAACTCTTCTCCGAGTCAACAAAAGCTGCTCGGCATTTGATTTGCAATGCTTTGCAAATGAATTATCTTTTGAACTTCAAGTTCACATGCGCTTATGCGCGGATCAAGATAATTTAATGATGTTGTCCAAGCAAGATCCTTTTATGTCGTTTTGGTTCTCCCCTAATTTAGGGAATAATGATTCATCAAAATGACAATCAAGAAATCTTGTCGTGAATACATCTCCTGTCAGGGGTTCAACATACCCGATAATAGAGGGAGAATCATATCCAACGTATATCCCCTTTCTTCTTTGAGGACCCATCTTTGTACGTTGGTTTGGTGCAATTGGAATATATACAAGACACCCAAAAATTCTTAAATGAGCAATATTTGGTTCTAACCCAAAAGCCAATTGCAAAGGAGAGAATTTATGATAACTAACTCGGTCTTATACGTACAAGTGTTGCAAAGATGTAGAATAGCATGTCCCCGTGCAGATGTTGGGAGATTTGTTTTCATTAATAATGGTCTAGCAATTAATTGTAATCGCTTAATCAAAGATTCAAGCAAGACCATTTTGTGTGTGAACATGAGCTACAGGATGTTCAACATTAATCCCAATTGACATGCAATATGCATCAAAAGCATGTGATGAAAATTCACCAAAGCATTATCCAAACGGATATTTTTAATGTGATGGTCGTGAAATTGTGCTCGTAATTTAATTATTTGAGCAAGTAATCTCGCAAACGCCAAGTTGCGAGTAGATAATAAACATACATGTGACCATCGGGATGATGCATCAATTAAGACCATAAAATATTTGAACGGTCCACATGGTGGATCAATAGGTCCACAAATATCTCCGTGAATCTGTTCGAGAAATGTAGGACTTTCAACTCCTACTTTTACTCGGTGATGGTTTAACAATTAATTTTCCTAGGGAACATGCAAGACATGCGAATTTTTCTCGATGTTAATATCCTTTTATTTTTTAAAGGATGACCATGTGTATTCTCAATGATTCTTCTCATCATGGTAGATCCCGGATGACCCAACCGGTCATGCCAAATGCTAAAAGTAATAGGATTAGTAAACTTCTGGTTTACTAGATGATGAATTTCAATTGTACGTATTTTTACAAAATATAGGCCAGTAGAAAAAAACGGCAGTTTTTCTAATACAAATTTCTTACCCAAATGTATTTGAGTAATAAAAAGATGCTCAATCCCATTTTCCTCATTTGTTTCAACATGATACCCATTTCTCGCGATATCTTTAAAACTCAATAAATTTCTTCTGGATTTTGAGGAAAATAGTGCCTTATCAATAATAATTGTTGTTCCTTTAGGCAACAATATACTAGCTCTTCCGGAGCCCTCAATTACATTTGCACTACCGTTTATCGTATAAATATTTATTTCTCCCATTTTGAGATCGTAAAAATATTTCTCATTTTTTAGTATGGTGTGTGTAGTTCCACTATCAATAATGCATACATCATCATTAACAATGACCTATCCGAACACAAATATATATATGCAAACGTAAATATTATTAGAATAGAATGAAAATGAAAATACAAAAATATCGTGGTGAGGCTTTAGTTCTTCTAGACACCGCCATCACCAATTAAATGGTCTATCCTACCGTCTGGGTGTTCAAAAAATCCGATACATCCATATGGGTAATATTGATATTAAGATCTTCAGGATCAATATCATCATCCTCAAGCATTATTTATTGGATGTTGAGAAAAATTTGCTTCCACATTTTTATTTTTCAATGAAGCTTGATACAATTCAACTAAATGCTTAGCCGTACGACAGCTTCGTGACCAATGACCTTTCATGCCACATCTATAACATATATCCTCATACTTTTCTTCAATTTCTTTTTCTTTTCCCTTATGATCTTTTCTGTTCCACTTCAGTGGCCAGTATTTCTCACAGCTTGATTATGATTGTGATAAGGGAAATATCGAGCGTGTCTATGACCATAACCACGACCACGGCCACGCCATGGCCACGACCACGACTATAACGATGGCTTCTCGCTAGAGCCAACAACGATTCACTTCGGGAGTGCCGTTGAGCCGCTTGGTCTCGGCTTCATGATTTCTCAATAATAACTCATTATTCTTCTCTCGCAATGAGGAGGGCAGTAATTAAATCAGTAAATTTTGTATACTCCTTTTCTCGATATTGTTGCTGCAGGACAATATTCGAGGCATGAAAAGTGGAGAATGTCTTCTCCAACATATCTTCATCAGTCACTTTTTCTCCGCATAATTTTAATTGAGATGTAATTTTATACATTGCGGAGCTATATTCATTCACGGTTTTAAAATCTTGCAACCTCAGGTGCAACCATTCATACCGTGCAATGGGTAGTACGACCATCTTCAGTGGTCAAATCTTTCTTTTAAATTTACCCACAGTGACATATGGATCTTTTTCGGTAAGATATTCCATTTTCAAATTTTCATCGAGATGACGACGAATAAAAATCAAAGCTTTAGCCTTGTGTTGTGCGGATGCACTATTATTTGCTTGAATAGTTTCACTAAGGCCTTCAAGCATTTAGATGCATTTCTCGCATCGAGAACCCATGACATATAATTTTTTCCGTAAATATCAAGGGCTACAAATTCGAGTTTAGCGAAATTAGCCATAGAGATCAATAAATGCGTACTGTCTTCTCGGTTTTGTTAACGGCAGTAAACTCGTGCTTAGTCTTCTCGGCTTTTGTACCGGTAGAGACTCGTGCTGATAACGTGTTATAAAATTAGGGTAGTGTTAGAATAAAATCTTCACACTACACACTAATAAAACTCTAACTATTTTGCACAAGAATTTCTCTCTTTTTCTTCTCTCACAATTTTCTCTAATCTTTCTTTCACAAAATAATGGTGAATTACAAGAGAATAGCTCTATTTATAGAGCTCTAATTAGTGGATTACATCATGGCATACATCATCTTCCACTAATTTCAATTAGTGGTGTCTCCACTAAATGGTGGACATCCATAAAAATCTTCTAATAATTCACATAAATCCATAATTAGTGGAGCCTCCACTAATTAATGGAGATTCCAATAATTCATAACAATAATATAAATTTATAATATTTTATGTTAAATATATATATATATATATATAATATGATTTTAATTATTTTATAATATATAATATATTTAAAAAAGTAAAAATAAACTAAAATATTAAGTCAAAATAAAATATTTAATTTTTTATAAGTTCAAATTTTTTTTCTTTTTTTTCCTACAAAATGAATATCGGAGCAGTGATAGAAATGGTAGAATCCCAGATTCTATTTTCAAAGAATCCTAGATTCTCTGCTGTTTGTAACTTTGTTCTTTCTCTGCTGATACTTTGTTCTTTCTTTATTTGTAACTTTAATTTAATATCTCAACATAATTTTAATTATACTATGTGATTAATAACCTTCTATTCTTTGTAGTCCAATCTGAATTGGCAAGAGGTGGTGGGACTATGCCCGCGACCTCTTGATTGTTGGTGTGGCTTTTTGCATACTTGTCCACTTCTTATCAAGAAACTTGAACTGATATAAACAAACTTTTTTTCTGTGACATTTAATGTTTTTTGAATGGATCCCCATGAGTGATGGGTTATCATTCCTCGTGAGTGATGGGTGATCATTCCCCATAGGTAATGGGTGACTAACCTTACATTAGTTCTATTGAATAATTGCTGTGACATTTAATTTTTTTTTAATGTCGTTGATTTTGTGGTGGCTTGGTGCCTAGAAATGTCCAGTATATAGGGAAAATTCTACCGATATTTTTTTTTTTTTGGGTCATCTTGATACTCCCAATAAGTTGATTACCCCTTAAGCTTAATTTTATACAATAGATTTAAATAGGGCTTTTTGCATACTTGTCCACTTCTTATCAAGAAACTTCTACTTAGAAAAACAAACTTTTTAGGACTTACTAAGTATCCATCCTTTTTTTGTTTAATGATAAGTTAGAGTAAAAACAAAGCACAAAATAAAATAAAATACACCATAAAAGTATAAAACGAAAATTAAACTAAAAGAAATAACTCCTTAGAGATGAACGAACATTATCCTTCATGGAATGTGGCATCAAGTCGATCCAATCCTCCAAGATCCTTTCCAAAATAACGATTTAGTTTTTTCTTCTTAAAGTTGGCCTTGAAGCATGCTTGTCTCAGTTTTTTAGTTTGGTCCTCCAACTGTGTATTAGGGATTTTTTCCATCAATTTTTTTCTCACGTTTCAGTATTTCAATGGCTTCTCTCAAGTTCTTCTCAACCATATGTCCTCCTTCTTAATTCTGCATCTCCTATAAATCCAAAGGCATACTCTCACATTATTAGTTCTTTGTTATCTTGGGAGCATATAATTAACTTATTTACAAGTGTGTGTGAAAAAGAACCTGAACTTTCTTGATTAGGGTCTCCAAGCTCATCAACTTCCTAGAAGGCCATCGACTAATTCCCAACTCTCTACATCTTCTCTTGAGAATAGTTAGGCCAACATTTAGTTCTTTAGTCACCTGAGTGAGTGACATGAAAAAATACTTCGAAATAGTTTCTCTTGACAATGTCTTGGAGCTACTGCCCTTCTCCTTTCTTTGCCTCCTTATTATCTTATTCTCTACAGGAACTTCATCTGAAGTGATACCTTCAAGATGCATTTCATGAACCATATTCTGGCTTGGTTCAAAATCTGTTACGGAGTAGAAAGGATCATGCACAAAAATATCCTCCATCAAAGGATATACATCAATAGAAGTCTCTTGAATGGCCAGATCAAATTGGAAATCTAAATAAGTAGTCTCTTGAACGGGCAGATCAGGAGGAAATGGTTGGATTGGAAAGGAAAACACATCGAAATCTTCTTCGTTAGAAACTAATTCAAAATTTGACCACCTCTCAAACGAATTATGACTATCCATTTCTGAGGGGAGGGATGACTAATGGCTAATCACTAAAGGAAGAGGGGAGGGATGACTAAGGAGAGACAAAGACTAAGGGATGACTAATGGCTGATGACTAGGGGATATATATATCTGTGCGGGAAGAGGGGAGAAATGACTGAGGAGTGCAAGAGACAAGAGGAAGAGGAAGGGGTAAATGAAATGACATTTTTTTGAACTGATATTTTTCTAAACTGACATTTTTCTGTTGTTCTATTGCAGAAAAGGACAAGGAGGAAGGGGAAAAGATACTGGGAAATGAAGAGGAAAGGGAAAATAAACTGATATTTTTCTAAACTGACATTTTTCTGTTGTTCTATTGCAGAGAGAGAGAGAGAGAGAGAGAGAGAGAGAGAGGAAGGGGTAAATTAACTGACATTTTTAATTAGACTGAACTGATATTTTTTAGTTGTTCTGTTGCAGAAAGAGACAAGAGGAAGAGAAGGGGTAAATGAACTGACATTTTTAATTAGATTGAACTGACATTTTTAATTAGACTAAACTGACATTTTTCTAAATTGATATTTTTCTGATCTGACATTTTTTTTTTGGTTCTGTTGCAGAAAGGGACAAGGAGGAAGGGAAAAATGAACTGACATTTTTCTGCTATTCTGTTGCAGAAAGAGACAAGAGGAAGAGTAAGGGGTAAATGAACTGACATTTTTAATTAGACTGAATTGACATTTTTTTGTTGTTCTGTTGCAAAAAGAGATAAGGAGGATGGGGAAAAGATGATACTGGGAAATGAAGATGAAGGGGAAAATAAATTGACATTTTTCTATTGTTCTATTGCGAAAAGAGAGAAGAGGAAGAGGAAGGGGTAAATGAACTGACATTTTTAATTAGATTGAATTGACATTTTTCTGAACTGATATTTTTCTGAACTGACATTTTTCTGTTGTTCTGTTGCAAAAAGGGACAATGAGGATAGGGAAAAGATGATACAATGAGAGGAAAAAACAAGGAGAAAGGAGAGGAAGAGACAAGGAGACAAGGAGGAAGGAGAAGCTAATATTTTATCAAGACTGAGGAGAGGAAGAGATAAGGAGGAAGGAAAAAAGATGATATCGGGAAGAGACAAGAAGGAAGTGGAAAAGATGATACCGGGGAGGACATGACGTCCTCAACTTTGTTTCTTGTTTTATATGTACTATTGTTTCTAATAGACTCTTTGGCATTTCTTACTTGTTATATATGTTGTATTACTTCTCTTGTGGAATTTAAGGATTATTTATGATTTCAATGTTCAAGAGATTGATTTTGATTTATTTGGCATTAAGTAAAATTGTATTTTATTGTGATTGTTGTTGAATGAGTTAAAAGGAATGCATTTGGTTTGAAATTGCAGGTGGATAGGTCTAAATTCCAATCCATTATCTTTTTTTTAAAAAAAAAATTGATTACTTATCAAATGCGATGGTCACAATTTTTTTTAAAAAATTTAATAAACCATCATATTTGCTTATCAAATGCGACGGTGGTAATGGCTTAACAGAATAAATACGCCGCTTGGATACCATCACAAATACTTAGCAATTGCGACAGTTAGGGCCGTCGCAAATAACCGTTGCAATTAACAAGTATTTGCGATGGTTTAAAACCGTCGTATTTACAGAACAATTGCGACGGTTTTTTCACCAAATGCGATGGTTTGCAGAATCTCAATCCGGTGAGTAATTGCGACGCTTTTCCCTGATCGTCGCATTAGGTAAATACGACGGTTTTTCTATCATTTTTAATAAAAACGATGCCATTATATATGACGGTAAAAAAATCGTTGTTTGACCGTCGTTTATAGCAAAAACAACGGTACTTTCACAAATACGACGGTTTTCTGGCTGTCGTATTTGCTCGAATTTTTAGTAGTGACTTAAGGTTATTTATTAAAAGTTTTACTTGGTTATTAGCTTAGGATAGTAAAATAAATTTATAGTTTATTCTCTCAAAGGATTTAATCCTTAACATAGAGAATAATATTGAATTTTAGATTTTTACTAAAGTTAATGGAACTATAAGATTATAGAAAACGTTTTTGGGCTAAAAATCTATTTTCAATAAAAGATTAAGTGGGAAAGGAGTTCCAATGACCCCATGGCTTCCATCACAACTCTCATTAGAGATAGTAGATTTTCTCGTGTCATTTTGAGCATGACCTCCTATAGGATAGATTTTCACAAGTATCTAAAACTAATGGAAGAGTAAAATTAAAAGCATAGGGTATTTGCTAGGATCGACCAGTCTACGTTGGAGGTTTTTAGCATTAGATTGCCTGTAGATGGTATGAATTAGTGTCCATCCTATCGGTCAAACTTTTTCTAGACCATTACTTATTTTAGAAATTTTTTATTTGTGATGGTTATACACTTAACTTAGGATGCTATTAATCTTCCTACGAAGCTCTGTTAGCTTTTCCAAGAGCTAAACTATATATATTATTGATAATGGTTTTAAGGGTTATCTATTATCAAAGAAATAATATAAAGAATGTGCATTTCGTTTTTGGCAAACTAAATGAATATTTTTTTGCAATATTTCAGAAATATCGGGTTTCAGTCCATTGTCAATCATTCTCAAGGAGAATAACTTGACATGCCAAAATTATGTAAACTGGAAGAAGAACCTGAACATAGTACTCATTGTCGAGAAGTACAAGTATGTTCTTACGGATCCCTACCCTGTGATTGGGAAAGAATTCACTGATCAGGAGCGAGAGGCCGATAAGGCATGGAAGAAAGCTGATAAAATGGCTAAGTGCTACTTGTTGGCTTCCATATCTAGTGTGCTTCAATCTACGCATGATCATATAGCCACTGTGTACGGCATGGATTTGTCACTGCGTACTATGTTTGCTGACAAAAGCCGGCCCACAAGGTAGGAAGCTCTTAGGGTGATCATGATAACTAGGATGGCTGAGGGGGCATCGGCTCGAGAGCATCTGCTCAAGATGATTACCTACTTCGAGAAGGTTGAGGTCCTAAGTGCAATGATAGATCCTGAGAGCTAAATTAACAGGGTTCTCGAAACTCTGCCTGATTTATATTCTTAGTTCAAGTTGAACAACTACATGAACAAGTTAGATATGAATCTCACGGAACTTATAAAAGAGCTCCAGGTGGTAGAGAAGATCATGAAGCCCGTGTCAAAGGTTTTGGTCTCGCGTTCTACTTCTTCTTCTAGAATTAATGCAAAGCCTAAGAAATTCAAGAAAAGGAAGATCCATAATAACGCAGGGGTCCAGCCAAAAGCATGTGGTCAGGCCAAGCCTAACGAGAAGCCTAAAGGTAAATGCTTCAAGTGTGGCAAAAAGGGGCATTGGAAGAATGATTGTCTGAACTTCTTAGCCAAGTCTACTTCAGGTATTGCTCTATACCTTGACTTTATTTTGATAGTTGGATCAACATCTTCCGGGATAGTTGATTCTAGAGTCACTGACCATGTTTGCAACTCTTTTCAGGGGTTCAGAAGGACAATGAGACTCAACAAAGGTGAGCATGGACTTCAAGTAGGCAATGGAACAAGAATATGGGCTAAAGCAGTGGGAGATCTTGAGCTTATTTTTTATTGTAATTGGAAGTTAATTTTAAAAGATATTTTATATTTCAGTTTCCAAATTGATAAATCCAGGATATTCTGTTTCTTTCCATTCTGGTATTTCCATCAGTAGAGATGATAATTTAATTTGTATAGGAAACATGTATGAAAATTTTTTTTATAGACATCCTATTAGAAATCAAGTAAACAATATTAAAATTAAACCCGATAATAAAAAAAAGAAAAGACATGTCAAATAACTCGTATTTGTGACATCTAAGATTGGGACACATAAATCCCAATCGGATTTTGAGGCTAATTCATAATGGGCCTTTAGGTTCATTGAGATTGGAAGAATGGCCTCAGTGTGAATCTTATCGTAAAGGTAAAATGACCAAAAGGTCCTTTACCAAAAAGGAAGATAGAGCTATGAAAATACTAGCACTAGTTTATACAGATGTTTGTGGTCCAATGACTACACCAACTATAGGAGGCTACGAATACTTCACCACTTTCACAGATGATCAACTCGTTTTGGTTACATTTATCTGATGAGGCATAAATTTGACTCTTTTGATAAATTTAAAGAGTTTAAGGATGAAGTGGAACATCGAACAAATAAATTAACTAAAATTTTGAGATTGGATCATGGTGGAGAGTACCTCCTCAGTGAGTTTAAGGACTACTTGGTACATCACGACATACTATCTTAGTTAACTGTGCCTGGGACTCCCTAGCAGAATGGAGTAGCTAATAGAAAAAATAGAACTTTAATGGAAATGGTCATAAGCATGATGAGTCATGCGTCTCTTCCTATTTCTTTTTGGGGGTATGTCTTAGAAACAACGGCATATATTTTGAACTTGGTACCTTCCAACTTAGTACCTAGGACATACTATGGATGTGGATTGGACGAAAGCCTAATTTGAACTATCTGAAGATACGGGATTATCTAACTTATGTGCTGAAAAAAGGAAGTACGCTAGCACTAAAATCAGAGTTATGCTACTTCGTTGGGTATCCAAAAGGAACGAGAGGTGGATATTTCTATCATCCTCAAGAGCATAAGTTGTTAGTACTAATGCTAGATACTTAGAGGATGAACAAGTTGCATCCACCACAAGTTCAATTAGAATACAATTATAAGAGAAGTTGGTCACTGATTTAACTTCAGGTACTTCTAACACTCCGATCGAGGAATGAAGAGAAACACTACCGGATGTTCCTATACAAAATGAGCCTCGTCGTATTGGGACGATCACAAGAGTTCCAAAAAGGTGGATCGAAAAGATCTATGATATAGTCTCTGATCATCAGGAATAAGATCCCACTAGATACGAGAAGGTTACTTTGATACTGATGCATACAAATGGCAGCTAACCATGAATGTCGAGATTGAGTCTATGTACCTCAATCAGGTCTGGGATCTTGTCACTGCTCCTTTTACCAAGCCTTTGATAGAAAATGTGTTTTGCAGATGCTTAGATGTCATAGGGGTTGGCATTTGTGGACTTTCTTAGTCTTTGTAGTGCAAGTAGGAGATTGTTGGATAGTATGCCCTCAAAGACTATGTATTCTATGTAGACATATTGCAATAAAATGTTTAATCATTCAATTTAGTTTGTTTCTTATATTATTGCATATTTAAAAGTCCAAGTATGATAAGTAATGGTCTTTGTGTTGGGACATTTTTCATAGTAAGGTATAGACCATAGGTACTTGTCATACAAGAAAAATTTAGTTCTCAGTCGTTTGATGGAACTGTGCATTTCATCAAAGTAAGACTATCATGCCGTGATTTCCAATGAGGAATGGTTTACCTTGAATTAGTGAGTAGTTCACTCACATGATCGGCATAAGCATATTTTGAATACGTAGAACTGGACTTGTAGTAGTCTCTTTTAAAGTACTATAATTATAGAGACCAAACTATTACTACTACAGCGTGGACGGATACCTTCATACTTGAGTGTGAGTTGGTGGTCCAGTGAAGCTAGAGTTTTATACTCTGATGTATGTTGGGTAAGATTTCTTTTGTGAGATCAATATCCTTGTATGTTAGGTGGATTACTCTAGTTAGTTAAGACAGACTTATGCAACAGAGTTTCTATACTTCACTTAATGAAGTTAAATCACTCCCTTGTAATTATCAAGGATCCTCTGATGATCTAAGGCCCTAGGAACATGACTCTAGAATGTGTACTTTTGGGTAGCTTCTAATGATAAGTAAGTACTTTCAAGTGAGTCATGGATTATCGGACTAGAGATCTAAGGATAATAGATGTTTTTGAGATGGGTGTTAGTACATTTATCCTATCTAATTGATGGGTAATACATAGAGGGGTATTTCTATCATTTCACCTATAGGTCAGAGATAATGCACTATTATTCTTGTGGTCAATATTTCTATATGGTGATAAATGGAAATATTTAAAATGATAAAATGCAACTATTTAATAGTGAGGGTATTTTGGTCATTTTAGTAACCATGAATAATAAGTTTCTTGGTCTCTGGAGTAGCTCAAGTTATCTTAGTATGGTTTAGACACAATTTGGGCTTAATGGATAATTATTTTTAAGAGAAATAAAATTTATTCTAAGAGTTCAATTAGAATTAATTAATTAGTTTTGGGTTTTAATAAGGCCCAAAAAAGATAATTAATTAATTATGAGAGTTGGGTTGGAAAAAATTAATTAATTGGGCTGATACATGTTGACATATATTAAGAGTCCAATTATAATTAATTAATTAGTCTTGGGTATTTAATGAGGCCCAAAAAAGATAATTAATTAATTAAGAGGATTAGACTAGTCTTGTGCTGTTTTTTTTTTTTTTTTTTAGCACAACACCTAGCCCAATTGGGCTTGGTGATTTTGACCATTAGGGCTTTGGAAACCCTAAGGCTGGCTGAAATATGTAGGGGAAAAAAAACCAAGAGTTGCGTAATTAATTTTTGAGAGTGTGTTGCCTCCTCTAGTTTTCTTTTCCACGTTCTTTCTCTTCCTTCTCTCTGGTAGAGTGATTTTATCCTAGAAAGGAGCTCTTATCAAGCTAACACCTAGAGTAAGATAGAGTCATACTCTGAAAGACAAAGAAAATATGCTTGGAAACGCTTAATGCCTTGGAGTAGAAGATTAGCGGGAGTTCCAGTTGAACAGCAGGCGCCTCCTGCTCCCCCTCCAATGCAAGAAGTTCCAGTGCAATTCGTCCCTACGTTTGTTAATCTGTGACTAATAAGAAAAAGTAAGTACTCTCTTTTAGATGTGCCTCGAAAAATTGAAAATTTTCCGCTGCGTTTTTCCTTTGATAGTTTTCCGTGGTTCCTTTATAATGTTGTGGGTAAAGGCACAGTTTGAATTAAAATGCATGATGGTATTGTGAGAATTCTTACTGATGTTAGACATGTTTCTGATTTGAAAACGAATCTCATCTCTTTGGGTACCCTTGAGGCTCTTGGGTGTAAATATACAGCTGAGAATGGAGTTATGAAAGTTTATAAAGGTGATCTTGTTGTTATGAAAGGTTGTAGGTCTGATAGTTTGTATACTTTGCAGGGAATTACTGTTACAGGTTCTGTTGCAGCTTTTATATCAGCTTTGTCTAATTTTGACATCACCAAATTATGGCATATGCATTTGGGGCACATGAGTGAGAAAGGTCTGCGCATGTTGAGCAAGTGAGGCCTTCAGGATGGACAAAACGCCGGTGCATTAGACTTCTGCGAGCACTGCATTTTCGAAAAGAAGAAAAGGATCAACTTCAACTCACCAGCAATTCACTAGACTAAAGGTACTTTGGATTATATTCATTTAGATCTTTAGGGTCTATCTTGTGTCTCATCTAAGGGTGGTGCAAAGTATTTGTTGACTTTTATTGATGATTATTCAAGGAAAGTTTGGGTTTCTTTTCAGAGAAATAAGAGTGATGTTTACCTAATTTTCAAACGGTGAAAAGTTTTGATTGAGAAAGAAATAGGTAAACAGATAAAGCGGTTGAGGACAGATAATGTTATGAAATTTTGTGAAAAATAATTTGATGAATTTTGTAAAAATAAAGGAATTGTTCGGCACCGTACAGTAAGAATACCACCTCAACAAAACGGTGTTGCGGAATGCATGAACTGAAATCTTTTGGAAAGAGCACGTTGTATGATTTCAAATACAGGGTTGACAAAGGATTTCTAGGCAGAGGCAATTTCTACAGCATGTTACATTATCAATTGCGCTTCTTCTACAGCTCTTGACTTCAAAACTCCTGAGGAAATTGGTCAGGTACGCCTGCTAATTACTCTAATTTGAAAGTTTTTATATGTCCAGCACACATGCATGTAAATGATGGGAAATTAGAGCCTAAAGCTAAGTAATGCATTTTTTCTTGGGTATGCTTCTAAGGTAAAAGGATACAGATTGTGGTGTCCAGATCCCAAATCACCAAAATTTGTAATTAGCAGAGATTTTACATTTATTGAATTGTCTATGTTAAATTCTAAAAGGGAGTCTAAGAGTTCTTCTAGTGCAGATGAAGATGGTATGCAAGAGCAGGTGGAGTATGAAATTGGCAATTCTGGTCCTTCTAAGTTGACTTCTTCTATTTAGCAAAGTACAATACTGGTACCTGTTGCCTTTGATGAAGTTGTGGTTTCTGACGAAGAATTTCGAGAAGAAGAGGAATATTCCATAGCCAAGAATAGACCAATAAGAAAGATTCAACCATCGTAAAGATATGCAAATTTAGTGGCATATGCATTGTCAATTGTAGAAGAAACAGTTGGAGTTCATAAGCCATTCAAGGAGTGCCTGGACTTGAATGTGTTTACTGTTCATGATTTGTGATCTTAGGACTTTTGTGGAGAAGGTGGAGCAAAGTTGCTATGTTTGAGTTTGGGATGCAGTCAAGGTGAAGATTTGTTGGGGTGCCTTACATCCCACATCAGATTGCGAAGGCATCCTTCACCACCATTTAAGCTTTGTTATGTTCCAAGTCCCTCGTCGATTATGCAAGAATTCTAACTACCTCAAGATGCCTATAAATAAAGGCCATGTTTGGTTCTTTGAAGAACAACACTCCAACACAAGAGTTTTAGTAGCCCTTAAGGAATTTGTTCTTTGTAATACTCTTATTTTTTATTAGTGGTGTTTAGTGACTTAGGAATACTTTCCTAAAGCCTTGTAAATTGTCTTTTCATAATGAAGTTTTGTTCCGCTTCCGTCCGTGGACGTAGGTCATTTAACCGAATCATGTAAGTTCTTGTGTCTCTTTCTTTTATTTTCTTTCTCATTATTTATTTTTCTGTGCATTATTTTCATTATTAGTTATTTGTTATCGTCTTGTGTAGTTTTGCCATTAGAGTTTTGGTTTGTTCCTGGGGCCTATCCCTAACATATCTACCAAGAGAAAATGGAACCACAACAATAAGTTGTCAGTGTAGAGAATGAACTCATAGAAATAGTAGTGAATAGGAAGGTAATGTGGGATGAACAATGCTGGTAGCTGCAGTGCATCTATATACTTTTATATTAGATCAGAATATTTCACTAACCTTTCATGTTATATGGAGAAAAATATAAATCAACAATCTGATTGCTGGACTCTAATAAGATTTTGATTAGTCTAAATTTAAATGAAGATTTCACTACAGAAAAAATTGTGATTTGTGGCAGAAAAAATATAAACCAACAATCTGACGGTTGCATGGCCATCACTAATTTATGACGGGACAATGATGACCGCAAAATCAGCAACAAATATTTGACTAGCTATAGCAAAACTGTTGCTAATTTGCGACGAATTTACAACAACTCGATAATAACTTTTTTTTAAAGGATTTTCTAAGGAACTATCGCTCAACCATCGCTAGTGATGACTTTTTGTAATTATACGTTAACACTAAATAATTGTAAAAGCAACGACTAGCCAAAATTAGATAATAAATTTAATTTTTGAAGGATTTTCAAAGGATCTGTCGCTAATAGCAACGGTTTAGCAACAGCTATTGGAAACTATACATTAACATCTAAATAAATGTGAAAGCCGTCGTTAAACCATCGGTAACTTGGGATGGCTAAACAAAATTCAATAATAAATTTATTTTTTTTAGGATTTTCCACTAAGCCATCTCTATTTGGCGATGGTTTAGCCCTGACTTTGGTAATTATACATTAATACTAAATAATTTTAAAAGTCATTGCTAATTTGCGATGGCTCAATAATAACTTTAAATTTTTTTATGATTTTCCAAGGAACCATGGCTAGCTAGCGATGACTTTTGGTAATTATATATTAACACTAAATAATTGTAACATTTGTTGCTAAACCAAAGCTAATTTGTAACGAGTTAACCAATAAATTTAACTTTTTTTAGGATTTTTGAAGGAGCCATAGCTAAACTGTCTTTTAGTAATTACACATTAACACTAAATAATTGTAAAAACCATCACTCTCAATAATAAATTTAATTTTTTAAGGATTTTTCACACGACGACTTTTGATAATTATACATTAATACAAAATAATTGTAAAATCCATCGCTAAACAGTCTCTAATTGGCAACCAATTTGTGAAGAATATATAAAAAATTAAAATTTTGAAGGATTTTTCAAGGAACTGTCACTAAACCATCACAAATTAACGACGGTTTAGTGATGACTTTTGATAATTATACATTAAGACAAAATAATTGTAAAAGTCGTTGCTAAACCATTGCTAATTTGTGACAGATTTGTGATGGCTAACCAAAATTCAACAATAAATTTAATTTTTTTATGATTTGCCAAGATGTCATTGTAATTAATGATGGTTTAGCGACAACTTTTGGTAATTATACATTAATACTAAATAATTGTTAAGGCCGTCACTATTCCATTGCTAATTTACAAGGGATTAGGGCATCATAACCTAAATTGTCACTAAGACATCGTTATTTTGAGTCGATACCCTAATCTCTCATAAATATGTTGCTAATCTGAAAAATTTTATAAAAACTTTTAAAGTTTGATATATATATATGAATATAGTTATTACATATGAGTTTTATATTAGATATGTTATATGTGTATAGTTATAGTATATGATTTTTATAATATTATATATATATATATATATATATATATACACACACACACACACACAAATATATATGTACCCACTCATATACGCTAATATATATCTATAAGTACATAATATAAGTACATAATATATATTTAAAATAATCATATATATAGTATAGATATAGTTTTTTACTTTATTTAATTGAATAGTATAATACGCAAAAATACATTATTAAGTGGAATATATATATGTATATAATATAAATATTATATATTATTAAGCGACAGTCAACTGGGATGGGGCCAGGTCAAGTTATTAGGTCCTAATATGCTAATGTCATTAATTAAAAAATTTTTAAAATTCAACTACCGTCACTAAATCATCGTCACAAAACTGTCGCAAGTTTAGTTATAAAATTAATTATAATGTTATTAATTAAATGGTCGTCGTTAAGAGTTTGTTGGCTTCCTGTTTATTGTGCCTTGTCTCGTTGCAAAGCTGTCGCAGCTAGTGACAGTTTCTTTCTAGCCGTTGCAAATACTCCAGTTTGCGACGCCCTTTTTAGGTATGGCAAAAAATCATCACAAAACCCTCGCTAAGCTCTTTTGCGATGGTTTTGTGATGGTTTTTGACCGTTAGAAAAGGTAAAATTTCCTATAGTATTTCTTACGATTGTGGCTCAAGAATACATGGATTATTCTTAGCTTTGCAATGCCGGTTTTGAAGTGGACAATTGAATATCGCGCATTAGAAGATCCTTCTGTTGCACCAATCTAGATATTATTGAAACGTCTTTCCCTTCATTTTTTTTTTTTTTTTGTGCCAAGAATGTCCATTTTGCTATAGTTGGACGGTCCTTGAAGCTTGATCAATCTACTATGAATATGTCCTGTCCAAGTGTGGCAAGGGTCTGCACTGAGGTGGACCTCTTGAAGCCATTGACGTAAATAGTTATCTAGGTACTGAATCTAATGGTTTCTATTAAGAGATTTCATATGATGACATGCCTAATTCTATAAATATGCAAGAGGTTAGGTCGCCTACAAAGTGTTTGTGGAATTGACAATGTCAATACTAATGATGTTGGTTCGAATAATAACATTGCATTAAAGCCATCGAACATTGCTAGAAAATTGAAGATACCGCAACCTTGTTAGATGCTTGAAAAACCTCAGGATGTTACCTAAGGCCACAAAGTTGTAGGTATTCCAATTGATGATGATCGAAATATATCTATTCCAATGGATGATGCATATGCCTCGACACCTCAATCAATTTAAGCAAATGTAGTTGCTGGAGTTGCCTTGGATCCAATATTTGCAAATCCTATAACTTTAGGTGGATTTAGGTGGATCCAATATTGTAACGGTAATTGGCTTATTTAGGTGGATTTTGAGTTATGTTGATATGGATGCTAACTATCAAACAGGTAAGCCATAAAATAGATATCTAGTAGAAGTCACCAGCGATGCTTCTGGTGAAGACACTAGCAATGTCAAGGTTTCTATGGTCTCAATTTTAGCTGTGAGAGTTCAGCTATTGAATAAGAAGGGATAGCAGGCACATCACCACAATTTTAGCTGCAGGAGTTCAACTATTGAATAAGAAGGGGCAACATGCACATCACCACAATTCAGCAGTATAAAATGCGCAAATTCCTCAGTGTTTCGGTTCTACTAGCGAAGCCATGGATCATTATATAAATGTAATTCAAATTCATCATATTCAACCACCAACAGATCTTACAATTAATGGCACCTTATTCTCATCTCTTTTTCAAATTGTTAGGAGTGCTCAATAAGCAATTTTTTTAACAGATAATTCTCTCCTGAATACTACCAGCGTGTAACAAGAAGGAAGTGATTTTGAACTTCTTAATGACTTATCAACAAATGATTCTTTAGTCTCTTTGACTTAGTACCCTAAAGATGATATTGCCTATAGGCCACAAATTTCGCAGGACAAGGTGCCAATCATAGGATATATATATATATATATATATATATATATATATATATTAGATACTCCAAATAAGTTGTTGCAGCCTAATTTTGAGAATGAATTCTGCAAGCAACTTAGTCAATTGTGGAAGAGAAAATTTCAGAAGAAGGAGAACCAATCCAAACGTAGGATTGAAACTCCAATTTTGGAGTTATATGCTGATTTTGTAGACTATTGTCGCGATGATTATGGAGCAGATTTTTACCTTAGTCCCTGAAAAGAAAGGAGAAAAACAAACGCCTCCTAAATATGGAATGTTTATTAGGTAAAAAATAATAGAGTTTCGTGTAAAATTTTATTCTTTGTGTGTAAATAGTTTTATATGTATTTATTTTATTTATATGTGTTGACGTCATTTTTAGCCGATCCGTTGCAACGGAAACTTTCAGCCGAAGTCAATACGAATTCTGTCAAACGGATGATGACGTTAAGAAAAATCCTCAATGACTGTACCCGGTCAACATCGAAACCAAGAGCCGATAAGCCATCACCCGCACACCTCGACACGATCAGCAGGACGTTACTGTTCTCGACCACCAAGAAAGGTCCACGAAGCGGGATTTCCTCCACGTTCGAAAGACGGCAGCTGTGCCACAACAAGTATAAAGTAAGCAAGAATCTCATATTGAAGACACCAACACTCAACTTAGACCAAATTTACCAAATCTTTCAAGCTTTTCATTCCTTCTTTTCACATTATTATGGCTTTGTTTATAGCTTTGTTTACAGCTTTGCTTATAGCTTTGTTTACAGATTTGTTTATAGTTTTCCTTACTCCGTTGACAAATCTCATCAATGAGATCAACTACATGAATAAAGACCAAAATGAAGAGGGTAAGGATTGAATAGATGACACCAAATGTAAATCATTGGACTAAAAACTAACATTGAAGTTTTACTTGAGGAAAGTACAGGTTAGGAACAGAATGTTGGGTTGGCTCCCAACATATAGAATCTAAACAACCACAAAGCAACAAAAGAGAAAAAGCTTTTTACTTTTTCTGGTCAACACAAAGAAGAAGCTAGTGAGATAAAGAAAGATAGAGAGTAGCCGGTGAGTGTGTTGTGTGAAAATATAGAGAAAGAAACAAAAACAGCCAGAGAAAATAGAGAGAGAAAGGGAGAATTGCAAAATTTATGTGTTAAGTAGTCTATTTCTATTGGATGATTGGATCGTGATTTCTTCTTTGATTTGGCTCAATTTTGGATATGTTGTAGAGGAGAGACAGAACCACATTCTAACGGTGGTGATCAATTTTTGATGGTCAGATTCAGAAAGACTGTCGTCGAACAGTGACGAAATTCTAGTGCATTTTCTCCAATTATTCTTCTCTATATTTTGGTTTTGAATGAAGTTGTAGCTTTATTTCGCTGTATTTTTAGTTGTATATTGTGGAAATCTATCTTATATTCTTCTTACTGATTAGTGGAGCTTTTAGCGTGGACTTGAAAGTCTGGTGGTTTTTCCTCTTCACATTGGAGAGGTTTTCTACGTAAAAATTTGGTGTGCCTTGTTTAGCTGTATTTTTTTGTCTTCCATTATTGCTGACATTTTCATTTTCCTTGGTGCTCCAAATTTTCAATCAAGTGTGGGGTTGATAAGGAGTAGGAGTTTACAGGAGGTTTGAATCTATTTTTGTTCTGCTGCTTGTACGTGCCCCTATCTTTGGTCTATTTGTCCCCAACACAGAAATACATATACCACCACAGATGTTACAAGTTCTAATGTCCAGGTTGGTTGTAGCAAAAATGTTGAAATCATGGGAACCATGACAGAACCACAAACCTTTTATCAGGAGATAGGATGACATTACTGCTTTATTGGATACATAAACAAGTTGATTGTTTGGTCAAGGATTGAGATATTATAAAAGAGATTTTGAAAAGATGTTTTTTACAATGGAAAGATAAATTGGAGTGACAAAATTCCATAAAAATGAAAGCTGATGAATGTTGAGGATAATCTTTTTTTTTAAATTTTTTCCCCCAAGTGGATGCTCTGTTTTACAAGGTTGTTTTCTACCAAACTTTGAGATACTAAAGTTCTATTTATAGGCTTGTTTGAGTTAAATGATTAAGGCAGTTAACCTTATGCAATTTATAGAGAAATCTAGAGAATTTGATAGATATTTTCATTGACATCATTTTCTTCCATTTTCTATATTTTCTTCCATATTCAAGATTTTTTTAAAGTTTATTCTTGGTGTTCCATGGAGATTGCAAATTAATTGTGCAATCTTCATGAGTTCTTGAGTTTGCATATATTTTTCTATTGGTACTGCTTTGGTAAATATGTCGACAAATTGCTAATTTGTGGGACAATTTCTTCCAGTATTTCTGCGTTCCGTACCACTTGTCCAATGAAATGATAGTGAAGCTCAATATATTTGCTTCTTCCATGAAAAATAATATTTTTGCTCATTGCTATTGCTGATGTATTATTACAATATATGATGGTCAAAGTGTCTTAATGGTGACTGATATCAACAAGAATTCTTTTCAACCGAATGGTTTCACATGTAGCGTTTGTAGCTAATATGTACTTGGCCTCCTAAAAATTACAAGAAAAAGTAGCTTTCTGATGCATAAGTATCCGGATATGTGTATTGTATTGGCACTTTTGATTTGCTCACACTTTAGAATCGTGTCATCCATAGTCAAGTCATGATAGATGTTGTGATGCTGTCAAGTGTCATACCAGTATATATGTCAAATATGATACTCAAAAGCATCACCTTGGATATATATAATTATTATTTTATGCATCATTGTAGATCCTATATATTATGGTTTTAACTTGCCTTACTAACTAATATATGTAGATCTTTTACCCACAAATAAAATGTAGTTGTTAAATGTGTTAACAAAAGTTAAAACAATCATGAATTCTTTACATATAAGAGAATCTCAAATTCAAGTATAAGTTTCATAATATCCAAATTTAACATTTATAGTCATGTCTAACAACAATTAAAGTAGTTCAAAAACTAGAAATAGTGTGTAATAGCCCAATACATACATAACTCATACAGGTTGTGGATGTTGGCTTGTCCTTTGGATGAGGGATCTATATAACACGATATAGAACTAATTAAATAGACAAATTTTGATAAATTCAAAAACTAATATTAAAACTTAGAAATCTTAATCTATTACTTCCCAAAAAATTTCAAATCTAAAAAAAAATAAATACAAAGTTTCTAATCATCCAAAAATTAAAAGGATAACATAATCGTTTTCATGACCATTGTTCAATACAAGAAAGATAAAATTCAAAACATCTCTCAATCTTCTGGCACAACTTATCTTGAAAATATGGTCAGGCAAAAATTATGTGAGAATATAAATAATCTTAGTAAGTTCGTAGTGTGTCTGCGTCACAATTGATAAAATCAATGCCATGATACATAAGTGATAATGATTCGAACGGATATGGTCATAACATTTCCAAATGCCTGGATGAATTTCCAAATAAATATTATTTATGGGGAAAAGTCTAGCCAACATAATTTTTTTTTCAATTTCTCCAAAACAACTTAGGTGGGTGAACTATTCAGAAGCAATACTAGAACACAACAGTTGTTATATGTTGAGCTTTTATCTATAATTCTAAATTTCCAAATTCATATCTACATGATTTGTGGTCTTTAAGGGAAATACCTTTGCAATCCAAAACAACCAGGTAGGTGTATTACCTACCTAGGAGGCTCTCCACCATCTCACACTAACCTTGTCGAGTTGTCCCACTCCCCTTCTTCTGGCTCCCCTTCAAGACGGTGCTGCTATTTAAGGACCCAGCTCCACACATAGTGCAGTCACCCCCATTCGAATAAATACAAACTTCCACAAACTGTTAATATACTAGAAGTCTCTCTAAATCTAATGTGACTCAATACTAGGGCTTTGCCATTGAGTACTCAATGTCTATGCTGTTCAAGTGGCTCAGAAACAGACACTATTCCCCTAAAGAATAGTTCATTTGCAATTCTCCAAAATTGTGTTCTCGTTATAAAATTCCATTTTTTTTCAATTTTATCCCAACTTTAATATAAAATAATATTATTCCCAAAATTCCAAAATATAACTCCTATATCTGTTCTAAAAATTGATTCACGGCATAATAATTTAATTTCGCAATTTGCCTTGTCAGAACTATAATAATTGAGGCATTATGAATAAAATTCATGCTATGATTTTTGCAATATTTTTCATGCATGAAAATGCTTAAATTCAATAACCATATGCTTCTATTATCATTTGATGCATGGCTCCATATATTTATGCAATGCCTATGAGTAGATTTTACAAAATTATTTATGCAAAAGCATATTATGAGTATATGTACTTGTTCAATAATTCACTTCTCAAACATAGGCATTCTTCCCAAGATAGCATGTTCAATAATTCATTTTCACAATATAATTCAATGCTTCTCAAGTACAAGAATTTTTCCAAAATGTGTGCTAATAATGCATTTTATCGTATATGAACATAATTCATATAATGAATTTTGAGTAATGGATATGTGCATCAATATATCTTGCATAAATTATTTGTAATGTCATGCATGGACTCATATGTCCAAGAAATCATTTATGCAAAAAATAATTCATGAGGTGCAAGAACTTATCAGTCCTTAGCAAAAGAAATTTAATATTCCAAGGTTAAATTCCTTGAGCTCGGTCTTTACCACTTCAAAAATCTAAATAAACCATTAATCAATTTCCTAATTCATCCTCCATCAAGAGTACTCTAACTTATCCATATTTCCTATTTCACCAAATCCATTATTACACTCATAGTTTACCATCCATAATCACACTTTTTCTAAGCGCATCACAGCATTTAAGTCTACACACAAAATCATATAATCGAGCAAATCATTGACAATCAAACTTAGCAATTTCAAGCAATCAAATGCTTGAACAAGAAGTAAAGGTTCTTTGGTATATCTTAATCACACTAGTGGACTTCCCAAGTTAAAATTCTTGTACACATCATATAGCATATTCCAACCATTAAAGCATATATAAAGACATTCCTAGACATTATGTACACATCATAGAATCAATTTGAATTATATATTCATAATGTTTATAGCAACACTTCTAAGAAAATTAGTTTCCATATCAAACAGAACTTTTGTACTAATGGCTTAAAACGGGGGGTCAAAGATTGATTTAATTATCCATGCAAAATAATTTATCCTTCCATGAAATTTTCAAATTTAAAACTTCAATGTGCTAGGTGAATTCTCATGAAAAATTCTTAATTGCTTGCTTCTGTTCATATGTTTCTCTTATGAAGTATTATCTCAAAATCACACAACTAGTCAAGTTTTAACTTAAAATGTCAAAATTACTCACACAACATATACTTATGGAAGTATACCTATCGTATAGTATAGAGTTATAATGGTAAGTATCGAAGAATCCCAAGGTAAGTGGCAAGTACCCCTACTTTGCTCTCATTTTATTGTTTGGCCAATCAAACTATAAATTGAAAATGACGAATCAACTACGACGTATACTAACCCACGTAGAAGAAAGGTCACTCAAGGCCCTAAAATCATGCAAAGAATAAGAAAAAGAGATAAGTCATGTATTCGAATGAAATCTCCCGAAATAAACTCAACATCAAATACCAAAATTAGCTAAATAGAAATCTAAATCTTGTGCTAAAGGGGTTGGTCTCAAATAAGACCCACCCTCGCTCGAGTTATGAGCCTTCTACCCTTAGCCTAACTAATGAGTATTTCTACGACACTAATTAAAACTAATTTAGTTTTAGAATCAACAACCGATTGCAATTTTGGGAAAAACCATGTCTATGTCTTTAGGCAAGATACACAATCTATCAATCACCAAGCTCTACTCTTTTAACTCCTCTCTTGAGGTAATCAAAGGAAAGTAAATAAAGGTAACCAATCAATTAGGTAGCCGATTTCTAACCCCGTCTCTCGAGATCGTTAAAAAAGGGCAAATCTAAGTTAATCATCTATAAAATGTAACATAAGTGATTGCATACTCAAACTAGACTTCTATTAAACTAAAAAATATTCAAAATAAAGCATAATAAGAGTTTAACCCTTCACATACAATATATCCAATATAGCCGAACAAAATCAAGATAAGATTACAAAAAGGAAAAGAGGAAAAACTCTTAGACAAGTAGGATCTTCTTCTCCCTTGTAGATCTCTTTTGAAAGTGCTCTCTTTCTCTTCAAGAATGATCTTGATCTTCTCTTTTGTGCCTTCTTGGTGCTCTCTAAGCTTTTTGAGGTTTTCTCCCTTCCAACTCGTGCCTAAATGAATGCTTAAAGGACTATTTTATAGCTTGTGCCTTGAAAAGCCCTAAAAATCACAAAATAGTAACTTTTTGAGAAATGAACCGGTGCCTATTAGGATGTACTGCCAGGTGTCAGTTTATTATTAATTTTTTTGAAATTCCAACTGCTAACTGGCACCTATTTAATGATCCAAATTGGTGCCAATTATTCTAGTAGTTTAGCTGCACCAATATTTCTGAAATTAACAAGCAACTATTATGATGTACTAACTGTTGGAATGTATGCCCACTAAAACTGTATTTCTGATATAATTTTGATTAAATTAATAAAATTTTTATTCTCATAAATTGTTTATGTTTTCTCATTTTAATTTATGTACAATTTTACTGGAAAAGACCCATTTTCTTTAAATAAGTGATCCATATGAATGTACATTTTTCACAGTAAGGTATGGATTATGGGTTACTTAACACATAAATTGTTGTTCTTAATAGGATGATTAGAATGAGAATCTCATCATGATAAAGTTATTGAGTTATGAATTTTAGATGGGGAATAGCTTACCTTTAGCTAATAAGTAGTCCTCTCACTTCAAAACATAAGCATATTTCAAATACGTAGAATCGGACTTGTAGTAGCGGTTTCTAAAAGTACTATAATGGTAGAAACCCAGACCACTACTACTACAACGTGGACTTATACCCTACTACTTGAGTATAGGTTGGCAGTTTGGCGAAACTGGAAGCGTATACTTTAACGTACTATAGTTGAGGTTCTATCGTAGGACCAATATACTTTATGTTGGGTATATGTAACTAGTTAGTTATAATAGACTTATACAAGATAACTTCTATGCTATATCGTCTCTTGTGACTGTTCGAATGATCTAATAATCTAGGGCCCTGAAGAACATGACTTGGATGTTTGCTTTAGGGTAGCTCTCTTGGAAAGTATAAACATTTTAGGAAGTCGTGGATCATTGAACTAGAGGTCTAAGGATGGTAGATATTATTTATAGAGGTGTTAGTACACTCTTTCTCTCTGAATGTATGGTGTTATGTAGAGAGGTATATTTATCAGAACCCCTGTAGGTCGGAGACTTTGCTAACACAGCATTGTCCTTGGGGTCAATATTTTCTTATGGTGATATTAGAAAATATTTAAAATATAAAATACAACTATTTATATAGAAGGAGTATTTAAGTTATTTTAATAGTCAAGGCAATATGTCTTTTGGTTCCCAAAATAGCCCGTAAGTCCAAGTTAATTTTGGGTTAGAAAAATGGTCTTAAATAAAATGGATTTTATTTTATTCAGGTGGCCTGGTTTAATTATTGGGCTAGAATAAAATAAAAGGTTCAAAGAGAGTATTAATTAATTAATTTAGTGGGTTAATTAATTGTTCAAAGCTTGAGCCCAGTTTGAATAAATGGAATTAACCACCTAGTTTGAATAATTAGAATTAACCTGGGCCTAAACTATAATAGACTGCAGTATTAGACTGGTTTATTTATGTTGTATGATTAATTATTTATTGGGCTTTTAATTGGTCCTAGTTTGAATAATTAATTTGGCCCAATAGTCTGAACCAAGGTCCATTAGGCTAGGCTCTAGTCAGTTCAGCTTAGGGCTATTCATGCATGCTTGTTGTAGTACATGAAAGAACGTTTGAGTTGGTGAAGGAGTTTTTAAATAAAAGATAAATGGACTTTGGATATAGTTAACTCGTGAATTCAAAAACTACTAGAATTCATCTTCCTTTAGAATTTTGTTTTCTATCTTAAGGTTTCTCTGTGTGTCACAACCGAATCTTTTGGGTAGACACAAAAACTGAGAAATGTATTCTCTTGATTTTGCTCTTTAGCATTTGTAATGAGAATTGATAGACCACCTTGACCTAATAACTCTCACTGGTTGAGATTAGGTAGTGGACATGTTCTAGAAGATTGGAAGCGCAGCATTTATGCCCAGACGAAGCCCTCGACTCGAATGTTTTTATCCAGAGGCGTCCACAAGTGAACTAGAAGCTATTCTTCCAACGCCAATTCCATTGGTTCAATCTAAGCTATCGGGTAGAAGAAATCACAAAGGTATTGTTGGATTTAGGTATAAAAATCATATAAAATAAGCACATTCCCAATCAAGTTTACATTAAAACATTAACCCCAAATTACACATATGAGCAAGCGTACACATCATTAAGTATAGCATAGGGTTTAAAACGAGTGTCGATCCTCAAGGAACAAGTATGCCTTAATCACTTTTCTTTCGTTCTTTAACCGACTCAATAAAGTGAAAAAGAATAAAAAGGAAAAATAAAATAAAATAAAATAAGAGAAAATAAAAAAATATATACATGTCAGTGATGGAGAATTATGCAACTCGAAGCATTATTTTGACAAACATGATCTTAAAGTACTCAATCATTATCATAACTAATTATTCTCTTGGCATCATGAAGGATTAAGATAAATTCACTTCTTTTCCAATCCATGAAATCACTACCTTTTAGAAAAATTAGCATCACATATCCCGTCTCAACTAATTCACCCAAAAGATACATTAAACAAAATCCTTGATTAAATCCCCATATTCTGGCAAATTTAAAACATGAAATTAACCAATGAATCCATATCCTGGCAGACATTAATTAACCTTTAATTACCTAGTTCTTAGCAATTCACCCATTTTCCAAACAAGTTAAAAGACAACAAATATGAAATTAATGAATTGAAACCACCATCAACCCCTTTTCCAAGTAAGTTAATGGAAAAAACAACAACTTAATCTCGTAATAAGCACAAGTAATGAAATACCAAGAATAATGATCAATTAATCAAAAGATCAAAGTAACTCTAAAAATCATGAATACCTAAAACAATGTCAAATTACAATAAAACAATTAATACATTATAGTTCACGAAAAGAAAACAAAGTTAAAAGAAAGCACTCATAGACAAGCCTCATTCTTCTTCCTTCGTAGACCCTCTTGTACAATCCTTCTTGAATTGAAGAATTCCTCCTTAATTTGAGTGATTCTCTATTTTGATCTGCGAATCCTCTCATTTTCCTTGTGTTTTTCCTCTATTTATAGGCTTTAGAAGTGCCTAAACTCGTTCCTTTAGGGTTTTTGGCCGACTAGAAGTAGAAAAATACTAAAACTCTTTAAATTACAAAAAAATGCATGCAAAAATTGAGGCACCGCCTCAGCACTAGGGCCCAGCTGGTGCCGCCTATCCTGCCTAGGGGCGGCGCCAGTTGTGGTTTGCTCCTTTGTTCGTTCGCCGTTTTTTCTTGATTTTTGTGCCAACCCTTCCAGAATGCACCCAGCGCCGCCTTTAGCCTCCTAGCCGGCGCCAGTTCAGTCATGTTCAACACTAATTCATCGGTTTTTCCTCACTTCGAAATGCATACCAACAGTACGTTGCTAGCACCGATTCCCCTGTCCTGGCCAATGCCACCTCTACTCTGTGTAGCGACGTTTTTGTCTTATTTTACCCCTAAAATCTGAAATAATACACAAAATATCTTTCCAATGGTAAAATCTCAAATATGACGGAATATGACTAGTTATTAAACAAAATGTATCACAAAATAGCCTTAAATAACTAGAAAATATATGACTAATTTAGGCCCTATTAGGTATATTTTTAAACACGATGGCTTCCGCTGTTTCTATGCTCTGCGTTTTCTTTGTCTCTCTTTTTGCTTCTTGCAGCCGTGATCCACTTTCAAGTGGCTGAAACTGCGGTAGGAGTTGCAAGCGGCTAGTGTTGTGGCTCTAGGCCCAAAATGCCTTGGGCTGGCCGCAGCTTCCAAGAAGCAGCCCACCACTCGGTCATGGTTTGCGGGTCGCAGGTCTTGGTCCATGGGTTATCAACTTCATGGGTATTGATTTGGTGTGGCGGGTGCACGAAGACCATGAGAAAATTTTGTAATTTTCTTGCGATTTTCTTTTCCGTTTTGGATCCAATACTAGGCAAAATTATTATTTTTTTACGTAGTTAATATTGTTGGAATAGTTTGCATGAAAAATAATAATAAGGTACTTAGGATTAAGCAAGACCATTAATTAATTAATTAATGTGTTTAATTCTATTATTTGGGCACTTAGATTAAAAGAATAAAAAAGTATGAAAACTTTTATAGTTTTCTAGCATGGTATTTTCTTTTAGTAACTTATGTGCACATTTTCTCAAAGATCAATGTTTTTGGGAATTTTTGACATGGAAAAATATTTTTCTTTAATTAAATAGCTATTTTAAGATAAAGGCAAAAATTAATCCCTGCTTATTCTCTCAAAGGATTTTATCTTTAACATAGAGAAGATTTTGGATTTGCTTATTTTTGTGAGTTCAAAGGAACAACTATTTTAATTTATTTCACAAGAAAATTATTTTTGTCAAATAAAACTTGAGACCAAAGTCTCTTAAAAGTTTTAAAAGGAAAATTTTAAAATCATTAAGTTCTTAACTAGGTAAAATTAATCCATAGAAAATCTCTTAAAGGATTTTATCTTGACATAGAGATTTAATTATGGGTTTAGATAGTTTACAAGAATTAAGGGATACTTAATGGGATATTTTCAAAAGGATATTTTTTAAAAACCCCCCTTGTTTTGAAAGACTAAGTAGGAGAGGAGTTCCGATGGCCCTATACCTTCTATCACGGTTCTCATTAGAGATCGTGGTTCCCCTCATATTACCCTGTGAGTGAACCCGTATAGAATGGGGATTCCATAAGTATCTAGACATAATTGGACATAATTGTAGCTCGGGAAAAGTACTATGATCGGTCAGGCCACATTGGAGGTCATAGTGCGAGGATTGCCTATAGAAAATGAGAAGAAATGGCCATCCCCTCAATTGAGTTATCTTCTGGATCATTGCCTAAAAGGGTAGTCAATTTGTAGTGGTCAACACACTTAACTTAGGAAATTCTTAATCCTCCTAAGAAGCTATTTCAGTTTTTCTAAGAGCCAAATTGATCATATTAAAAATAAAAGTGATAGGGTTAACTATTATCAGCATTAATATGAGGATAAAGTGGACACATTATTTATTTTTCATAAACTGAGAATTTTCTTTTATTTTTTATTTTCAAAAATAGTTTGTGGAGGTTCTTCCAGTCCTTTGGATTTTATTCTCCGTGAGCATAAGCTAACGAGACCAAACTACGTTGACTGGAAAAGGAACCTGGACATAATACTCGCTGTAAAGAAGTATGAATATGTCCTTTACGAAACCTGCCCTGTTATTGAGGTGGGTTCTATAGAAGAAGAGTGAGAGGCTGAGAAAGCATAGAAGAAGGCCGACGAGATGGCTCGTTGCTACATATTGGCCTCCATGTCTAATATGCTCCAATCTAAACACGAGCACACTACTTATGACATTAGTACGTCATTAGCCATAATGTTCGCTGATAAGGACTGGCCCACAAGACAGGAAGCTCTTAGAACAATCATTAACACCACGAGGGTTAAGGGAGCATCAATCAAGGAGTATATGCTCAAAATGATTATTGCTTCGGAGGAAGCAAAAGTCTTGGGGGGCTATAATTGACCCCAAGAGCTAAGTGGATATAATTCTCGAACCTCTACCAGATTTTTTTACTCAGTTCAAGCTGAATTACAATATGAACAAGTTAAACATGGGTTTAATAGAGTTAATGAAGGAGCTCTAGGTGCCAGAGAAGGTCATAAAGTAACAGTCCAATACAATGATTGCTAAGGCTTTTTCTTTAAGAGTTGGGCCTAAGTCAAGAAAGTTCAAGAAAAAGAAAGAAAGCATAGTGGCCCAACCCAAGTCCTAGCCCAATAGCAAGTGCTTCAAATGTGGGAAGAAGGGATAGTGGAAAAAAGAGTTTTCAAATCTTCAAGCCAAGAAAAACCCCACTAGTATTGTTTACTATCTAGAGTCTATATCAATGATTAGATCAACATCCACTTTGATTGTTGATTCTAGAGCTACTGATCATATCTGTAACTCCTTATAGGGGTTTAGGAAGATAAGAAGACTCTAGAAGGGCAAACATGGATTATGCATGGGAAATAGAGCACAAATGTAGTCCCAAGCAGTGAGAGAGCTTGAGCTTCTTTTTATTGTAATAAGATAGTTATTCTGAAGGATATTTTATATGTATCTGGTTTTAGACAGAATTTAATTTTAGTTGCAAAACTAATAAATCATGTTTATGATGTTTCTTTCCATTCTAGTATAACTATCAGTAAAAATGGAGAAGTTTTATGTACTGGGCACATGTACAAAAACCTATTCTTCATAAACCCAATATCAATGACTCCTATCTATGGCATCTAAGGTTGGGTCATATTAACTCAACTAGCATTCAGAGGTTAATCCATGATGGGATTTAGGCTTATTGAGATTGAATATTTGGCCTTGGTGTGAATCCTGTCTAGTGGGAAAAATGACCAAACGGTCTTTTGCCTAAAAGGCGGATAGAGCTAAGAAGATATTGAGCTTTGTTCATACTGATGTGTGTGGTCCATTATCTGCACCAGGCAAAGGAGGATATGAGTACTTCATCACTTTCATAGATGATTGTAGAATATATGGTTATGTTTACTTGATGAGGTGCAAGTTTGGCTCATTTAACAAGTTCAAGGAATTTACGGCTGAAGTGACGCATTGAATAGGTAAACTAACCAAAACCTTCCAATCAGATCGTAGTGGAAAGTACCTCGGTGAATTCAAGAACTACATAGTACATCATGGGATAGTATTCCAGCGCTCTGTGACGAGGGCATCCTAGCAGAATGGAGTAGCTGAGAGAAAGAACATGACATTAATGAAAATGGTCTGAAGCATGATGTCTCATACTATTCTTCCAGTTTCTTTTTAGGGATATGCCCTGGAAACAGTAGTATACATTCTGAACTTTATGTTTTCTAAGTCAGTACCTAAGATACCCCTATGAGATATAGATTGGGCATAAGCCAAGTTTGAACCATCTCAGGATATGAGGCTGTCCAACTTATGTACTGACTAAAGGAGATAAGCTAGAACTAAGATCAAAATTATGCTACTTTTTTTTGTATCCAAAAAGAACAAAGGGTGGTTACTTTTGTCATCCTAAAAAGTAAAAAGTACTTGTAAGTACTAGTGCTAGATACTTAGAGGATGATCAAAGTATATTCACAAAAGGTTCAACTAGGTTAGAACGTGAGGAGAAGTTATCTTCTAAAATTAACTTCTTCAAACCCAACTATGGAACAAGAAGAGGTACAACCTCAGGAACCCATACAAAGGGAGCTTCGTCGTAGTAGGAGGGAATTTAAGGTTCCAGAAAGATGGATTGACGAGGTTTTTGACCTAGTGTCCAACTATCAGGAACAAGATCCTACTAGATACGATGAGGCAATTGCTGATGTTGATGCAGACTTATGGCTTGAAGTAATGAAAACCAAGATTGAGTTTATGTGCTTCAATTAGGTTTGGGATCCTATAGCTTTACCTAAAGGGATAAAACCCATTAGATGTAAGTAGGTATACAAGAGGGAAAGAGGTGCAGATAGGAAGGTGGAAACCATTAAAGCTATACTTGTAGCAAAAGGGCATACCCTAAAAGAGGGAATCAACTATGAGGATGCCTTTTTTCCGATTGCCATGCTTAAGTCTATCTGTATCCTCTTTGTTATCACATGTTACTATGCCTACGAGATATGACAAATGGATGTTAAGACGGCCTTTCTTAATGGCCTTATTAATGAAGACAACAATATGTCCCAACTGGAGGGCTTTATTACTATAGGCCAGGAACATATGTTTGTAAGCCTAAGAAGTCCATTTATAGACTTAAGCAGACATCAAGAACATGAAACATTCATTTTGATGAGACTATAAAATCTTATGGTTTCACTCAAAATGAGAATGAACCATTTGTCTACAGGAAACTGGAAGCCATTAATATGGTTCTTCTTGTGCTTTATGTGAATAATATTCTACTTATTGGGAATACTACAGGGACATTATCATCTAATAAAGTTTGGATATCAAGTCAATTCAGTATAAAAGACTTGAGAGAAGCCAGTTACATTCTCGATATTAAGCTTAAAGTTAGGTTTATCCCAAGCCTCATATATTGACAAGATATTAGTCAAATTCAGTATGGACTCATACTAGGGAGCACTAATCCCTTGCAGATATAGGTTATCTCTTTCTTCAAAAGATTATCCCAAGTCTTAAGAAGAAAAAGACAGGATAAGTAAGATTCCCTACACTTCGGCTATTAGAAGTCTCATGAACATCATGCTGTGTACTAGACCAGATATCTTGCTATAAGCTTAGTCAATAGATATCAGTCAAACTCCAGAGAGATTCATCGACAAATTGTAAAGCATATTCTCAAGTACCTCAAGGGAATGAGAGATTATATGTTGGTTTACAGGGGTGATGACTTAGTTCCTACAGAATACACAGATTTAGACTTTTAGGCGGATAAGAAAGAAAGAAAATCCACTAATGGATATGTCTTCATCTTGTCTAAAGGAGCTATTTCATAGAGGAGTATTAAGCAATCTTACATTACTGAATCAACTATGGAAGTTGAATATGTGGTAGCTTTGGAGGAATCTAAGGAAGCTTTAGAAGTTCCTTACAGAATTAGGAGTGGTGCCACAAATGGACAAGTCGATTACATTGTATTGCGACAACATAAAGGTAGTCTTGCAATTCAAAGAACTGAGGAACCACAAAAAGGAGAAGCATATAGATAGGAAGTACCATCTGATCCGAGGATTGTTTAGAGATGGAAAGTCATGGTAGAACAGGTTGCCTCAGAAAATAATCTAGATGATCAATTCACTAAGCCTTTAGCTAAGAGAGTCTTTGAAAGATACTTAGATATCAAAGGGGTAGGTACCTATGGACTTGCATAGTCTTACAGTGCAAGTAGAAGATTGTTGGATTGTCTGCCCTTGAAGATTGAATTTCTGATATAATTTTGATGAAATTAATAAAATTTTTATTCTCATAAATTGTTTGTGCTTTCACATTTTAATTTATGCACAATTTTGCTAGAAAAATCCATTGTGTTTCAGTAAGTGATCCATGTGAATGAAGGTTTTTCACAGTAAGGTATGAATCATAGGTTATGTAACACATAAAGCTATTGTTCTTCACTGGATGATGAGAATGAAAATCTCATCAAGAAAAGGTTATTATGTTACAAATTTTAGATAGGGAATGGCTTACCTTTAGCTAGTGAGTAGTTCTCTCACTTTATAACATAAGCATATTTCGAATACGTAGAACTAGACCTATAGTAGTGGATTTTAAAAGTACTATAATGGTAGAAACATAGACTACTACTACTACTACATCGTGGACTTATACCCCACGGCTTGAGTATGGGTTAGTGGTCTGGCAAAACTGGAAGCGTATACTTTAACATACTATAGTTGAGGTTCTATCCTAGGACTAATATACTTGTATGTTGAGTATATGTAACTAGTTTGTTAAGATTAATTTGTATAAGATAGCTTTTACGCTATATCACCCCTTGTGACTATTTAAAAGATCTAATAATCTAAGGCCTTGGGGAACATAACTTAGATGCTTGCTTTAGGGTAACTCTTTTGGAAAGTAGAAACATTCCATGAAGTTGTGGATCATTGGAATAAAGGTCTAAGGATGATAGATGTCATTTAAAGAGGTGTTAGTACACTCCTCATCTCTGAATGTACGATACTACATAGAGGGGTATATTTGTCATAACACCTGTAGGTCGGAAACTTTGCTAACGCAGCATTATCCTTGGAGTCAATATTTTCTTATGGTGATATTAAGAAATATTTAAAATACAAAATACAACTATTTATATAATAGGGGTATTTTGGTCATGTTAGTAGCCAAGGAGATATGTCTTTTGGTCCCCAGAATAGCCCGTAAGTTTTGGTTAATTTTAGGTTAGAAAAATGGTCTTAAATAAAATGAATTTTATTTTATTTAGGTAGCCTAGTTTAATTATTGGGTTAGAATAAAATAAAAGATGCAAAGAGAGAATTATTTAATTATTTTAGTGGGTTAATTAGTTGTTCAGAACTTGAGCCCAATTTGAATAATTGGAATTAACTTGGGTCTAAACTATAATAGACTACAATATTGGACTGATTTTATTTGGGTTATATAATTAATTATTTATTGGGATTATAATTGGTCCTAGTTTAAATAATTAATTTGGCCCAATAGTCTGAATCAGGGTCCATTAGGCAAGGCTCAAGCCTATTTGGCTTAGGACTATTCATGCATGCTTGTTGTAGCACACGAAAGAGAGATTGAGTTGGTGAAGGAGTTTTTGAATAAGAGAGAGACCGGGCTTGGGATATAGTCATCCTTGTGAATTAAAAAAACTACCAGAGTTAATCTATCTTCACACTTTCGTTTTCTCTCTTGGGGTTTCTGTGTGTGTGTTAATTGATGCATAAATTTTGGGTGTATAAAAATCAATAAATTTAAATCTATCCCTAACAAGTTTAATTAAAACATTAATCCCAAATTATACATACGAGCAAGTATACTCCTTGCAAGCATAGTATAGGGAATTAATGAGTATCGATCCTCAAAGGAACAAGTACACATTAATCACTTTTCATTCATTGTTTAACTGACCTATTAAAGTAATAAAATAATAAAAAGAAGAATAAAGAAAATATATACAACTCAAGGATGTAAAAATATGCAATTTAGATAAATACTCTTGAAAACATGACAATGAACCACTTAGCAAATATCACAATCAATTATCATCTTGGTCTCATGAAGGATTTAAAATAGATCCACTTCATTTGCAATCCATGAAATTACTATCTTTTAGTTAAAATCAATCCTCATATAAACTCCTATATTCTAGGTGATTTAAAACGTGAAATTAGCTAATGAATCTATATTCTAGCAATTCTCAACTAAAGTTTGACTACCCAAGGTTTTAAGAATTAACCCATTTTTCAAGCAAGCTAAAAGATAATGAGTGTGAAATTAATTAATTAAAGTCATTATCAACCCCTTTTTCAAGCAAGTTAATGACAAAAGCCAACCAATCAACATCATAAGAAAAATAAGTAATCAAATCCCAAGACAAATAATTTAATTGATCAAAATACTAAATTAACTCAAGAAATCATGAATCCCAAAAATAATGTCAAATTACAATGAAAACATTAATTACATCATTATTCTAGAAAAAGAAAGCAAAGGTAAAAGAAAGAACTCATATACAAGCCATTCTTCTTCTTATTGAAACCTTCTTGAATAATGGCCATTGAATGATGAATCTCCTCTTTTTTTTTTTTTTTAAGTGATTGCCAACTTTAATCCCTAGATTCATACATTTTGTCTTGTGTTTTTCTTATTTAAATAGGCTTCTAAGAGGCCAAAATTCATTCTCTAAGAGTTCTAGGCCGAGTAGAGATTAGAAAATACCAAAACTTTTGGGAAATCACCAAATTTGCGCGTGAAAAGAAAAATCCGCCGACATGGGACAATCCAGGGCAATGCCCCGTTTGTCCAGAATGGGGCTGGTGCCGGCTCCGTGGGTCACGGTAGACATCGATCGTGCTCTGACAACAACAAAATTTTCATTTATTCGTCGTTTTCTACATTAAAAAGACAAAACACTTTTCCAAGGGTTAAATATAAAATATGTAGGAATATGCCTAGTTATTGCACCAAATGTATCACAAATATCCTTAATTAACTAGGAAAATATTGATGAATTTTGCCCCTATCACATTCCCCCACACTTGAACCTTTGCTTATCTTTAATAAAAGTCCTTTAAAAAGAGAAAAACAAGACAATCTTTCAAAAAGTTCACTTAGAACAAAGCTACAATTACCTTTTAATTTTAGATATGTCCTTGCCATTCTTTTCAACTATTTGACATTCACAAAATAAAGTACTAAATAAGGCATATCAAGGCCCTCGAAGTCGAGTTAAACAAGTTTATACTCTAGTCTAAGAGAATTATTTCACCCTTCAAGAAAAAGCATAGATAACGTAAATCATACATGTCAAGCTATCTAGCAACTCAAGTATTATAAATCCAAAAACTGTACAACTTAAGTCATGATTAAAGGAAAGCACTCTAATTTTTTTCTCTCAATTTTTTCAATGACCTAGGGAATTGATAACCTAAAGTGAATGGATTTCTCTCAATGCACTGTATTGGCCATCTTATAGTCATCACTCATCATTTTTTCAACAATCTTTCTTTCTTTCCTTTGCTTTCAGGAATTAATAGCATTAAGAAAGTGGATTTCTCTTCACTATTCATATTGGCCCTCGAAAACAAGCAAAAGTATTTTCCACCTTCAAAGATGAAACAAGCATTTTCCAACTCATTTTTCTCATTTTTTCACTCAGAATCAGTTTTTATTTTTTTTTTCCTTTTTCACTATCTTTCCACTCAAAGATTTTTTTTTTCTCCTCACATTTCTTATCACAACTCAAAGCTAGACAAAGTTTAAACCCACAATACAAGGGTTAGCCAAAAACACTCCCCACATTCATCACATTATCTACATTCTAATTAGATGAATCAAATAATACTCAAATAATAATACATAAACAAGATTAACTCAAATTCAAAAGTCTTAACATAGACCATCCAATAAACCATTTAAAAATCCTCCATGTGAATGACAAAATTCATATCCCAAGTAAGAAAGATAATTACAACCATTCTAAAGCAATGAAAACCACAAAAACTTTGACAAGAGTTTGAAAGAAAAATTTCAGCCCAAAATATAGGTATAAGCATGCGTGTATATGGAAAATATCTTCAAGGCTAAATTCTCCCTTCCCCCCCCCCCCCTCCACCCACACATTTAAACTGGACATTGTCTTAAATGGCCAAAAATATAATAAGGAAAGCAAAGCCAAGGGACCAAAATAAATAAGGGGAGGAATAGAGAAAAGAAAATACTTCCATTGCAGATTCGTTCCAACACATGTGAACCCAGCACAAGGAGTCAGCGGGGAAATTATACCTAAATAAAATATAAGAGAAACAAAAGAAAAAGCATAAATATAAAAAGGAAAAGATAATCAAAATAAAAGTCAAGACAAGAAAAATTAACTAAAACAAAATCCTAAGAAAAGTCATAAATCATGGAGAAAAATATCCACATGATCCAAAGTGTTGAAAGTCTTACCAAAATAATGTTTCACCCTATTTCCATTGAATTTGAAAGTACCATTAACTAGATGAGAAACTTCAAGAGTGCCAAAAAGAAAAACCTTATTCACCAAATACAACACCGACCATCTTGATTTCAACTTATCCAAAAAGAGTTGCGAGCAAGAATTAAATAACAACACTGGGTCACTTTCTTTAAACTCTTGGTGTTGAGCATATATATTTTTCATGACATCGTTTCACTCGCTTTTTGTAGAGTAGAGAATTATCATAAGTAGCTATGCATAATTAGTCTAATGCATTCAAGTGAAGTAACTTAGATTTTTCAGCAAGCTTAAGATCAAAGTTAACAAGTTTGATAGCCCAATAAGCTTTATGTTCAATCTCCACAGGTAAATGACAAGATTTCCCATACACCAATCTATGAGGGGTTGTACCAATTGGAGTTTTGAAAACAGTACTATAAGCCCAAAGAGTATCATCTAGCTTCAAATTCCAATTTTTTCTTCTATGATTAATCACTTTTTTCCAAAATTCTTTTTAACTCTCTATTGACAACCTCAACTTGGCCACTAGTTTGAGGGTGATAGGGTGTAGCAAACTTATGAGTAACACTTAAAGGTTTGAGAACTTTTTCCAATTGGGTATTGTAAAAGTGTGTTCCCCTATCATTTATAAGTACCTTAGGTACACCAAAACGGGTGAAAAGTTTTTTAAGAAATTTGACTACAACCCGAGCATCATTAGTAGGCAAGGCTTGCACCTCAACCCATTTAGACACATACTCAACCATGACCAAGATGTATTTGTTACCCAATGAATTAGAAAAAGGGCCCATGAAATCGATCCCCCAACAATAAAAAATTTCACAAGCTTGAAAAATTTTCAATGGCATCCTATTAGATTTAGAAATGTTACATGTATGTTGACACCTATTACAATTCTGAACAAACTTGTGAGAATCCTTAAAGATTGTTGGCCAATAAAATTCGGACTCAAGCACCTTTCTTGTACTATTGTTAGCTTGGTAGTGGCCTCCTATGGGTCATTCCTTAAAGATGTTTGCACTTTCCATGGAATCTACACATATTTAAATGATTTGATCTGCACAATACTTGAACAAGTAAGGATCTTTCCAAAAGTAATGCTTTACTTTAGAGAGGATTTTCTTCTTTTGTTGGGCCATGAAATGCTCCAAAACAATTCCTGCAATCAAGTAATTAGCAAAATCCGCAAACTAAGGTGTTTGAGAAATCTTACCATTAACAAGTGGAAGTTGTTCATCTGAGAAGGTGTCATTGATGTCCCCTTTGGCCAATGGTTCTAAGTTGGGAATTTTCAACCTAAATAAGTGATCCATAGCCAAATTTTTTACTCTCTTTTTATCCCTAATCTCCCAGTCGAATTCCTGCAACAATAAAATCCATCTTATCAATCTTAGTTTGGAAAGGTATTTAAAAGAAAAATGGTCCATAAACACAATGACTTTGGACAAAACAAGTTAAGAATAGAATTTATCAAAAGCAAATACGATTGTGAGCAATTCTTTCTCCGTTGTGGTGTAGTTCTTTTGTGCCATCGTAAGAGTTTTTCTTGTATAGTAGATTAGTTGAAAATGATTATTCCTCCTTTGTCCAAGCACTGCACCTACTGCATAGTCACTTGCTTCACACATTAATTCAAAAGGAAGAGACCAATCTGGTGCAATTAAAATAAGAGAGTTAATCAATTTCTTTTTAAGCATATTGAAGGTATTAAGACATTTTTTATCAAAATAAAAAATAACATCTTTTTCAAGTAAAGGAGTAAGAGGTTTAGAAATGTTTAAGAAATTTAAAATAAACCTCCTATAAATACGTGAATGACCAGGAAAGCTTCGAATAGCCTTCACGGAAGTGGGAGGAGGAAGTTTCTCAATTGCCTCAATTTTCGCTCTATCAATCTCAATACCTTTCTTTGAAATCTTGTATTTCAATACAATACCTTCTTGAATCATGAAGTGACATTTTTCTCAATTAAGCATGAGGTTGGTCTCTTCACACCTTTGAAGCACCTTTGCTAAATTTGCGAAACAAAAGTCTAAAGAATCACCAAAAACAGAAAAATCATCCATAAATACCTCTATGCTATCTCCTACAAGTCATTCGAAGATAGTCATTATACATCTTTGGAGAGTTCCTAAACCATTGCACAGACCAAAAGGCATACAATGATATGCAAAAGTAACAAAATGGTATGTAAAGCTAGTCTTCACTTGATCCTCCGGTACTACAGGAATTTGAAATCAACTTGAAAAACCATCTAAAAGCCAATAAAACTCATATCCGGCTAATCTTTTTAACATCTAATCAATGAAATAGAGAGGAAAATGGTCCTTCTTAGTTGCCTCATTTATTTTTCTATAATCAATGCAAACCCTCCAACCGGTTACCAATCTCATTGGGATCAACTCATTTTTTTCATTTGGGCTCACTGTCATTCCTCCCTTCTTTGGTACCACTTATGTTAGACTCACTCAAATACTATCAGAAATAGGGTAAATGATGCCGGAATCTAGGAGTTTAATTATCTCACCTTTTACCACATCGCTCATATTTGGGTTCAACCTACATCAGGGTTACATTACCGGCTTTGCTCCTTTTTCTAACAAAATTTTGTGAGTGCCAAAGGAATGGATAATTTCTATATTGTCCATAATTTTCCATGCTATGACTCCCTTATATTTTTCCAATAGACTTATCAATTTAGTCATTTGTTCACATGTGAGGTCTTTTGCTATGATCACTGGTAGTTTTCTTTTGTTAGCCAAAAATGCATATTCCAAGTGGTCAAGGAGGTCTCTTAGGTCCAATATCAGTGGTTTCTCAATGGATGACTTCATCCTTCCCAAAACTGCTTTTGTTGATTTCTTCAAATTCTCCTAACTCGATGCCTTTTTTTGAATCCTCCAAATATGCTATTGATTGTTCCATCAAGTCCCTAGAAAAATTGACAAATGATTCCTGCACAAAATCAAAGATAGATTCATCCAGAAGATCAATCCTTAAACAAGAATCATCAAAAGATATTGAATGTTGCATGCTTTTGTAGATTTTGATAATGACTTCTTCATCCCCAACTCTAAGTGTCAATATTCTCCCATGAACAGTAATTAATTCTTTGGCAGCAGCTAGAAAGGGCCGGCCAAGGATTAAGGGAAATTTAGAATCTTTATCCATTTTAAGAACAACAAAATCCACTGGAAATATGAATCTATCCACTTTAACCAATACATCTTCGACTATCCCTCTAGGATATTTAATAGATTTGTCCACAAATTGAATACTCATCCTAGTGGGCTTGGGCTTACCTAGGCCTAACTTTTTGAAGGTTTTGTATGAGAAAAGATTAATGCTAGCACCTAAGTCTGTAAATGCATTACAAAGTGTAAGAACACTAATGAGACAAGGAATAGAAAAACTCCCTGGATCATTCTCTTTACATGGTAAAGTTTGTTGGTCTTACAAAATGGCAGAGCATTCTTTATTTAAAACCACAGTGGATAATTCTTCGAACCTTTTTTTATTGACAAGCATGCTTTTGAGGAACTTTGCATATTTGGGCATGTGTATCAAAGCTTCACTGAGTGGGATGCTTATGTGCAGTTGTTTGAACACTTCTAAAACTTATCAAATTGTGCATCCTTTCTTGCTTTTTGTATTCGAGTGGGGTAAGGTATCGATAGCTAAAAATCTTGATTTTCGGCTTGTGTTTCAAGTGGCTTACTAAGAAGGGTCGGCGCAGGCCCAACTTCATGAGATGGTGCTAGTTCGGCGATAGAATCGGATAGCTCCTTACCACTTTGAAATGTAATGGTAGCTAAATCATGTTGTGTTTCCACCCCCAATGGTGACTTTACCACTAGATCCGTTAAAAACAAAATTTTCCTTTCCATGTTTCGAACCATTTCCTCAAATTTTGTCGATGTGTTATCTATCTCATGAAATTGTTTGGTCACAATGTGGAAAATTTTCCTAATACCCCTTCTAAGGTAGTGGAGTTGAATGGCCATGGTATTATCTCTTGAGATAGGTTAGAGTACCATCTGATGTTCCAATTGGCCATGTTACCTACATAAGGTAGCTTGATAGTGTTATATAGGGAGAATCCAATATTAAATCAAGTTAGTTAGTCAAGTTTTATGTATACATAAAACAAGATATAGCACTTAGTTACACAAAGAATATATATACATATTTATATACTTATATATAGACATATAAGCATATAAACATGGTTAAATCAACAAAATCTAAGCTTTCATGATATTGTCCCCGATAATGGCGCCAAAAACTTCATGCATAAATCTTGGGTGTATAAAAATCATTAAATTTAAATTCATCCATAGCCAAGTTTTAATTAAGACATTAATCCCAAGTTACATATACGAGCATATATACTAATCGGAAGAACAGTATAGGGAATTAACAAGTATTGATCCTCAAAGAAACAAATACACATTAATCACTTTTCATTCATTGTTTAACCAACCTAATAAAGTAATAAAATAATAAAAAGAAGAATAAAGAAAATATATATAACTCAAGGATGTAAAATATACAATTTAGACAAATACTCTTGAAAAAATGATAATGAACTACGTAGCAAATATCATAATCAATTATCATCTTGGTCTCATGAAGGATTGCAATCCATAAAATCACAAATTTCTAGTTAAATTTGAGAATGTATTCTATCTCAACCGATTTACCCAAAAGATACATTAAAATCAATCATCATATAGACCCCTATATTTTAGGTGATTTAAAACATGAAATTAGCCAATGAATCTATATTCTAGCAATCATCGACTAACCTTAGACTACCCAAGTTCTTAACAATTTACCCCTTTTTCAAAAAAGTTAAGAGATAAGAATATGAAATTAATTAATTGAAGTAATTATCGATCCATTTTTCAAGGAAGTTAATAACAAAAAATCAACCAATGAACTTCATAAGAAAAACAAGTAATCAAATTCCAAGACAAATAATTAATTGATCAAAATACTAAATTAAATCAAGAAATCATAAATCCCAAAATAATGTTAAATTATAGTGAAAACATTAATTACATCATTATTCTAGAAAAAGAAAACAAAGGTAAAAGAAAGAACTCATAGGCAAGCCCTTCTTCTTCTCCTTGAAAATCTTCTTGAATAATGCCCCTTGAATGATAAATCTCCTCATTTTTTTTGAGTAATTGGCAACTTTAATCTGTGGATTCACACATTTTGTCTTGTGTTTTTCTTGTTTAAATAAGCTTCCAAGAGACCAAAATTTGTTCCCTAAGAGTTCTGGGCCAAGTAGAGATTAGAACATACCAAAACTCTTGGAAAATTGCCAAATCCACGCGTGAAAAGAAAAGTCCGCCAACGTGGGACAATCCAGGGTCAGCGCCAGCTCCATTTGGCACGGCCGGTGCCGGTTGTGCTTTGGTCGCCCAGTCGTGCTCTGTTTTTTTCTCCTCATATTGCCCTGTTTCTCTAGAATGGGGCCAATGCCAGGTCTGTGGGTCACGATCGGTGCCGGCTGTGCTATGACGGCAATAGGTTTTTTTTCATTGTTTTCTGCAGTAAAAAGCCAAAACACTTTTTCAAGGGTAAAATATCAAATATGAAGGAATATGTCTAGTTATTGCACCAAGTATATCACAAAATATCTTCAAATAACAAGGAAAATATAGATGAATTTTGCCCCTAGCATCAACTGAATCTTCTTGGTAGATATAAAAACTGAGAAATGTATTCTTAATTTTGCTCTTTTGCATTCGCTATCAGAATTGATAGACCACCTTGACATAACAACTTTCACCAATTGAGATTGCACAGTGGATATATTCTAGAAGATTGGAAGCATAGCTTTCATGCCTAGATGAAGTTGTCGACTTGTAGGTTTTGATCCAAAGGCATCCACAAGTGAACCAGAAGTTGTTCTTCCAACTCCAGTTCCATTGTTTCAATCTAAGCTACCAGGCAGAAGAAATCGTAGAGGTATATTTTTAAACATGATGGCTTCTGTTATTTCTTTGTCTCTGTTTTTGCTTCTTGCGATCGTGATCCACATTCACTAACAAGTGCCAGTTTAGTCTTCTAATACTTCTTTGTCTATTTTTTCTGCTTGATTCTTCAAAAATCTTTCTTCTCATGTAATCTACACAAAATACGACAAATTTTAGGGAAGTAAGTCATCATCTATTTAGTAATTTTGAGCAATTATAACACAAATGACATTAAATTGGGTATATTTTAAGCACTTATCACTCTCTCACACTTAAACTTTTATTTGTCCTCAAGCAAATTACCAAAAATAATAAGCACCCCGAGCAAAATGCATCTTAGAAGAAAGTGAATTTTTGGCAACAATAACAATCATGACAAAATATTATTTCTTTAAAGATAAAAATCCAATTCGAGATTATCAAACCAAGTTAAACCCATGTAAACTCGTGTATTTGACTAGATAAAACTAAAGCCATTGAAGTTGAATTAAATAAGTTTACACTTATTCAACATGCTTCACTTCATCACCTAGGTCAAGAATACAAACACGTGATTCATATAATTTACGAATAATGGGCCAAATTAAGTTCTATGACTTCAAAGCTATTGCAATCATAAGTAGTAAATAGAGGATTGGTCTATATGTTCACTTTTGCAAGGTAATGTAATGTCTAATGAAGATTGTAAATAATGATTTTTTAACTTTTACATTACTCTATTTAAAATCTCATTCTTTTTTAGGCAAGGTAATGCAAATGCCTAACAAAGGTGTATAAATAATGATTTTCAGCTTTTGCATTACCTTGCTCTATTCTTTTGTTATTTTACCCCAATCCTGATTTACTTAAGCCAGAGCAAGGACTAGCTAGAAAATCACAGAATATAAATCAACCAAAAATTCCCTACTTCTACTTCATCAGAAGATTCTTATCAATTCCTAAAAAAATAAAGTGTCACAACATTTACTACTACATAAACAAGGTTAGTTCAAATTCTCAAAATTTAGTTTATGTCGCATCGAATATACAAGTTTACCTAAGAATATCCCAGTTAACACAAATCTCATACTAAATTGTCATGCTAAGAGAAAAAGAACAACAATCCCATAGCAGTCAAAATATTCAAAAAATTGAAAAAACCTAACCGTTTTTTAAAGTGAAAAAGTAAAGTACCAAGAGTAATTCAATGAATACTTGAAGAAAGTAAAGTCTAAGACCCTCCTTCATACTTGAATTGGACAACATCCTTATCAGCCACAAATAAGTATAGAATCACACCTATAAGGACTTGAATGAATAATTAAAAAAGAGAAAGGAAAAAAATAGTACTTCCCAAGTGTGTTGAAGCTTAAATTCCACAAGATGTTGAAGAAAAGAAGGTAGCATTGCCAAAGTGTTTCTTAAAAAAAAAAAAAATCCTTCTAAAAGAGAAATAATTTCATAAAATAGATATAAACTAAAATACTGCTACTGACCATCCTATGAAAGCTATAAAATATATAAGTAAAAGTGTAAAAATAAATAAGCTATGTAAAAAAATCTAATGATGTGGTAATAAGGGCTGCTAGATCTATTGCCACCATGCTGTCCACTAGCTCTACTTGGGCTAGTAGGTGCAAGAGGATCACTAGGTCCTCTAGGAGTGACCAGCTACCAGATATACTGTATGAACTTGTGTTGATACTTCTGCTTGTTTTGTAGATCCTCTAGTATCTCTATCTACCTCTGTAGCTACTATTTAATCTTAGCAATGAACTTGTCCTAATCCTCATATCATTTCTCATCCTTTGTCCATATCTCTACAAGGATCTTGTGTTACATCACAAACCACCGCAGCCGCTCAGCAAACAAATCTTGAAGCTAAGTCACATCTACTTGTAGCCTGTCTTGCTTTTATCTCTACCTTGGCCAATGTAGTCTGCATCTCAGCCTGGAAGTAAGTTGTAGTAGTAGGCTACCCTTGTTGGGCCTGGGTCCCTAATATGCCTCTGCTATAAGCGGCCACTCCTGTGGATCCTATTATGGCAGTGGCTACTAAGGTAGCTCCATCTTAATCCTATCTCTCCTCTTCCAATGTGTAAGCTATCTCCCTCTATTTCTATCATATAGGAAACTACAATTAATTAAGGTACTCTTAGAACTATATCACCGAAGGAGGAAGTGACGGGTACTCTCCCTTAATAGGAACATGAAAATGTTGGTAGTGGTAAGTAGGGGACAATGAAATCTCTGGAGGAGTATCCAGATGCCACAACCTCTCTTATATAATAGATAAGGATCTGAGTTAAGAGGATAGGCTATAGAGAACATAGATATTAATCACCCAAGCCTCATTGAGACTACATGCTATGGGAGCAACATTGAATCCTAAGAGATAGATAATAAGACAGAGTTGAAGAGGCATGTTGGTGACCTGAAGAATCATAGTGTTAGCCTGGGTGTAAAATAGTTGGAACTCTTGATGGGAAGTAGAGAAATCCCAGTGAAGCTCAGAGTTGAACTTCTCATTATAGGTGCCTTTCTTTACCCAAGTCCCTCATCCTCTATCCCAAGAATGTCGACTAGGCCCCCTAGATAAGTGAATAGATACCCCCTCACTACAATATCTATTGTCCTTAAAGTACTGTGCCTCTTATTAGATATATTGATGAAGAAATCCGTCACTAATATAGGTAATAAGCAACTATCAAATCTAAAATAGGAACTTAGCCTATCTGTTTGAATAGGGCCATCAAATACTAGTTCTTATTTAACTCTGGATCTACTGTCTTCTCGACCACTATCTTATTATGAACCCTACTGCTATACATTCCTTATACTCATCATCAACAAAATGTTTTTGTGGGATGGTAGGGTTAGTAGTAGGATATTAAGAAGAGGAAACTTCACCTTTCTTTCGATTAGGTGGATGCTTTGATTGTCTAGGTAGCATAATAGAGATGTATAGGAAAAATAGGAAGCGAAATGAGAGGTCTCCTCCTGTAAATTTAACAACAATCCAGCCACAACTCAACACAACAAACCAACTCAAACCACAACCAATCTAATTCAAAGTACTCAACCTCCAAATCATAACCACAACAACTCAACCAAATCTAAAAATACATAAGAAAATAGAAAACATAAAAAACATAAAGCATAAATTAAAATATAAAGAAATATAAATTATATTCTACTTGCAAAGCAATAATATTCAAAGACAGGTAGATATCCAAACTAAGCAGATAAAAACCAAAAAATCAAGCAATGAATATTTTATAATTCCCAAGAAAATATCAATTGCCATGTAGCCTCATAATCCACAAGATAGAGGAATTCATTTCTCTACAATATCTAGAGCAAATCTAATCAACAAGACCAATTCTGTCAACCCAACTCTTCATCTCAAATTCCACAATACAAGCACATCTAAAAATCCTCAATAACATTAAGCAAATTAAGCATCCATTTTGACTAATTCAATAGAATATATATATATATATATATATATATATATATATATATAAAACACACATATATATCCATTCAACTCCATGTCATAAATGCATAAATCTCACTATAAATCGACTTCTCCAAATGCTCCCCCCACTAAACCAATGACAACCCAAAGAACACCACAATCCATCACAACAACAATTCTGCACAAAATATACAGATCTCACCCAATACATAAAGCAATGTCATCATAAAATTTAATAGAAGCTTCACAATTCCAAACATTAAAACAACAAAATTCAAAACATTAAAGTTTCAATACATCATAATAACCACTGTTGGCCTAACAAAGAAAAATTCTTTAGCAGTTGCACAAAAACAAGAGAATACAACGAACCCAGAGCAATTCCATCTAGCAACATCAACATGCTAAATGTAATTAAAAAGCCTAACAGAATTCTATAATGCACTTCAATCTGAACATATCAAGAAAAAAATTGAAACCTCATATAATAGCTTATAGAAGCCGACACTGTAAGAACTAGAGAAGGGAAATTTCACTGAAAAAGTTATGTGAAGAAGATGAAAAAAAGCTGGGCAAAACTGGTTGTGAAGTGAAGCCTCAACCAATTTTAAAAAGCATGCACTGAAATTAAGTAACTTCACGTCAACTAGGTAGATTTGAGTGAAGGAGAAGTTTGAATTTTTTGAGGGTGAAAGGAAGAATGAAGAAGCTAAAAGTATGGGAAGCGTAAAACACTAGAAAAACGGTGATTTGAATGGAGGTTAATGTTGATGGAAGAATGGGGTTGAACCTATAGTAGGTGGGAAAGTTAAACGGTGGCAAGGTTTTGAAGAATTTGGGAAAGAAAATGTTAGACGACTAACAAAAGTAAACCAAAGCCTGTTGGAATATGATAACAAGCACTGGTTAAGGTGTAATACCCTAACTGGCTTAATTAAATGTTGTCATTTCTTTGTTTCACAAATATAACTTATCAAAGATACTAATAGGTGTAGTTTACTCTCATTATCTCAGCGATTCCAGTGTTTTAGAATCAAACCAGTGCATATTTAATTGATTAAAATGGCACCGATTTTGTTCAACTTTCTGTAACATGCATTTTTTTTTTCTCTTTTTTCTACTTTTCTTTTTCTTTTTCAAATACTACAAATAAACAATCAAACGTTACATTAAAAGCACTCTACAAATTAAATTAAATCAAACCAAATTCAAATCAAACTAACTCCAAATCCAAAACATATAAAAATAATTAAAGACTAAAATGAGCAAACAAAATATAGAGAAAATTATCCATAAGTAGTGGAAGTAAGATAAAAGGAAATCAATTCTTTCCACACTCATTGCATGGATTATCCTCTGTGCTTCCTAGAAGAGTGCCATTCTGCCTATCAGCAAGGAGTTTTATAATTTGCCCAATTTAGCTCTCAAGATTGTGAATTAAGGCCTCTTAGTCTCTCATAAATGATTCAACTCCATGAAAGCATGAAGTAGTTGAAGAAACCAACTTAGATACCAAATTTTCAAGCAAGGGTTTTGGCGGCTGTTGAGATGGAAGTGGTGGAGGTGCATGGTAGGGAAGAGGCACTTGAGGTCTAGCTATTAGTTTAGCTTGGACATCATGAGGAGGAAACAATTGACTTTGCCATTGATTTCTCCCTAAAAAATTCGGATGCTTTTGCTAACCGAAATTTTAGGCATTCCCATACGGATTGTTGCCTTACTTTACATTTCACACATAATCTACATACTCTAAAGATTTGATCATTAGAAGCTCCCTTAGTTTAGTATTCATGATTTGGGTGATTGCCTCCACCAAAGTCACAACACATGACTTGAGCTTAAGGATTCATCTTCATCTTTTCTAAGTTTTTTGTTAGGGCCTCCAACTTTGCTTCCATAGCCACCATGGCATCAAGGCTATGCATTCCTTGTGTATGTGTCTTAGGCTTTAGATTTCCCCAGGAATAGTTGTTCATAGCTTAATCAATTCTTGCAACTCTTCTGGGGTTTTGTTTGCTATAGACATTACTGTTAGCCTATTCTCCTATGTTTTAACTTATAACAAATATTGATGAGGACTAACTTGTGTAATCTATATGTGATAAGACATGTTTGACCTCAGTTCTTCCAAGACATGCGAATAGGATTGCTAAGCAACTCTTGAAGCAATAGAATCCAAGAATGGGTGATCAAGTAAAAGACCAAGTTTAAGAGATTGCATACCAAGAAATTCTTGTGGAAGAACCTTAGACTAGGAATCTTAGTTAAGGTATTATTTGTTTAAATTTCTATATCTTCTTTACCTTAAGATTCAATTTATTTCTACCTTGAAGCACTAAAACAAAAAGATTTCAAAGTTTTAAATCCTCAAAATTTTGGATTGAGTAATTTGGGTGACCCTACATCCAAAAGTTTCATCCAAAATCCTATGAACAATATCAAATTGATTCTGCCTGAAAAAGTGCCATTTTGGACTTACCTTTTGAACCCACCATAGTCCAAAACTTGAGTCCAAAACTCTGGCAAATCTGATAGGGAAACCTAGCCGTTGGAACTCTACTTTGTACCTCTATATAAGGTTTCAAAACTTAATTTGAAAGAATATTTTTGTGCTATCTTTCTTAGAAACACTCTTACACTTTGGAAAACAAAAATCTTCCTTTTCATTTGTGCTTTTAAGGTGAAATTGAATTGTTCAAAGGGTAAAAGGCTATTGGTCTTATATGTTCATATCTGCTTAAACTTGTGAGCTATTTCTGTAAGTTTTCCTTTTATTCTATCTTGTATCAAGGTTGAGAAGGTAAAACCCAGTTAGGGTGAATATTGATTTATTGTGTATCAATGTTGTGCTGTAAAACCCATTGGGGTGAACCTTGTTTTGGTTAATGTTCAAGGTTGCAGTGTAAAACTCGTTGGGGTGAACCTTGTTTTGTGAATGTATCAAAGTTGTGGTGTAAAACTTAGTTGGGGTGAGCCTTGATTGTGTGTTTGTAGAGGTTGAGTATAAAACCAAGTGTGGTGATCCTCTTGTGTAAGATTGGTATTGCCTACCACCATTCATTTGGGAAAAAGGCTTTAGTGTTTGTGTTAAAATCCTTAAGTGGGCACTTAAGGTAGTGGATGTAGATTAGTTTAGGATCGAACCACTAAAAATCCTTAGGTCTTTTCTTTTGCATTTCATCTGCATTTTACTACTGAATTTTTACTGGTCATTAGATTAAAGAACTTTATCTCAATCTCTGCAATTGTTGATTAGTTTTAAAGACCTTTGTATTCTATAGAAAGTATGTATTTAATGCCTCAACTTCCCATCTTTAAAACAAACCATCTTCTTGCCATTTAGTGGTGCTTTAAAAGATTAATATTTGCACTCCTGTATCTGTGAAACTAATATGATATTCATACTTGCATTTTTTTTTGTTCATCCAACTTAAGAGTTTTATACTCCTCATTGCATTCATTGATTTGATGAAAGACTTTTATATATTTGGGTGAATCTGTTATTGTTGCTTTATCTATCCATCTTGAGTATAGATCTTCTTTTCATCATTTAGAAAAGTTTCGAAAGTTCTTTAGCAGCACATTTAAGTCTGCATTTTTTAACTCTTACTTGTTCTGCCTTTATCAAAGAGTCATCAAAGATTTTTTAAATCGCATTTGTTTGCCATAAACCTTATTTACCCCCATTAAGGTTTATCAACTACTCAAACCTGGATACACTATAGCCACGGAAAAGCCACAAAACTAATTTTCGCCATAGCACTGTCCTCTTCATGGACCGAGCACACCTTATCCTAGTGCCATCCCCTTCGTGGTCTACAACCTACATTGTAGAACAAGAACACCATATTACAGTCCACCAATTAATTGAAGAACTTTTGACCCCCTTCATATTCGAACCCAATACATTCCTTATGGTATGTTGAGACTCAGCTACTAGGCCATGTCCAATTGCTTGGTCATGTCTTTTTTTTTTTTCATTTAACTATTTCAAAAATTATTTTTTGTATTTTTTTAAATATTAGTAATATAACAAAATATAATAATCATATTAAATTTACTATCAAACCATATTATATAATATAATAGATTATTTTGTTTATTTATATAATTCTAAAAGTGTATATACTTTCAATTATATCATCATTTTTATTAAATATTTTTTACATATATATACATATATATAAACAACCCAACATATATATATATATATATACATACATATAATACATACATAAATGCAACACATACATATATATTAAATAAATATATATATATACACATATATCGATACATATATACAATGCATACATATGCATATATATAAATACAACATATACATACATATAAATAAATTTATAGGTACACACACATATATATCGACACACACACACACACACATACACACACACACACGCATACACTCCCCCCCACACACACACATACATATATATATATATATATATATATATGGAATTAAGTTTATGATAAAATATCCATGACTAATTCTTGTCTGATGTCTTGCGAATCAACAACTAAACCTTTTCATCAATATAATCATTTTTAAAAAAAAAAAATCATGGTTGATTCTCAAGTGATCACCTATGGATTAGGTACAAATAAATTTTATAAATTTAACAAAAATTTGAAAAACATTTCATGGCTGATTCACAATGGATTAGTCATGAATCGACCACTAATATTTTTCTATAAATTTAATTAAATTTCAAAAAATATCCATGACCGATCTGTGGTCGATCTTCTGCGAATCAACCACGAAACCTTTCATCATTATAATCACATTTCATAAAAATTTTCACAAGTTGGCTACAAATATTTTATAAAATTTAATTAAATTTTGCAAAAAATATTTGTGGTTGATTCATTGTTGATGTCCTGCGAATCAACCATGAAACGTTTTTCAAATGTTCATTAAATTTATGAAATTTATTCGTAGACGATCTATAGGTGAGGACCTACAAACCAGGCACAAAATTTTTTAAAAAGAGTGATTACGTTGAGGAAAAAGTTTCATGACTGATTCACAGGAGATTAGCAACGAATCGGCTATTAAATTTTTTAAAAATATTCATGGCCGATTCGTTGCTAATCTTCTGCGAATTAGCCATGAAACGCTTTCATCAATATAATCACATTTTTTTAAAAAAAAATGTTCATGGCTGATCTGTGTCTGATTTATGGTTGATCTCTTACACCAGTTTTCGTGACTGATTTTTGTGGCTGATTGATCATTTTCTAGTAGTAAGAGCCTTCAGATAAGGCATCAAGAAGTTGCTTAATAGGAATGCTTAACCCATTGGGAAATATTAACATCTGAAATCCCAAGTCCAATCAATGGTGCGAACACTTCCTTAGCAATTCCTTCCATCTCTCCTAACAGTCATACAAAGTCTTGGATTCCAATTAAATAAATGAGAATATATTATTTTTGAGCTTTGTAGTCCTATTTGGAAAGAAGTATTTTGCAAGAATGTTTTCTGTCAACTCATCACAAGTAATAATGGATTTAGAAGCAAGTGACTTTACCCATGACTTTACCCTATCCCTAAGAGAAAAGGGGAAAAGTCTAAGCTTTATTGCGTCACATGGGAGTTCATCAAATTGCACTATTTGTTGGACCGTTTGAATGAAAGAAGGCTTGAGGTCAAAGTTGTTACCCTCTACTCATGGCCTCAAAATACTTGATTCTGTCCGATGAAATGAAGGTCTACCATAATCCCCCATAGTTCTTTTTCCATTACATTTCTATTTTGAGCTTCATCTCCTTGAATTCTAGGATTACCAGTAAGGTTTTCCATGTTTTCCAAATTCTCTAATAGAACGTAAAATGTACCTTTTTCTTGAAGATTTTAATCTGCTAAAATTTCTTTTTTTGTCTTTCTCTCCTCAACATTTTCAAAGTCCTCTTTATTTCAAGGTCAAAATTCTCAATAGCACACTTCACTCTTCCACTTATGTACAATAATGATTTCCTTTCAAATAGAACATAAAACACGAATTACTTCAAGTCCCAAAGTAACTAACATCAAAAGTAAAACATAACCAAAGTATATATCTTGGTACAAAAGAACATTTATAACCAATCTTCAATACATCAATGAATAAAGTATGAAATTATCAAAATATCAATAAAATTTCTAAAACCACAAAAGAACAAAAATTACACAAAAACAAAAGAAAATTCTCAAGTACAATTGGCCAAATCAACTATATTCATAATAGAATATATACAACTACCTAAATATATATAAGTTAGTGATATGTACAAGTATATACAAATATACAAGGCCAAATCATCACAATCCAAGCTTTTCAAAATATTACCATTCTTTCCACGGCAACGGCACAAAGAACTTGATTGTGTACTAGTGTGCATATGTTTCTCCCAGGAATATTATCTCAAAATCACATAACTAGTCAAGTTTTAAATTAAAATGCCAAAATTACTCAAACAACACAAATTTAGGCAAGTGTATCTATCGTGTAGTATAGAGTTATAATGGCAATTAGTGAAGAATCCCAAGATAAGTGGCAAGTACAACTACACTACCAAAAAAAAAAAAAAAGTGACTTTTGGCAATGCTTTTATTTGCAACATAGAAAAATATGTGGTGAAAGCTTGGTTTTTACCACAGTTTTGAATTTCGTGGCATATAAACCTTTTTTGTAATACTTTATTTTGTCATGGATACATTTCTATAGGTAAAAATTATTTTTTACCACAAATTTCAAAATTGCTTAGGTAAAAATAATTTTTTTGCCATAGATATTTGAAATTGTGGGTAAATAAATTTTATTACCCACAGTTTTACTAAACTATGGAAAAAGCACATTTTTCTTATTTTATCAAATATTAAAAATTGTCAACATAAAATGGAAGCTTTCATTGGATACCATGGATGATGTAATTGCATATATTCATGTGTTTGTGTGTTCAAATCTTGATATTATTATTTTATTAATTTTAATATAGTTTTTTGGACCAAGTACCTATGCGTACAATCCTTGTGTTTTAAAAAAAATTAACAAGAAAGGGGGAATAAATATTAAGATTGACTCTTTATGATTGGAGTTTCTTTTATCTAGTTTTTTGGACTAACTACCTATGTACACTTTTTGCTTTTAAAAAAAAATTAAAAAGAGAGTAGGAATAGGACTTAATTAATATGCTGTCGAACTTGAGACTTTCATCTCAAGTAACAACTCTCCTATTAGTGTAACACCCCACCTTTTTCACTTCTGATTGGCTACTATTTGTAATAGGATGAGAATTTGTACTAATGTCCAGAACAAAAGCTGATCGGTGTAATGAGAGGAATACTTTGGTGGATTAATATTTTGTCGGGACCCAGATGTAATTATTGGATTTGTTCTACCCGTCCCCTAAATTTTTGGAAAGCTATTATTATTAACAAAATAAAAATTTAAGGGTACCCTAAAAAGAGAAATTGATCAGTGCAATGAAACACACGTTTTGGTATGAATTATGCTACCCGGGGTATCGGGGGCATTTTCGTCATTTTGACCGCGCCTACGACTTTTATGGAAAATTTGACCAAGTAGAGTGGGAATTAAAGAATTTATGTGTTACCAATGGATTCAGTGGAATTTTTAGAGTTGAATAGTGAAATAAAATATTTTTTCGTTACGGACGCGATTTTGGTCATTTCTGAAGAAAATAGAAAATCACAGTTAAAAATGTACGTGTGGAATTGTGTGAATGGTGGATGAAAACAAGTGTTAAAATACCATTGGAGGAGTAAAATATTTGTCGGACAATTAAATTGCAAAAGCTTATTGAATAAGCTTAAGAATTATCCATTTAAATTAAATCCACCAATAGGAATTTAGCTTTAAAATGGATAGCCCACGATGTAATTAATGTTGGTTGACCCTTGGACCAAGAATGGAGGTTAAAGAGGCTGAAAAACAGCCAGATTTCGTGCATAAGGAGTAGGGAAAGAAGAGAGAAAGAAAAGGAAAGAAAATCTAGAGAAAATAGGGAGAAAAAAAGAAAAATGAGAGAGAAAGAAAGATGTGTGTGTGTTCTTGGTGTGTACTTGGTGTTCTTGGAGCAAAATCAAGCCAAGAGATCCCACATACAAGGTAAAAGTCTATACTTCAAGAATTAAAGTTCTAGATTTCATTACGGTGATCATTTTGATATGAATTCTAACATGAAAACATGATTTTCATGTCTTGATTTTGGATCAAAGCTAGGTTTTGTGAACTTTTGTGTATGAACCTTATACATGCTTGTATATGTGCCCAATGCCTAAGGGGCCTTTGAATGATGTTTTTTTTGAGGAAGAACTGAATAATTTTGGTAGCTTGAAGGCTTATTTTCGGTTGAAGAGATGATGATCAAAGTAGAGTAAAAATGGAATTTACTTGGTTGGAAAAATGGATTATACAAGCCTTTGATTAGAAAACATGAATTTGTGTTGAATAAGTGTAATTCCTGTGAGCTACTGGAACTCTGGAAACTCAAAATTATAGATGATTTGAAGGAGGATTGAATGAATTAATGGTTCCAAAGTGCTAAAGGCTAAAGGAAAACAAAGGAAAGCAAGAATAGAGAAATTTAGGCAAAACTACTGAGACAGTTTTTGCCCAGTAACACATTCCTAGAACTAGAACTCTGAAGAAGGCCTATACTGAATTAAATTTAAGAGTCTTAAGGTCATTTTGGTATATCATAGAGCCAAATCAGAGTTGTGGATTGAAAGTTATGTGCAAAACAAAATCATGTGTCAATCTGTGAAGTTCCAGAAAATTGTGTCCGAAAATGGACGAATTTAAGGATGATTAATTGTGTGATTTGGATGAAATAACTGGGGAAACATGAAGTGAATCCCTTGTTTATGATGGGAGGAAGGATGTGGAAAAAGGAAAACGAAAGAATTGATCAAACGATGAAAAAATGACGTGAACGAAAGTTGAACATTTTTCTTAACCATCGGCTAACCGTCGACCTCGTCGGCTAACCGTCGGCCCCGGTCAGCTAAACGACGGTTGGACATCAATTAACCATCAGCACGTCAGCCGGACGTCGGTTACCCATCGGCTATTTTTCGACCAAACACGAATTGACCCGAAAACGATGTTTGGTGTAGGTTTAGAGACAAACGGCCAACGGAACATCGAAAATGGCAGAAACGAAGGTTAAACAGCCGTGAATGGAAAGAATTACTTAGGACACGAGGTGAGTTCCATAGATTTCTAAAACTCTTTCTAAAGCTAGTGTGCCTTGTTTTTCTATGAAATGCTCTGTTTTATACCGTTTTGGAAATCCCTGAATACGTTTATGTTTTATATGAGCAAGAATTGTTTTATGCCATTTTGGGCTCGATTGAACATCATAATTGGCTTGGAAACCTTACTGAATGATTAAAGTATGAATCTTCTGAATTTAGTCCTTTTTGGATTAAATATTTGGGATTTTCAGAAAATGGTAAATTTTAGAATCGGGTATCCATAAATTGACTGGAATGCCCTTATTGGAACATTTTATGGAAAAATGTTTAGAAAATTTGAATTTAATCCCCTTTGAGATTAAAATTATGGATTTCTTGAAATAAGTTTCTTTTGAAATCGGTATTTGGAAAATGATCCAAATGTCCTTATCGAAATGTTTTATGAAAACCTTTGGAATCATGTATTCGGTAAATGACCGAAATATCCTTATTGGAACTCTTGTGAACATTTTTCAAATTGGGTAAGGATAAAATTACCTGAATACCCTCGAGAAGTCTTTTGGAAATCGGGAATAGGTAAAATGACCTGAATACCCTTGGGAATGACTTTTGTGATAGAGTACGGGGAAAATGACCTAGATACTCTTGGAAAAATATTTTGATATGTGAACAGAACTCTTTATCCTGTTTTAACATAATTTTGGAAAATGATCTCTCGTGATGAGATTGACTTTTGGAAAACGATCTTCTGATCTCTGAAATTGTTTTATTGGCTTGATGTGCCATGGAACGAATTGATTAGCTTTGCAGAGCCTATGTGAATGTTGATCTGACTTACAAGTCAGTGGGATCAAATTCTTGAAAATGTTGTTTTACCCCAAAACTGTTTTGATTTGAAAATTCTGCAAGATCAAATAGCCATCTGGCCTGATTAGTCAGATGGGGTTGGTATTGTTAACGTTCAGTACTTAGCAAGGACTTTGATCTTTGTACTAGCTCATGTTAGAGGTAGACGACCCAAAGTAACCTAGCTAGTTCTGGGGATTGTCTTACTCCAAACAAAGCAACATGACATAGAGATAAGTTGTCTTGGCTAGCCATTTAGCACCTGGCAATTGCCGCGTCTGTGGGCGCTTCTTATTTTGAGTCATTCGCTAGATGCGGGGTGAGGACACTCAGTGCGTTTAACTCATTGCCGCCTCGATGGTGATTGACGTCAGGATTGGGACCCCTAGCTTATGGTGGCAAGTGTGTGTTGCGGTACACTAGATATGTTGCGGTATACCTGAGCAGAAGTACGTTGAGGTGTACTTATTCCAGCGATGCACGGTTGAGTATTGGAGGCTGAGGATACACGACGGCGAAGGCAAGGACTGCAGGACTTGTATGTGGATACAGGCCAACCTTCTGTTGGAGAAGTGCCTGTGATTTGAAAACTGGGGCAATAATTTGAAAATTGAAATACGGTTTTCCAAAAATGATTGAGTTCTAAATAAACTCTTCGTTAAAGAGTTTTGGATTCATTTCTAATGAACAAATGATATGCTTTCCACAAAAACTTTTGTGTACTCTACCTCTTTGATAAAGAATTAGCACACACGGGACTCACTGGGTGATTTTTCACTTACACTTGTCTTTTATCTCACCTTTTTGTAGGATCCGGAGTTGGCTGGACCTACGAAAAGAGGACGATACCACAGCGACAACAGAATAGGTTCGGATGTTTCCCTTTTGGATAATGTACCTTATTACTGATGTTGAATGAAAATTTTTATGTATGAGATTCTTTGCTTTATATGTGCACGTGACCATCAGTATGGGTTGCTGCATGGATCTGGACCTTACATACTCTATTGGTTTTTGGTTATAAAGACCCTTTGTTTGGGTAATAGGACGGGGTGACACCCGGTGTTAATATGCTTTCATTGTTATCTTTAGTAAGGGTGTTACAATTAGGTCGTTCTATTAGACCTAGTGTATATTAATTCTTTTGGTTCAGTGGTTCAAATGTCTTGATTATTCGTTTCGTTTAGTTAATGTATATTAATTCATTTAGTTCAACTGTCTTGATTCATTCTCAACTTTATTGTTGAAGGTATTTTCCTTTCTTATGATTCTTAATTATTTTTGTTTTATTTTTAATTATAAATATTAATTCTTTTTCCTATATATGTTGATTTTTTATTTTTATTTTTATTTTATTTTTAATTATAAATATTAATTCTTTTTCCTATATATGTTGAATTTTTTTTTTTACTAGATAACATTATATCTTATTTAAGATAAGAGTAAACACCAAAAGGAAATATATAAAGCATTCCCTTAAAGGGTGGAATAATTTTTTTGTTTTAGTTACTGTAACAATTGTATTCTATATACCACGATGATCGTCAGGAGTAGTTTGGAAAGTTGAGAACAAAATTTACTTCCTACAAACAATTAAAGAGAAATAAAATTAGGAAAAAGAAATAAATAAATATTACTAGACTTCTTGTAATTTTTGCCTAGTAAGCAAGATATAATAGTTTAAACTTTTTAAATTGTAATGTATCGTTTTTTTCTTTTAGGCTTACATGAATAAAATTGATATTATTTTATATTTTATTTTAGTCTCATGGACAATAACTAATAAATATTATTTTTCATAAAGTACTGTTATCTTTTATATTATGATTTTAGATGTTCAAAAACATAATTAATATTTAGAATTGATAGTATTTTAGAGATCTAATTAAACTTTACAACTATCAATTTGAATTTTTTTTTAAGAAGAAAAAATTAATTAGATTTGATAGTACTAAGAAATTAAGAATATGAAAATAATTAGATATCTTTGCAAAAATATTTCAAATTTTCTTAAGTAATGTGAAATTTTATTTTATAATAAAATAGGGTAAAAATACCATCTAAAATTGGGATGAGTTTATTTTCCTTGGCTATATTTTCCTTGCCTCACGCCTATGAAACCTTGTCGACAACAGTCACTGCTGCCAACCGCTGAATCCTTGCCACCAATCTCTAAAAAATCTGCCTGTCTCTAACCAAATCAAGCATTAACCTTCTGCTTAGGTGGTTTGAAGAGTTCCTTTGCTCTTCCTTACTGAAGGTAAATTCTTCCGTCTTTCATAATTTGTCTACATTTTTGGAAGAGGTAAACAAATGTGTGGTTTCAGTATCAAGCTTAACTTAAGATTTTCTAGGTACCCATTTCTTCTTCTTGTCTGGGTGTTGATAAAAAGTTAAAATTGCCACTAGAATTGACAATATGGGTCTTGATTACGGGCTAAAAGTGTACCTATTAGATAGAGATTCTCGTTTGTTCTTATTATCTGGGTCTTGATGGATGTCTAGTTCATTGACTTGACTTGAGGGACCTTCTTCATCATCTAGTTTCTATTAAGACATTCTACTATATATATGTTGTTTGAAATGGCCCCTTCAATAACGTTTATGTTGGAATGTGTGCCCTCTTAGACTAGGTTACTGATGTAAATATCGAATATTTTATTAAAAGAATTCATTTTCGAAAATTTTTTGTGAATTCATTTTCTTTATTTGTGCACATTTTCGTTTGGAACAGACCCATTGTGTGTAAATAAGTGATCCATGTGAATGGAGGTCTTTCACAGTAAGGTATGGATCATGGGTTATTTAAACACATAAACATTTGTTCTTAACCGATTGATGAGAATGGAATATCATCATGTTTAGGTTATTATGTTATGAATTCTAATGGGGAATGGCTTATCTTTAGCCAGTGAATAGTCCACTCACTTCATGACATAAGCGTATTTCGAATACGTAGAACAGGACCTGTAGTAGTGGTTTCTAAAAGTACCATATGGTTGAAATCTAGACTACTACAGCTACAGCGTGGACTAGTACTCTATGACTTGAGTATAAGTTGGTGGTCTGGCGAAGCTGGAAGCATATACTTTGATTTGTTGTAGTTGAGGTTCTATCGTAGAGCCAATATACTTGCATGTTGGGTATGTGTAACTAGTTAGTTAAGACAGACTTGTACAAGATAGTTTCTACACTATATCGCCCCTTGTGGTTGTCCAAATGATCTAAATATCCAGGGCCCTGAGAAACATGACTTGGATGTTTACTTTAGGGTAGTTCCCTTGGAAAGCGAAAACACTCCAGGAAGTCGTGGATCATTGGACTAGAAGCCTAAGGATGGTAGATGTCTTTTAGAGATGTGTTAGTACACTTCTTCCTCTCTAAATATACGACGATGTGTAGAAGAGGTATTTAGTCATTTCACTTGTAGGTCGAAGACTTTGCTAATGCAGCATTGTCCTTGGTGTCAATATTTCCTTATGGTCATATTAGGAAATATTTAAAATGCAAAATACATCTATTTATATAGTAGGGATATTTTGGTCATTTTAGTAGTCAAGGCGATGTGTCTTTTTTGTCCTCGGAATAGCCTGTAAGTCCTAATTAATTTTTGGGTTGAGAAAATGATCTCAGTTGAGAGAGTTTTATTTTATTCAGGAAGTCTAATTTATTATTAGATTGGAATAAAATAAATGGAGAGAAATTTATTATCTGGTTTAATTGGTTAATTAATTATTCAGGACTTGGGTCCAGTTTAAATAATTAGAAAATTAACCGGGAGTTAAACTAGAGAAGAATAATTTATACTTAATTATTTATTCTGTTATTTATTTAATTAAATCCCAAGATATAAATAATTAAAGTTTAATTATTTTTTGTTCGTTTGTATTCATTAATTATTTATTGGGTTATTTATTTAATCCCAAGGAAAATAATTACTATTTATTATTTTGGGCTTTTTGGGTCCAAGAAAAATAATAAATATTATTTTGGCCCAATAGCCTGGACCATAGGATTTTTCCAAACACAGTTCAGAAGAGTTTAGGGTAAAGCCAAAATTTATTTTGTAAATAATATTCAGGTATTAAATCTCAGGAATATTATTTTTGTCAAAGTAATTATTTTTGGTTTCATGACTCTTGGCTTTCTGTATGGAAAAATAAAATAAAAAGAAAAAAAATAAAATCTCTCACCCCTCTTGTGTCTCTTGGTTTTTCTCTGGCTTCATGACTATTAGTTTTCTCTGACTGTTGGTTTTTGTTGTTAAGCAACATATGAAGCTGAGTGGAGGAAGCCAACGTATGAAAAAAAATGATCTGACAATTCTCGCAACCCTCTATGTTCACCAACTGTGATTGGGCTGGGTCATATTCTGAGAACTGGAAAGCCAAGCATTCACCGGAGAAAGAGAATACCGAAACAAGAAGCTTTACTACACGGGAGAGGAAACAAGCTGTTCTTGAACTTCAATCGATTCAACAATAATTTTCAAGTTTTAAGGCTCCAAGAGGTATGTTTTCATGCCACCATGCTGCTCCAATACTCTGTTTCTATTTATTTCCTCCATTTTTGTACCGTTGAAGCATGCTCTCTGTTAATGTTAATTCCTTCACTTTAGTGTTCTGCAGGTGAACTGTCATAGACTATGATTTTGTGAACTAATTGATCTTGTGTGAAGGAATCTGGGTTCCCTGTTGTTTAACTTACAGATCTTCAAAGCTGGTTTTTTTTTTTTTTTTGTAGTTTAAAAATGTTTCAATACCTTCTGCATTGTTCTGAATGCTAAGGTCTCCTTTTTTTTGTTATTATGCTTTGTAAACTTGTGTTTCAACTTTGTTTGAAAGTATGTATTCTGAATTAGATGCCATTGTTTTCTATTCTCATTGCAGTGTCACACTCTGTCATTTTCTATTCTTATAATGGTCCTTGGTTCCATGTTCCTGCATTTGTTATGGCTGCTGCTGTATCTGATATTTTTTTTATGCAATTGTCTGTCTTGTGAATCTTTTTTAATAAGAACCTCTGAGCCTCATGATCATGGCATATCTGTCTCTCTTCTTGTGTTTTTTTATCACATGAAATCATTATAGAATGTTTGTACCTTGTACTTTGTTATGTCTAAATGAATTTTTACAGCCTAAAAAACACTTAGCGATTTCTATGTTTAATTTCATTTTAGTGGCTATGTCTATTTCAATGAGTATATTGCCTTTATGATTTTTTTTGTCAAAGCTTAGCTATTACATCTGTCTATATTGGATCATGTCAATGAGCTAGAGCAAAGGTTCACTATCTATTTGTCACGTTTTATTCATGTCATTTCAGGGAGGAAGTTACATTAATTGCTGTAGATTTGTGCTCATTGTTTTGTTGTTTCATTTTCATGGAGCTTAGGAATGGAAACTGCAGTAGGTTACCTAAATTATAGTATTTCCTCTCATTTTCTAAGATTATTAAAATGCTTTTTGTCAATGCTTACACTTTAAAGTCTGAACCCTTTCTTTATTGTAGATGCATTTTATTTATTGTAATTAGGGAAGGGGTAAATATATGTAAAAGATGTTAAGAGGTGAAGTTCATTCCAGATAACCGAGTTGACATCCTTGAAATTATTTTTGATTTGAAGTTCTTGTTATAATGTCTTTTAGTGTTTTGAACTTCTTCTAAGGCTAAAATCTCTATCACATTGTAATAACTTTGGTTGATCATAGTACTCTTGGTAATTTGTTAAGTTTCCTTTTGTTTTTCTTTTTGTCTGGCATTTGCTTAATATCTCCCCTTCTAATGCCTTTGACAAATGTTGGTAGGATTGTGGGTGGATATAGTTAAATGCATCAATACACTAAGAAAGGGCTTCTACTTGATGGAGATATTGATTTAATTACTTGTTTCAACTAATCTAGGGTCAATCTTGTTGGTTATTAGCAAAATTTGTAATTCTTCTTTCGGTTCATGTAGAAATAGTTGTTATTTATGTAGAAATAGCATAATTTCTAATGCTTCTTTTCTGTTCATAATTACTAAATCTTCTTTTCATTAGTCTAGAATTCATGTAGTTTATTATGCAAGGTATGCTCTCTGTATTTTTTAATTCAGTTCACCTAGAATTAGCTATGGGTTTTAAGAATAGTACTTTACAATGGTTAGGTCTTTTGTTGAGAAGGTTAAGAGAGTTGCTCTATGCAGTCTCATACGGTTACGAAACGAGTTACAAAGAGAGTCATCCACTTTAGTCTCTTGTGGTTACTAAAGGTGTACGTAGCATAGAAGTAATGATGCCTTCCATTAAAAATAATATTGTATATGTCAATAATACTTATATGAGTTGCGCTCTTCTAAGGGATTATTACCTTTGTTGTTCTTATTCTTCTTCCTTTTTTTAGGAAGTTGATAAACAAAAAGAACTTAAAGCTTTAAATCGTTGGGCACAACTACTATCAAAGGTATTCTGCTCTTTTATATAGTTTAGTTGCTGTTGAAAACTTTTTTATTAACTATTTTATTTTGTGGCAAGTGAAGATTTTTAATTGCAGAATACAGCTTAGAATGAATTTCTTAGGTTTCTACAACAGTTAGGATATAATTGGGAATGTTATTTTGCATTTGCATACTGTATGGATCTTTTTCATAATAGAAGGTGGACAATTTGTAAATCAATTTAAATTAGTAACTAGAATTGAATGTCTTCCTTGAATTAAATTAATTTGAAATTGGTTGGATTTTTTTTTTTTTTTTAGTTTATGAAGTAAAAACTTTTACCTCTGAAGCTATTTATATGCATCGTGATTTGTAGTTTATGAGTCTCATGTACTATAGTTTTTTTTTTTAAATTTATCAAGGGATTCGAGTCAACATGGATAGGGGTTGGATGTATTCAAAACAAAGGACTTCAGATGAGTATATAGGGGAAGGTTGATGAATTCTTAGTATTTGCATACCGATTTAAGGACAAACATTCACTGATATACTGTCCTTGTAAGGAATGTGGGAATCGTTTCTTTTTGTCAAAGGATGTTGTGAAAGCTCACCTAGCTATTCATGGTTTCATGAATGACTATACCCTTTGGTGTTTTCATAGGGAAACCGATTTGGACACAATAGTTAGGGATGAGGGAGAAAGCTCTTTCAATTCGGTCATTAGAGATGATATGGTTGATATGGTTCGTGAGGTATTTAGGGTTCCAAATATAGGTAATGTGGAACCATCTGACACTAATCAATCAAATGGGCATAATAAACAGACTAAGGATTTCTTGAAACTTCTGCAAGATGCTGAATATGAATTATATCCAGGATGTGATAAATTCACAAAACTTTCATTTATTGTGAACTTGTTACATTTGAAAGTTTTTGGTGGTTGGACAGATACAAGTTTCACAATGTTGATTAAATTACTTAATGATGCATTTCCCAAATGTGTACAACTTCCCAAATCATTCTACGATGCCAAGAAGGTTACTAAAGATTTTGGATTCACTAATATGACTTATGATGCATGTCTAACAATTGTATGTTGTTCAAAAATGAGGACAAAAATCTTGACTATTGTAAAATTTGTAATGCAGGAAGATATAGAGTTAAAGACAAGAAAGTAGATGAGATATTTTCCGTTGAAGCTAAGGCTCTAGAAATACTTTATGTCATCAAAAACTACCTCAGCCTCATTAATGAAGTGGCATCAAGAGGAAAGAACCCAAGATGGCATACAATGACATCCAGCAGATTCTTAAGCTCGAAAACATTTTAAGGATAGGAATCCATTATTTGCATTTGATAGTCACAATATAAGACTTGGGCTCACATCAGATGGCTTTAATCCTTTTAGATCATTATCTATTGCTCACAACACATGGCTTGTTGTTCATATTCTATATAATTTGCCACCAAATTTGTGTATGAAACAATCTTTCTTTATTCTTTCCATACTCATAAATGGTCCTAAAGGTTGTAGACAAAAGATTGACATTTATTTGCAGCCACTTATTGAGGAACTCCAAGATTTATGGAACAATGGAGTAGAAACCTATGATGCATCAACTAATAGCATGTTCCAATTACGTGCAATCTTGTTGTGGACAATCAATGACTTTCCAGTGTATGTAATGTTATCTGGTTAGAGTACTAAGAGAGAGTTTGCTTGTCCTGTTTGTCGACATAAAACACGATCCCTTTGGTTTAGACATTCTAGAAAATTTTGCTACACTGGTTATCATCGTTTTTTACCTACAAATCATAGATTTCGTAGGGACAAGGTATCTTTTGATGGCATAAGAGAGTATGATTTAAAACTAGATCGAATATCTGGTTCTAGAACTGAGTAACAACTTTGAAGTGTTTTTATAGAATACAGTGTGGATGATTTGAGAAAACAAAAAAGAGGTGAAGTTGAAGCATCTAGAGATTGCAAATGGAAGAAAAAAGCATCTTTTAGGAGTTGCCTTATTGGAAGGATAATATATGTCCTCATAATCTTGACGTGATATATATCGAGAAGAATTTCTATGATAATATTGGGGGCACACTATTTAATGTTCAAGGAAAAACTAAGGACACTTTAAATTTTAGGCGTGACTTAGAGATAATGAAAATCTAAACATCAATGCATCCTCAAACCGAGAATAGTAGAACATCTATAATGCCTGCATGTTACACCTTAAGCAAGGAGGAAAAACATGTATTTTGTAAGGCGTGAAAGGGAGTAAAGGTTCCAGATGGCTATGCAGCTAACATTTCTAAGTGTGTTAATTTGCAACAAAGAAGTATATCAGGGTTGAAAAGCCATGACTGTCACGTACTTATGCAACAATTTCTTCCCCTTGCTATTCATAGAGTTTTTCCAAAGAATGTTGTAATACCTTTAATAGAGTTGAGCAACTTTTTTAGACAGTTATGTTCCAAGACAAATTAGATGAAGGATCTAGAATATACTTAAGAAAAATTGCTCTCACTCTTTGTCATCTTGAGAAAATCTACCCTCTATCCATTTTCGATATCATGGAACATTTACCTATATATTTAGCTGAGGAAGCAATGTTGGCTAGTCCTGTTCAATATAGATGGATGTACCCTACTAAGAGGTTTGAATTGGATTACCTTCAATGTTGTCATTAATTTCATATTTATGATTAGTAGCCTCATTTGTCACAACTACATGTAGGTATTTGCTTACAATGAAAAGGTATGCGTGTAATCATGCTTATCTAGAAGCATCAATTGCAAATGAGTACATGATGCAAGAGTGCATGCATTTTTGCTCCAGATACTTGAATGACGTGGAAAACAAAACAAATCATTGTTCAAGGAAATGTGGTAATTCTGATAGTATTGGTCACGTTGTGAGAAGGGGCAAGCATGTAAGATTTGATAGAATAATATAGGAACAAGCCCATAGATATGTCCTTATGAATACACCCACTATAAAATTATTTATGGAGTAAGTGGAAGTGTATTTAACTATAAGTCCTAAAGGTATTAAATGGCAACATAATCTCACATTATCACCATTATTTAACAGCATACATATCTCACAACTCAAAAGTACGATGCCACATGCCAGTGATCATTATATCCAGAACCTTCACAGTGAACAATTTTATGCATGGTTTAAAACCTATGTAAGTTAAAAACTTAGTTAGTATAGTAAATAATATTAATATCTTCTGAATTATATTATATTTCAACTTATTGATATGATATATGCGGGTTCAAGATCAAAGGAGGAAATATTATGTCATGTTTGATGAAGAAATAAATGTATTAGCTGATGGTCCAAATCTTGATGGGAGATGCTTTAAGTCATATATTGTCAATGGATATCGTTTTCGATCAAACAATTCTAATATTTGTAGCACTACTCAAAATAGTGGTGTTGTGGTCAAGGCTACAACACTTGTTTTGCTATCAGAAAAGATAGGAATCCAATTATTGAGGATGCAACTTATTATGGGATTTTGACAGACATTGTTGAGTTCATTTATAATACCCAATTTAAGTTCATCCCTTTTAAGTGTGATTGGGGTGATAATCATCGAGGAGTAAAGAAGAACATGTTTAAATTTACTTCGGTGAACTTCAATCAATTGATGTACAAAGACAACCTCCCAGCAAAAGAACCTTTCATACTAGCATCTCAAGTAGAACAATTATGCTATGTGCTAGACCTTATTGAACCAGATTGGATAGTTGTGATGAAAATAACTCCAAGAGATAAATTTGATATGAATTTATATATGTCTAAAGCTGAGCCTTGTTTCTTACAATGTCTTAATGACAGTGTTGTAATTCAGGAAGAGAATAACGTTTGGGTTCGACATGGCTCAAAAGCAATGGCAGTTGATGAAATTGCTTCTCATGAAGAATAATATAGAAATAGAAAGAGCAGCTTAAGAAGAATAAGGCCAATAGTTTTAGTTGTAACTGGACTGGCCATTAGTTTTACTTTATTATACTTGTGTTTCATCTTTCTGAACACATTTGAATATTTTGGTCACAAAGATATATTACAAATATTCACTATCTTACATTGTCACTTTTGTAATGTGAATTCTCAATTCTCTTGTTGTTGTTTTGCATTCCCTGAAAATCATTTAATTTTGTTTGCTGATCTTAGCCTCTATTTTCAACTCCTCCTTAATGTTACGATACTAATTTCTTAATTTTCTTCATATATTATATAGGTGAATATGTCAAAGAGAAAGACTCAAGGTGTGACAATATTGGAAAAACTATCATTGGAAATGTTGTCTGCTAAAACTGACACAGTAAGAGACAGTAACAGCCCAAGAAGCTGCTTGCAAATTGAAGCACAGCTAGAGAAGCAACTAGCACAACAGTCACTTATGCCACGACACCTAACAAAGAGGTCACATCTAAGCAGTTCTAATCCATCAGCACCTCCTCCAGCTGTTACTGGTCCCCCTAATTTTGTTGGAGTTATATCAACTAGAAAAAATGCTTATATTATGCCTCTAATTTAGAAACGCAAAATAGCTACTTCTTCTAGTCCTTCAACATTAGCTGCTCCATCTAATTTGCCTACAATAGCTGCTACTTCTGTATCACTCAAGGTGAATGTTGCAAATGATGATCCTACATTAGCTGTTGCTTCTAACACACAAGGGGTAGATGTCACCCACAGTTTACATAGTCTTGATGGTTCTCAAGTTGATGATGTAAGCACTTTTGATGCTTTTGGAGGCCCACCTGAAGAAGTTGATGTAGGTGGTCAATATGGAAATGATATGTTAGATGCAACAAGGATGGATTCAAAACCAACTCTTGAAGTAGGTACATTTTATCTTTTTTTATCATGCAAGCACTAAAATTTTTTGGGATCCATGATGGGTCTTTTTATCCCAAGTGTTTATTTATGTTGATGCCCTTTGAGGGTGAACTTTTGTGTGCCGAAGGTTTCGAACTTTTGTGTGCTAAATGGATTAAGTCCAATGAGGTTTTTGGGGATTATCTCAACTATTAGGTTCTCCTTAAATGTGCGTTTTCTATTTGAGGTTGTCTGCGGATTATTTTTTGTTTGGTTTGTGTAAAAGAACACTGTTGGGGTTGGATAAAGGGATTTCTAGATCTAGATTATCGGAATAGTATGATGATGATTGAATTGAAGTAGGGAAGTACCAATATGACGTTGAGGCTTAAACTCTCTGGTTTGGAAGGATTTTGCAGGAGGAGGGGGAGGGGGCTCACTAATTTTCTTGGTTGTTTAAATAAAGTAATCCCTTTTCTAGCAATGTGTAGTTATTCCATGTTTGTTAGTATTCCTAATTAGTGGCCGTAGCTGTTGTATTTCTGTCAATATTTGAACAATATAACAAATGGCCGAAGTCTTTTCCTATCTCCTATATTAATTCAGCAAGTGTATACTACTTTTGTGTGCTTGTTTACCACCTCCCATGATCTGGAATTACTATTTTTTTTTTTATGTGTGCTTCACTGCAATGTGAATAGAGTAGACTGATTTGACCTCTTATATATCATACCAATATGAAATAATTGCCTAATCATGTACTTGATTTATCCATTAGATCCAATAGAGTGGGTTGAATCTCTCTTGTGTCACCATTTTCTTTGCTATTTTTCCTACACCTTATTTTTTTTACTGCAAAAATACTGATTTATATATACCTATAGCTGCTAAAACTCTTGGTAAAAAAAAGAAAATGTCAGACCAATTGTTTACCCTTTTTCTGGACTATAAAGTCTTCCATAATCACATGCATATCATGTACAAAACTTCAAATGATTGATGCTCTGCTCTGTCCTAAAATTGCTAGTTTGGTTCTTCCATTTTTAGGTAAAAAATGTCCCATTTGGTCATCATTCTACACCATAGTTTGTAGAACTAAAATATGGATACACAGAACAATCTTTCTTGAGGATAAAAAGGGCAGCTAGTTAATGCCAGAGTACAATATATGTCCTAAAATTTACACATTCTTGCTGGCACATGGCCTTTTTTGGTTCATTCTAGGCTTGAGTGAGAGATATGCTATATGCAGCAATAATTTTTGCCTTTGACAAATTTTAGGTAGTACCCCCAGCTTGAATACTAGAATTTCTAATGCTCCTTTTAAATACTGCTTTATGGTTCCAAATGTCATATATACTTCTCATGCATCCATTCACCAGCATTGCACTACACTTAGCTGGTGGTCCAAATTTAATACTAATGATTTCTGTTTTTTTTCAATGCTGGGTAAGAACATGGGAATAATGCGAAGAAAAGAGGAAGGGGTCCTTCAAAGCCCATAAATCTTGCAGAAGGAGAAACATTTCGGTTGCATTTAATGAACTTATATAGCCAATTGGACCTACAAGACCAATCTTCATGACCTAGCTTAGTAATGTTGCTCGTAACGGTATCTAGCTACCCCTTACTTATGAGACATGGAGAGACATTCTTGAAGATATATTAGATCGTGTTTGGGTAGATATTCAGGTAAATTACTAGTATATATAACTTGGGCTCATTTTATCTCAATTTTTGGTCATGGTTGTTATTCTATTAGACTACGTATATTCTTAACTTTTTCTTCATTTGTCTCTCTCTTTTTTTTTTTTTTTTTGAAATGAAGTCAAAGAGCACCATCCTACCTGCATATAGGATTAATTGCATAAAGTCACTTGATGAAAGAAGGGGATCATAGAAAAGCCAATTAAAGAAGAACCACTTTATCAACAAAATCAAAGAGGAGGCTTTAGCCAACGTTCCATCAAAGGTTGAGCCTGAGCAGTGGAAAGTCCTGGTTGATTATTGGAGTATGGATCGAGTGCAAGTACTAGTTCATTCCAAATCAAATCTTAATTGGATTTATGTAGTTCTCTATTAATAAACTTCATTTTTTAGTTAAGATAGAATGTCGTTTATCTCAATTTATAATAATTTGATGAAAATGACTAGGAATTATTTATTACACTTTGGTAGGAAGCTACTAAAAAAAATAAGCGTAATCGTGGAATGCATGGTCCTCCACACAAAATGTGGTAGAACACCATTGACAGTAATACAAGCTGATGTAAGTAGTCACAATTTCATTCTACTACATTTGTGCCTTTATTTAAAAAAAAATAAATGGCACAAGTCTTCACTTTCCATAATTCAGATGACAAGAAAGGTGAGGAATGAAGATTAAATTGCGAGCGAAACACAACCAAAAAATCAATCGAACAACAGGAAAAATTGCAGCTTTCTTGCGTGAAGAAGAAAAGGGAAAAAAAATAATTTTTTCCTATTACCTCTTCTTGTTCTCAAAATTGGCTGGACTGGAATATGCGGAACTGGGGTAGGCACACTGGTGGAAACCTCTGGTGCGATTTCTGCAAGCCTTCTACTCGGTCTTTGCATGTATGTGAACGCTAACCCCTCGATCTTCCAGTGTATGTCCTGCCTAATCCCATTTGGTGAACAACTTAAAGCCTAAGGAATATTTTCCGGAGAGAGAGAAAAAGAAGCGTGTCTTTTTTCATAGAGAAGAAGCCGAGGAGGAAAAAACAACGTTGTTGTTTTCATTCTTCTATTTAACCTAAATAAAACCCTAGGTTAAATTGGACTGGCTCATTGGACTCTTAGTTTAGCCTTTTAGACCAAATTAATTATTCTAATTAGAACCAAACAATTGGCCCAATAAATAATTAATTTTCTGGCCCAAATAAACTAGTCCAATTAATTAGTATATATTAGTTTAGTCTCAGGTTAATCCCTAATTATTCAAATTGGGCCAAAGCCCGGAATAATTAATTAACCCACCAAACTAATTTAATTAATTCTCTCTCTCTCTCCATGGACCTTTTATTTTATTCTAGCATAATAATTAAATTAGACTACTTAAATAAAATAATATCCATTTAATTTAATTTAATTTAAGACCAATTCCTTAGCCTATATTTAATTAGGACTCACGGTCTATACTGGGGACTAAAGACACACTGCCTTGGCTACTAAAATGACCAAAAAACCCTTGTCATATAAATAGCTATATTTTGCATTTTAAATATTTCCTAATATCACCAAAAGGAAATATTGACCCCAAGGATAATGCTGTGTTAGCAAAGTCTCTGACCTACAGGTGACATGACTAAAATACCCCTCTACATATTGCCGTGCATTTTGAGAGGAAGAAATGTACTAACACCTCTCTAAATGACATCTACCATCATTAGGCTTCTAGTCTAATGATCCACGACTTCTTGGACTGTTTCTGCTTTCTAAGGGAGTTACCCTAAAGCAAATATCCAAGTCATGCTTCCCAGGGCCCTGGATATTTAGATCATTCAAACAACCACAAGGGGCGATATAGTATAGAAACTTTATTGTATAAGTCTGTCTTAACTAAATAGTCACATATACCCAACATGCAAGTATATTGGTCCTACGATAGAACCTCAACTATAGCATATCAAAGTACATGCTTCCAGCTTCGTCAGACCATCAACTCATACCCAAGTTGTAAAGTACTAGTCCACGTTGTAGCAGTAGTAGTCTAGATTTCTACGATATAGTACTTTTAGAAACCACTACTACCGGTCATGTTCTACGTATTCGAACTACGCTTATGTCATCAAGTGAATGGACTACTCACTGGCTAAAGGTAAGCCATTTCCCATTTGGAATTTACAACATAATAACCTAGACATGATAAGATTCACATTCTCATCAATCGGTTAATTAAAACGTTTATGTGTTAAGTAACCCGTGATCCATATCTTACTGTGAAAGATCTCCATTCACATGGACCACTTACTTAAACACAATGGGTCTTTTTCAAACGTAATTATGCACAAATAAAAACATAAATTCACAAATAATTTCTGAAAATAAATTTTTTTTAAAACATTCGATATTTACATCAGAAACCTAGTCTAAGAGGGCATATTTCCCAACAATCTCCCATTTGTACTCTAAGACAATGTTAGTCCGTGTGTGCCCACCCCTATGGCATCTAAGTGTCTCTTGAAAACTCTCTCAGCCAAAAAGCTTAGTGAATAGATCAGCTAGATTATTTTTTAAGGCAATCTATTCCACCACGACTTCTCGTCTATGGATGAAATCCCGGATCAGGTGGTATTTCCTCTCGATGTGCTTCCTCTTCTTATGGTTCCTGGGTTCTTTGGATTATGATACTGCTTTAGTGTTGTTGTAATACATCACAATTGGCTTGTCCATGTATGGCACGACTGCAAGTCATGAAAGGAATTTTCGGAGCCAGACTGCTTCCTTGGATGCCTCCGAAGCTACCACATACTCAACTTCCATGGTCGAGTTAGCAATGCAAGATTGCTTGATACTCCTCCCTGAAATGGCTCCTCCAGACAAGGTGAAGACATATCCACTAGTGGATTTTCTCTTATCCTTATCTACCTGGAAGACTGAGTCTGTGTATTCTGTAGGAATCAAGTCATCAACCCTGTAAACCAGCATATAATCTCTCGTTCCCCTGAGATACTTAATAATATACTTTACAGCTTGCCAATTAACCTTCCTAGGGTTTGACTGATATCTGCTAACTAAGCGTACGACAAAGTAGATATCTGGCCTAGTACATAGCATGGTGTACATGTGACTTCCTATAGCCGAAGCGTAAGGAATCCTACTATTCTATCCTTTTCTTCTTGAGACTTAGGATAGTCCCTTGAAGAAAACGAAAACCTATGTCTGCAAGGAATTAGAGCTCCCTTGCATGAGTCCATGCTATACTTGGCCAGCATCTTGTCAATATATGCCACTTGGAATAATCCTAACATTCTCTGCTTCCTATTTCTAAGAAGTCTAATCCCGAGAATGTAGCTGGCTTCTCCTAAGTACTTCATACTGAATTGACTAGACAACTAAACCTTTGTAGATGATAAATGACCCTATATCATTTCCAATGAGTAGAATATCATCCACATACAAGACAAGAAAAACCACATTAATGCCTTCAAGTTTCCTGTACACCCATGGTTCATCCTCATTTTGAATAAAATCATAAGACTTTACAGTCTCGTCAAAATGAATGTTCTATGCTCTCGATGCCTGCTTAAGTCCATAAATGGACTTCTTAAGCTTCCAAACCATATCCTCTTGGCCTTCAGTAATAAAGCCTTCCAGTTGGGACATATAGATATCTTCGCTAAGATGGCCATTTAAAAATGCCGTCTTGACATCCATTTTCCATGTCTCGTAGTCATAATGACATGCGATGGCAAGGAGGATACGGATATGGATTTAAGCATGGCTACTGGGGAAAATGTTTCCTCATAATCGATTCCTTTTTTCTGAGTATACCCTTTCGCCACAAGCCTAGCTTTGAAGGTTTCCACCTTCCCATCTACTCCCCTCTTCCTCTTGTATACCCACTTACACCCAATGGGTTTTATCCCTTCAGGTGAAGCTACATGATCCCAAACCTGATTGAAGTACATAGACTCAATCTCGGCTTTCATTGCTTCATGCCATAGATTTACATCGGCATCAGCAATAGCCTCCTCGTATCTAGTAGGGTCTTATTCCTGATGATCGGAGACTAGCTCGAAAGCTTCTCCAGTCCATCTCTCTGGAATCCTAGACACTCTCCCACTACAACGAAGCTCCATTTGTACAGGCTCTTGAGGCTGTGCCTCTTCTCGTTCCACAATCGGGTTAGGAGAAGTTAATTCCAAAGATAACTTTTTCTCAAGTTCCAACCTAGTTGAACCTTTAGTGGAAGTACTCTGATCATCCTCAAATTATCTAGCATTGGTACTAACCATTACTTTCTACTCCTTAGGATGATAAAAGTAATCACCATTTGTCCCTTTTGGATACCCAACAAAATAGCATAATTCTGATCTTGGTTCCAACTTGTCTCCCTTGACCAGTACATTAGCCGGACAACCCCATATCCTGGATGATTCAGACTTGGCTTATGCCTAATCCACATCTCATAGAGAGTCCTAGGTACTGACTTGGAAGGCAACAAGTTTAGAATGTATGCCTTTGTTTCCAGGGCATATCCCCCAAAAAGACACTGGAAGAGTAGTATGAGACATCATGCTTCGGACCATTTCTGTCAATGTCTTTTTCCTTCTTTCAGCTACTCCATTCTGTTGGGGGGTCCCTGGCGCAGAGAGCTAGGATACTATCCCATGATGTACCATGTAGTCCTTGAATTCACCATGGAGGTACTCTCCACCACAATCCAATCGTAAGGTCTTGATCAATTTACCTGTCTGACACTCCACTTCAGCCTTAAACTCTTTGAACTTGTCAAAAAAGTCAGACTTGTGTCTCATCTGGTAAATAAAATCAAACCTTGTACAATCATCCGTGAAAGTGATAGAGTACTCAAAACCCCCTCTAGCTAGTATAGACAAGGGACCACACGCATCAGCGTAAACAAGACTCAATACCTCCTTAGCTCTATCCGCCTTAGGGGTAAATGACCTTTTGGTCATCTTTCCCATTAGGCAAGATTCACACTGACGTCAATTTTTCAATCTCAATGAGCCCAAAGTCCTATCATGGATTAACCTCTGAATCCTAGTTGAGTTGAAATGACCCAACCTTAGATGCCAAAGGTAAGAGACATTGACATTGGTCTTTCTCTTCCTTGTTAAAGGTTCAGATTGAGCGTTATTTAATTGATTGTTAATAGGGTTTAAGAAAAATAGATTCCTATACATGTGCCCAGTACATAAAATTTCTCCATCTCTACTGATAGAAATACCAGAATGGAAAGATGCAGAATATCCTTGATTAATAAGTTTTACAACTGAAATCAAATTCTGACGAAAACCAGGTACATATAAAATATCTTTTGAAACCACTATCTTATTACAATAAAAAATAAGATCCCGCTCTCCCGCTGCAAAGGCCCAGACTTGTGCTCCATTACCCACTCGAAGCCCATGTTCGCCCTTCTTGAGTCTTCTTATCTTTCTAAACCCCTACAAGGAGTTACAGATATGATCAGTGGCTCCTGAATCAACAATCCAAGTGGAAGTTGATCCTACCATTGATGTGGACTCTAGATAGAAAACATTACCTGTGGGGTTTTTCTTGACTTGAAGATATGGACACTCCTTTTTCCGGTGTCCCTTCAATCCACACTTGAATCACTTGCCTTTGGATTTGTCTTTGGGCTGGGTCAATGCTGCATTAGCAAAGCCTCCGACCTACAGGTGAAATGACTAAAATACCCTCTACACATCGCCGTACATTTAGAGAGGAAGAAGTGTACTAACAGCCCTCTAAATGACATCTACCATTTTCTAGTCCAATGATCCATGACTTCCTGGAGTGTTTCCGCTTTCCAAGGGAACTACCCAAAAGCAAACATCCAAGTCATTTTTCCCAGGGCCCTAGACATTTTAAACCATTTGGACAACCACAAGGGGCGATATAATGTAGAAACTATATTGTACAAGTCTGTCTTAACTAACTAATTACATATACCCAATGCACAAGTATATTGGTTCTACAATAGAACCTCAACTATAGCATATCAAAGCATATGCTTCCAGCTTCGTCAGACCACCAACTTACACTCAAGTCGTAGAGTACTAGTCCACGCTGTAGTGGTAGTAGTCTAGGTTTCTATCATATAGTACTTTTAGAAATCACTACTACAGGTCCTGTCCTATGTATTCAAAATACGATTATGTCATGAAGTGAGTGGACTACTCACTGGCTAAAGGTAAGCCATTCCCTATTTGGAATTCATAACATAATAACCTAAACATGATGAGATTCCCAGACTCGTTAATAGGTTAAGAACAAATGTTTATGTGTTAAATAACCCGTGATCCATACCTTACTATGAAAAATCACCATTTACATGGACCACTTATTTAAACTTAATAGGTTTGTTCCAAACGAAAATTGTGTACAAACAAAAAGTAAATTCACAAACAATTTTTGAAAATAAATTCTTTTATTAAAATATTCGATTTTACATCAGAAACCTAGTCTAAAGGGCATACAATCCAACAATCTCCCACTTACACTCTAAGACTAGGAAAGTCCATAGGTGCCCACCCCTATGGCGTCTAAGTGTCTCTTGAAGACTTTCTCAGCCAAAGGCTTGGTGAATGGATCTGCTAGATTGTTTTCTGAGGCAATATGTTCCACCACGACTTCTTGTCTCTAGATGAAATCCCGAATCAAGTGGTACTTCGCCTAAATGTGTGTTCCCTTCTTGTGGTTCCGAGGCTCCTTAGTTTGCGATACTACTCCAGTGTTGTCGCAATACATCACAATCGGCCTGTTCATATGTGGTACAACTCCAAGTTCTGAAAGGAACTTCCGGAGCCAAACTGCTTCCTTGGATGCCTCCGAAGCTGTCATATACTCAACTTCCATAGTTGAGTCAGCAATACAAGACTGCTTAATACTCCTCCATGAAATTGCTCCTCCAGACAAGGTGAAAACATAGCCACTAGTGGATTTTCTCTCATCCTTATCCGCCTGGAAGTCTGAATCTGTGTATCCTGTAGGAACCAAATCATCAGCCCTGTAAATCAGCATATAATCTCTCGTTCCCTTGAGGTACTTGAGAATATGCTTTACAGCTTGCCAATGAACCTCCCCTGGGTTTGACTGATATCTGCTAACTAAGCCCACGGAAAAGCAGATATCTAGCATAGTATGCAGCATGGCGTACATGAGACTTCCTACAGCCGAAGTGTAGGGAATTCTACTAATTCTGTCCCTTTCTTCTTGAGACTCAGGACAGTCCTTCGAAGAAAATGACAACCCATGTCTGTAAGGGATTAGAGCTCCCTTGCATGAATCCATGTTATACTTGGCCAGCATCTTGTCAATATATGTTGCTTGGGATAACCCTAATATTCTCTGCCTCCTATTTCTAAGAAGCCTAATCCCGAGAATGTAGCTGGCTTCTCCCAAGTCCTTCATACTGAATTAACTAGACAGCCAAACCTTTGTAGATGACAATGTCCCTACATCATTTCCAATGAGTAGAATGTCATTCACATACTGGATAAGAAAAACCACATTAATGCCTTCAAGTTTCCTGTACACGCATGGTTCATCTTCGTTTTGAATAAAATCATAAGACTTTACCGTCTCATCAAAATGAATGTTCCATGCTCTCGATGCCTACTTAAGTCCGTAAATGGACTTCTTAAGCTTGCAAACCATATGTTCCTGGCCTTCAGCAATGAAGCCTTCTGGTTGGGACATATAGATGTCTTCGCTAAGATGGCCATTTAAGAATGCCGTCTTGACATCCATTTGCCATATCTCGTAGTCATAGTGACATGCGATGGCAAGAAGGATGCGGATGGATTTAAGCATGGCTACCGGGGAAAAGGTTTCCTTATAGTCGATACTTTCTTTCTAAGTATACCCTTTCGCCATAAGCCTAGCTTTGGAGGTTTCCACCTTCCTATCCGCTCCCCTCTTTCTCTTGTACACCTACTTGCACCCAATGGGTTTTATCCCTTCAAGTGAAGCTATAAGATCCCAAACCTGATTGAGGTACATAGACTCAATCTCGGCTTTCATTGCTTCATGCCAAAGATTTGCATTGGCATAAGCAATAGCCTCCTCATATCTAGTGGGGTCTTGTTCCTGATGGTCAGAGACCAGCTAAAAGGCTTCTCTGGTCCATCTATCCTGAAACCTAGACACTCACCCACTACGACGAGGCTCCACTTGCACAGGCTCTTGAGGCTGTGCCTCTTCTTGTTCCACAATCGGGTCAGAAGAAGTTGATTCCGTAGATAACTTCTCCTTAAGTTCCAACCTCGTAGAACCTTTAGTGGAAGTACTTTGATTATCTTCCAAGTATCTAGCATTGGTACTGGCTAGCACCTTCTGCTCCTTAGGATGATAAAAGTAACCTCCTTTTGTCCCTTTTGGATAGCCAACAAAATAGCATAATTCTGATCTTGGTTCCAATATGTCTCCCTTGGCCAGTAAATAAGCTGGACAACCCCAAATCCTGAGATGATTCAAAATTGGCTTATGCCCAGTCCACATCTCATAGGGAGTCCTAGGTACTGACTTGGAAGGCACCAAGTTCAGAATATATGCCGCTGTCTCCAGGGCATATCCCCAAAAGGACACTGGAAAAGTAGCATAAGACATCATGCTTCAGACCATTTCCATCAATGTCCTGTTCCTTCTCTCAGCTACTTTGTTTTGCTGGGGTGTTCCCAGTGCAGAGAACTGGTATATTATCCCATGATGTACCATGTAGTCCTTGAATTCACCTAGGAGGTACTCTCCACCATGATCCAATCGTAAGGTTTTGATTAATTTACCTGTCCGATGCTCCACTTCAGCCTTAAACTCCTTGAATTTGTCAAAAGAGTCAGACTTGCGTCTCATCAGGTAAATGTAACCATACCTCATACAATCATTCGTGAAAGTGATGAAGTGCTCAAAACTTCCTCTAGCTGGTATAGACAATGGACCACACACATCAGTGTGAACAAGACTCAACACCTCCTTGGCTCTATCCACCTTTGGTGTAAATGACCTTTTGGTCATCTATCCCATCAGGCAGGATTCACACTGAGGTTAACTTTCCAATCTCAGTAAGCCCAAAGGCCCATCATGGATTAGCCTCTGAATCCTGGTTGAGTTAGTATGACCCAACCTTAGATGCCAAAGGTATGAATAATTGATATTGTTCTTTCTCTTCTTAATTACAAGTTCAGATTAAGCGTTATTGGATTGGTTGTTAATAGGGTTTAAAAAGAACAAATTTCCATACATGTGCCTAGTACACAAAATTTCTCCATCTCTACTGATAGAAATACCAAAATGGAAAGATACAGAATATCCTTGATTAATAAGTTTTGCAACTGAAATCAAATTCTAGCAAAAACCAGGTACATATAAAATATCTTTTAAAACCACTATCTTATTACAATAAAAAATAAGATCCAGCTCTCCCACTGCAAGGGCCCAAACTTGTGCTCCATTACCCACTTGAAGCCCATGTTCACCCTTCTTGAGTCTTCTTATCTTTCTAAACCCCTACAAGGAGTTACAGATATGATCAGTGGCTCCTGAATCAATAATCCAAGTAGTAGTTGATCCTGCCATTGATATGGACTCTAGATAGAAAACATTACCTATGGATTTTTTCTTGGTTTGAAGATCTGGACACTCCTTTTTCCAGTGTCCCTTCTTCCCACATTTGAAGTACTTGCCCTTTGGTTTGTCCTTGGGCTGGGTCTTGGGCTGGGCTGCTGCATTCCCTTTCTTCCTATTGAACTTTTTGGGTTTAGACCCAGTTCTTGAGGAAGAAGCCTTAGCAATCATGGCCTTTGATTGCGGCTTCATGACCTTCTCCACCATCTGGAGCTCCTTCATCAATTCAGTCCAACTCATGTTCAGTTTGTTCATGTTATAGTTCAACTTGAACTGAGTGAAGGAGCCTGGTAGAGATTCGAGAACCATGTCCACTTGGCTTCGGGGTCAATGACAGCCCCTAAGATTTCTGCCTCCTTGAAAGCAGCAATCATCTTGAGCATATGCTCTCGGACTGATGCTCCCTCAGCCATTTTAGTGTTTAAATAGTTCGAAGAGCCTCCTGCCTTGTGGGCCGGCTCTTGTCCGAGAACATAGTTGCTAATGATTGACTAATGTCATATGTAGAAGCCATGTGCTCGTGTTTTTATTGGAGCACATTGGACATGGAGGCTAACATATAGCAGCGTGCCATTTCGTCAGTCTTCTTCCACGCCTTCTCAACCTTTCTCTCTTCAGGGATGGAACCTTCCCCGATAACAGGGCAAGTCTCGTAAAGGACATACTTATACTCTTCGGCTATGAGTATTATGTCCAAGTTCCTTTTCCAGTCCACATAGTTTGGAACCGTTAACTTATTCTCCCTGAGAATAACGGCCAATGGACTAAAAGAACCTCCCACAATTTCTGAAAATTGAAAGAAAGAATTTAGTTTGTGAAAACAAAATAAAATTTGTGCACTAAAAATAATTTGGCTCTTAGGAAAACTGACATAGCTTCTTGGGAAGATTAGCAGTTTCATAAGCTAAGTGTATTAACCACCACAAATTAATTTCCCTTCTAGGTAATGATCTAGAGGATAACTCCATCGTGGGATGGCTGTTTCCTCTCATTTCCTATGGACATACCTCGCACTATGACCTCCAACGTGGGCTGGCCGTTTATAGTACATGCCTCGAGTTATTAATTACATCCTTCCATTAGATCTAGATCCTTGTGGTATCCCCATCCTATACGGGTTCACTTCCAGGGTGATGCGACGGGACCCACGATCTCTAATGAGTACCGTGATGGGAGCCGTGGGGCCGTTGGAACCCGTCTCATACTTAGTCTTTTAAAATAAATGTTTTCTGAAAAATATCATTTTGAAATTTCCATTAAATTTTTTCTTAACTCAAAAATAAAATATCTAAGTCCATTAAAATCTCTATGTCAAGGCTTATATCCTTTGAGAGATTTCTCCATGGACTAATTTTATTTAAGTTAAAACTTAATGATTTCAAAAATTTTCCAATTAAAACTTTCTAGAAACTTTGGTCTCAAGTTTACTTGACAAAACAATTTTTCTAGTCCAAAACAAAACAAAATGGCTCTCTATTTTAATTTACAAAAATATCTAAACATCCAGGTTTCTATCATATAGTACTTTTAGAAACCACTACTACAGGTCATGTCCTACGTATTCAAAATACGCTTATGTCATGAAGTGAGTGGACTACTCACTGGCTAAAGGTACGCCATTCCCTATTTGGAATTCATAACATAATAACCTAAATATGATGAGATTCCCAGTCTCGTTAATAGGTTAAGAATAAATGTTTATGTGTTAAATAACCTGTGATGCATACCTTACTGTGAAGGACCACCATTCACATGGACCACTTATTTAAACACAATAGGTCTGTTCCAAATGAAAATTGTGCACAAACAAAAAGTAAATTCACAAACAATTTCTGAAAATAAATTCTTTTATTAAAATATTCGATTTTACATCAGAAACCTAGTCTAAGAGGACATACAATCCAATAGCTACTCTAAAGCAATTATCCAAGTCATGCTTCCCAGGTCCCTGGATATTTAGATCATTCAGACAACCACAAGAGGTGATATAGTATAGAAACTATCTTGTACAAGTCTATTGTAACTAAATAGTCACACATACCCAACATGCAATTATATTGGTCCTACGATAGAACCTCAACTATATTATATCAAAATACATGCTTCCTGCTTCGTCAGACCACCAACTCATACCCAAGTTGTAGAGTACTAGTCCATGCCGTAGCAGTAGTAGTCTAGGTTTCTACCATATAGTACTTTTAGAAACCACTACTACCGGTCTTGTTCTACGTATTCGAAATATACTTATGTCATGAAGTGAGTGGACTACTCACTGGCTAAAGGTAAGCCATTCCCCATTTGGAATTCACAAAATAATAACCTAGACATGATGAGATTCTCATTCTCATCAATCGGTTAAGAACGAATGTTTATGTGTTAACTAACCCGTGATCCATACCTTACTGTGAAAGACCTCCATTCACATAGACCACTTACTTAAACATAATGGGTCTTTTCCAAACGTAATTGTGCACAAATAAAAATGTAAATTCACAAATAATTTTTGAAAATAAATTCTTTTATTAAAGCATTTGATATTTACATCAGAAACCTAGTCTAAGAGGGAATATTTCCCAACATGGAAACAGATCCTCTATCTGTCTATATGAAAACACAGACAGATGCAAATGGAGTCGTTAGAGATCTAGAAGTAGCCAGACTAATTGTAACGAACTACTACCTCTTAGATGTTATTTATTGTATTATTTATAATGCATAAAATTTATTTATTATATTATTTATAATGCATAAAATTTATTCACACTTGTATCATTGTGCAGAGTGTAATTAATGCAAGGCTTGAGGAACTACCTCGTAAAGAGCATATGTTGGAACGCAGACAACAAACATTCCAAGAATTTATGGGATCTGAGGGGCATGTACATGTCAGAACAATGAGACTAGGTCCGACTCGCTCAATGCTTATTGGTGATGGAAGTAACATGTATTCTGGCTTTGAAGATTTTATGAACAAGCTCCTGGAGAAACTACAAACTAATTTGACCTCAAAATTTGATAGTATGATGGGAAATTTTCAAGGTCAAATTAATACACTTAATGCTTAAGTGGATGAAATAGCAGCTTCAATGGAGAAAAATCATAGCCTTTCTTGCACAAATAATGGTCACCAAGTTTGAAATAGATGTTTGTAATGGATTCTTAATTGCTAATTAATCTTATACTTATACTAACTTTCTACTTGTTTTAAGCAATTGATACCTCAAGTGCTCAATGCTTTAATTCAAATTCGAATGAGTATCTTTCTAAATACGAGAGTGCAGTAGATAGGATATGATTATTGCCTTCATTTTCCATCTCAACACTATTCCAAATACCTCATCTCTTCATCTTAACTACAATGTTCAGGAGATTTTAGTATTAACTTGGGCTTATAAGATAATAGAATATGGTGAGACATTAATGCATAATTATTGTTATTAGTCAGTTGAATCTGGTGACTCAACAATGACTTCTTGCTATAACTTCCTCTCACTTGCAACAGGCATTAAAAGCTCATGTATTGAATATGCTTAATTGTGTAAATGCTATGGCTAGTGATGCTAAAAATGTTGAGTAGTTTCCAACTGAAAAATGCATAATGTTGCTGAGTAGTGATGTTGAAAATACTACATAAATGCTAAAAGAGTTGTAATGGAATAGTCTTTGAAATGCTGAGTAGTGATGCTGATAATGCTGAGTAATTTCCAGCAGAAAATACTGAAAAGGCTTATGTATACTGTCTATAACTACTATGTAAATACTGAGTAGTAATTGAGTAGTGATATGCTGAAAATGCTGAGTAGTTTCCAGATGAAAAATGCATAATATTGCTGAGTAGTAATATTGAAAATGCTGTGTAAATGCTAAAAGACTTGTAATGGAATAGGCTCTAAAATGCTGAGTAGTGATGCTAAAAATGCTAAATAGTTTCCAACTGAAAATGTTAAAAATGCTATGTATGTTGTCTGGAATGTTGTGTAAATGCTGAGTAGTAATTGAGTAGTTTCTAGCTAAAAATGCTTAGTATACTTTTGAACATAATGTAGCCTTGAATATTATGTGGTTGTTCCAGCATTGTTCAATCTTCACTTTGTATATTTTTATGGGTTTTGAAATTGCCCTTCAATCATTTTGTCCATTGTTTTGGTCAAGATATGATGTGCAATATTTGCACGTTCATCATTCTTTTATGGGAATTTGAAATTTCAAAAGGCCAAGATTTGAAAAAGTAAGCAACTGATGTTAAAGAACCACTTTAGTATTAACTATACCATCTCTATGGTTCTTTTCTGTTTCTGAAATCACTAAAGAGTAAAAATAGAGACATATATGTCGTAGATTTGGGTGTTGTTTTCTGTTTTAGATAGCATCAATCCCTAGGATAATCTCAGTTAGAAAATGCTGAAAACGCCATGTACGCTCTCTAAAAATACTTACAAATATTTGGTGCAGAACTTTGCTGGTTTACATGGACTAGCTTTGAATAATTAGTGTTCTACTGAGGTCCTGGGAAATGCTATTTCAATAACATCAGCAAAGACATCACCTTTGTTTGGCTAAATTTTGTTTGGATGTACTTTTTGTACTTGGTGGACATAAGAGTACCACTTTAGCAAGAACTCATAGATTAATTCTACTCTTTTGATTTTGTCTAATTAGTCTTCTAGTTTCAAATAGTGATGATGTATGGATCACTTATTAGAGCTTATGTATGGTGTTGTTATGGTGATGAGGAAATTGGGGCTTCATTTATTAGATATTTATCTTTTGGAAAATTACCACCTGCATGATATAGTAATGCATCTTCATTTTATCGGATATTACGATCCTCCTGTGTTTATTGTTTGCTGGCAGTTGCACTTGAGATTTCCTGTTGGGCCTAGAATTGTTTAGAAGTTTTTGTGAATCACTTTTAAGTGATCCTTGTTTGGTGCATGCAAATGCTTTTCTCATGAATGCTTACTTAAGTTGTAATGCATTCTCCTCAAGATTGTTCACACTTGTTGGTAACAATTAGCATCAAAATCCATGTTGTTTGGAAGCTGAGTTTTTATTTTTATTTACATATTCTTCTCTCTTTTTCCATTTTTGTGAACTGTAGTTCTAATAATTAATCAGATGTGGTGACACATAGAATTTTAAGTTTCACTTTATGTTAATGCAGATTAGATTTCTTCAAAGTTGCTTATGTGCTTTATGATTCCAAAGTTTATGTTAAAGTGGATGATTACATATATCTGAGACAAGTTTTGTAGTGACTTTAGAAGTTTAGATTGTAGCTTTATTAAGAAGCAATCTTCTTATTTTTTTTCTTAATGATAGGAGGAATGAAGATCAAGGTGGTTGGAGGTTCATATGACTATGGCATTGTTTTTTGTCCTTAATGAATTTTTATGACTTCTAATGGACGTCATGGTTAGAATTATGGTTTTGTTTTGGACTATTTTGAACTAATATCAAGGATTAGATTCATGACACTTATCATACTCCATTTAGTTTTTTTTTTTTTTGTATATTAAGTTATTATTAATGGATGATGGCATATTGAATGTTTATTTAATGGATAATAGTTTATTGTTAATATTAGAGGTTTTCATAGTTCTATAAGCCTAGTAGATGATTTTGTTAAGGTAGAAGGGAAAAAAATTGTCAATATCATCATATTTAATTCAATGTTAGTTCACTACTGATGTAAAAAATATGGAAATTTGTCCAAAAACCAAAAACATTTTTCTGAAGCTTTAAAGCATGGCAAAAAGTATTAATTACAACAGTAAGGAAATCGTAGCAAATGGGCATTACCCCCGGTTATGTCAATTTTAAAAAAAACCGTGATAAAAAGGATTATTTCCAATAGAAATTTAATTGTAACAAATAATATTCTCCACAATTGCAAAATGTTGGAAAAATTGGGACAAAAAATTGAAATATTTGTCCATAGTTAATAACTGTTGGGAAAAACTGTGGCAAATGTCCATGAACAAATACCACACTTTATTTACAACGACTCCAAAACTGTGGTAAATCTGTGGCAAAAAGTATTCTCCACGTCTACACAACTATGCGAATCTTTTTGCAACGACTATACCGTGCATGCCTCGAAAATCATGGCGTTTCTGTGGGAAAAACATATTTTCCGCAGTTTTGGCCATTTTCGAAACACTTTATCTGGCATTGCCAAAAGTCACTTTTTTTGTAGTTCTACTTCGCACTCATTTCATTGTTTGGCGAATCAAACTATATATACAACATGATGAATCAACTAGGGAGTATGCTAACCCACACCGAAGAAAGGTCACTTAAGATCTCAAAATCAACCAAAGAATAAGAAAAATAGTTAAGTCACATATTTGAATAAAATTTCCCAAATTAAACTCAATATCAAATACCCAAATTAGCTAAATAGAAATCCAAAACTTGCACCAAAGGGGTTGGTCTCAAATAAGACCTATTCTCGCTCGAGCTATGAGCCTTTTACCCTTAACCTAACTAATAGGTATCTTTACCTCACTAATTAAAAATAAAGAAGCATTAGAATCACTAACCCATTGTAATTTTGGGGAAAGCCATGCCTGTATCTCCAGGCAATATACACAATCCATCAATCACATGCCTTAATTCTTTAACCCCTTTCGAGCTAATAAAAAAAAAAAAAAAGAGCAAATAAAGGGAACTAATCTATTAAGTACCTAATTTCTAACCCTATCTTTCAAAGTCATTAGAAAAGGGCAAAACTAAATCAATCATCCACACAATGTCACACAAGTGATTTAATGCTCAAAATAGACTTCTATTACCTAAAAAGTTTCAAAATAAAGCATAATAAGGGTTAAACCCTTCAAATACAATATAGATCCAATATAGCCCTACAAAATTTAGAGAAGATTACAGAGGGGGAAAGAAAAAAAAAACTGTTAAACAAGTAAGATCTTCTTCTCCCTTATTGATCTCTCTTGAAGGTGTTCCTTTTCCTTTAAACTAAGATCTTGGTCTTCCATCTTGTGCCTCTTTAGTGCTCTCTAGGGCGTTTTGAGCTTTTCTCCCTTCCAACTTGTGCTCAAATGAATACTCGAAGGGCTATTTATAGCTTGCACCATGGAAAGCCTAAAAATCATAGAACAGTAATTTTTTGCAAAATGAACCGGTGCCTATTAGCATGTACTACTCGGTGTCCATTTATCTATTTTTTTTTAAATTCTAGCTGCTAATCGGTCCCTATCCAACTATCCAAATCAGCTCTAGTTACTCCCAGTAGTTTGGGTCTTCAGATGTTTTTAAAATTAGGCAGTGACCGTTAGGGTGTACCAACAGGTAATGGTTCAATCTTTTGATGCTTATTTTTTTTCCTTTTTCACCTTGCTTCTACAACAAATCATCTTTTTTGTGAAATCTACACAAAAGAGGTAAAAATAAAGGAAGTGAGTAGTCATCTATTTAATAATTCTAAGCAATTATAACATAAAAATTTTGAAATTAGGTACATTTTAAGCAATAATCAATTCTCCCAGATATTCCACTTTAAAATTGGTTAACTTGATTTTTGAAATAAGCTTACCACTACAATAACTTGACTCAGTAGAAATGTGCAACTAACTTCAAAAATATATATCTTCCTATGCACAAAAGATTTTTTTTTTAATGATTACTCTTTCGAAATTTCTCTCAAACCTTGACGTTTATGCAATACAAAATCCAGGACTAAATTCTACTGCGAAGGGTGATTTTTAGGGGCTTAAATTTATGCCATTTTCATCTCATGTTCACTATGTGCTGCATCTTAGCAAAAATCATAAAACTTTGTTCCTAGAAATTTCTCCTTACAAAAATCATACCAAAATAACTCCAACACATCATAGAATTCCTAGAAAATCTAACCCTAGCACCAAGACATTTCTACAATACAATTAACTTGTAACATCAATTTGGTAATACAAATGACATTAAAATAACACAGGATTCATACATGATATCTTTATATTTGTAATAACACAGTTATGAATAAGATTCCCTTTAAGGTTTCATTCAAAACAATTCAAAAATATCAAAGCTTTTAAGGGAGAAAAATAACTTCTACAAATAGAGAGATGGTGTTGGCTCGCTACTAGAATGATGGAGTGATACATGTTTTTTAGTGTTGGAAATATTAACAACAATAGACCATAAAAAATCAAGTTTTAATGAAAATACTAATCACTAAAACCATACATATGAACAAGTATAACCATCATATAGTATATGGAATAACAAGTGTCGAATCCACAGGAATTTAGGCTCCTATCTTACTTTACTCATATCTTTATTGTTTAGGCAATAAAATAAAGAAACTTACTAACCTAATATGCTAGAGAATTGATCAAGTTCATGCAAGAAAAGTAACAAGAATAGTTAAGGACTGAGAATAAGAAGAAAATACATGTAATAGATAAAAATCCTTGAAGACATAACAATGATTGGTTAGCAATTATTACAATAAACTTTCGTCATGGTATCATGAAGGAAATAGAATGTAGACTCCACTTCTTTCCCAAGTTAAGGATTCACTAGCTTTATAGGTAATTTGCTAGATTTTCCAATCTCACCAAAACAACCAAAAAGATGCATAAAGAATAATTCCTTACAAAATATTCCTATCTCTAGGTGATATCAAAGCATGAAATCAATTAATATCTCTATGCTCTACGTGATATTAATTAATTTTTTATTACTCAAGTTCAATTCTTAACCTCCATTCTAATGTTAGCCAAGAAAATAAATATAGAATCAATTAAATTGAACCCTCTTCTAATGTTCCTTTCCAAGTTAATTAGAAGGAAAAAACAACCACTTAATCCATCCAATAAAAGCAAGTAATCAAATACTAAGAATAATAATCAACTAATCAAGTAGCTAAAATCTATGTAAAATTATAAATCCAAAAACATCCTCTAGATACAATTAAAATAATTAAAACTCAAATTGCCAATAAATTACAAAGAAGAGAAAAAGAAACCACTCATTGACAAGTAAGCTTCCTTTTTCTTCCTTGAAACCTTCTTGACCGACCTCCTTTTCATCTCCAAGAGTCTCTTTGACCCTATTAAATCTTAGTGTTTCTCTAGGAGTTCTCTAGTGTTCTCGCGCACCCAAAAGTGAAAACTACTTTAGGGATTACTATTCTCTTGTATTTATAGAAGTTTAGACTGCCAAAAGGTATATACAAGAGTCCTAATTCTTGTTTGATTCAGTTCCCAAAATATTCCTATTAGAAGTTGCCAAATTTTGGTTGAACAAGGATTTGCACTGACACTGCATCGGGAAGGAGCCGGCGCCAAGGGGGAGTAGGTGAACCGATAACAACTCACCCCTGTTCGACTCTAAAATTGCTCTATTTAGCCTATGTTTTCCAGAATTGAGCCAGAACAGGTTCAATCTACTTAGGTTGGTGTTAAGTTAGGTCTGTAATTGTACAATTAAGCTCCAGATTCTTTAATTTCAACATGAAATCAAAGGAAAACCTTTCTACAGGAAAAATATCAAATTGTAAAGGAATTAACTAGCTATTGCATCAAAAACATTACAAAATCACCTCAAATAACTAGAAAAATATAGGTATACTTAGGCCCTATCATAGAATGTTAAAGGATTTTGTTTAGGACAATTTTAAATTAATGGTGGATATGAGTTCAGTTTGAATTAATGGAAAAATCTGGGGTTGGGATTTAAATGAAATGGATGGCCTAGATTAAAATAATTCAATGACCACTAGCACTTCCCCAATAGGAACTCTTATTAGGGCGACAATTCTAGAAAATAGTCAACTTGTAACATCAATTTGGTAATGCAAATAATATTAAAATAACATGGGATTCATACATTACATCATATACGCATAATAACACATTTATGAACAAGATTTCCTTCAAGGTTTAATTCAAAAAAATTCAAAAATATCAAAGGCTTTAACGGAGAAAAATCTATCCTACAATATGAATGTTTTCGGTCTTAGAAAATGAAGAGAAAATGTGAAGCTTGATGCTACCTTTTAAACTTTTGTTAAATCCCTCATAAAAATTAGGTAATGCAAGCTTCCTTTCACTCCATACCTGTTGAAGCTCTTGAATATTTGAAGGTCTAAATCAAGGGGAAAAGGGATAAGGGTTCTCAATTGCAAGGAAAATAGAAGAGGAAAATGTTTTCCTCTTTACAAAAGGCTATTGGCAACAAGGAGTAGAACGGAAAAATGGCTTCTACAAAGAGAGAGATGGTGTTAGCTCGCTACTAGAATGATGGAGTTTTGGAGGGTTTTGTTTAGGACAATTTTAAATCAGTAGTGGAGATGAGTTTAGTTTGGTGCGTGTTTTTTAGTGTTGGAAAAATTAACAATAAGGGGGCACAAAAATTCAAGTTTTAATTAAAATACAAACTACTAAAACCATACATATGAGCAAATATACCCATCATATAGTATAGGGAATAATAAGTATTGAATCCACAGGAATTTAGACTCCCATCTTATTTTACCCAAATCTTTATTATTTTGCTAATAAAGTAAAGAAATAAAAGTAAATAAATCACCATACTAGAGAAAATCAAATCACACAAGAAAAGCCACAAGGATAATTAAAGAGTGAGAATAAGGAGAAAAAACATGCAATGAAGAAATATTTCAATTCTATAACAAGTGAAGAAAACATCTTTCAACCAATTGATTCTCAATCCCAAATACCAATATGAGTTTAAATAGCAAATTTCACGCTTTTTCAAGTTATGAGATTCTATTCTTATGTTAACCAAATGTTGTCTTCTACCTCCCTAATTAAAACTAAGAAGCATTAAGAACAGCTCAGTTAAACAATTAATGTCCCTATATTCTAGGCAACACTAAAGTCTTTTAATGAAAGAAATAATACCCCTATATTCTAGGTGATATTAATCTATCTTTGATTACCAAGTCTTTCATATGACCTTCTTTTTCAATCCTATTAAGAGACAATAAGATAGTGAATTAATTAATCCCGGGCTAATTAATTAACACATAAAATCAAGTAATCAAATACATAGAATTGGAATTCAACAAGTCTAGAAATAATTCACACAAAATCATAAAGTAAAAATATCCTCAACTGCAATTAAAACATATAAATCCAATTTTAACAAAATAAAATTACAAAGAAAGATAGAAGAAAAACTCATAGATAAGTGTAATCCTTTCTGCTTTACAATCTTCTTGATAAAGGTCCTCTTCTTCTCTAAGATTTTCTTGATCCTCCTTATTCTTAGTGCTTCCTTGAATTCCCTAGGAGTTTTCTAATAATATATCTATATAATGTTGAAAACTAGTTTAGGGATTCTTGTTCCCTTGTATTTATAGGAGTTTAGATTGCCAAAAAGTGCCTACAAGAGTCCTTTCCTATATCCAATTATGTTACCAATAAAATCCTGCTGAAATTATCAAATTATGCGTTGAGAAGAATTTCCGCCGACATTAAAACAGAGAAAAGCCGGCATCGGTCCAGCTTTTCAAGTCGGCATCTGTTAAATTCTAGAAAAATCTCACTTCTTTGTTGCTCAATCTGTGCCTTACTTTGTTTCTTCCATGTCATTTGTTAAGCTGGCTAGCCCTTCCTTGAAGTGCAGCCAATCCTTGCTTATATTTTTATCTCTTGAATCCAGCTAATGCCTCACTTAAAGAACCACCAGCTTTGTTTATTTTTTAAGGCAGTCCATATCTTGGTTGAGGCAGTCACCTTGTTGCTCTCATAAGATTTTAGCTGGTCCGTGGGTTGGTAGCAAGCTATGGCTATCTAGCTCTCTCCTTTAAGCCATCGTTTCCATTTTCTTATTGTTTGTTGTTTCTCGGCTTGTTTTTCATGGTTTGGCCTTTCTTTGATGCTCTGTTTCCTCTAATTTTGGCCTTCATTTCTTCTCTATTTCTAGACTTTATTTGCTCTATTTGGTTCCTTTGTTTTTCTTGGCCTTTTTCACATGTTTTTTTTGCAATTTTTATCCTTTTCATCCTAAATTAATCCTATACAAAAAAACATACAAAAACGTAACAAAGTAAAGAAAATTAATAGAATTTTATCTAAAAATCAAATATGAATATATCATAAATGCCCTTAAAATATATGCACATGTAGCCCCTATTAATTCCCCCACACTTACGCTTCACTTGCCTTCAAACAAACAAGAATTAAACAGATGAATCAAATAGCTCAAGTACTCAAATTACTTTTGTGATTATGGCCAATATAATAAAGATATTATCTTTCTTTCAATTAAAGAATTCAATCCAACACATTTTCAACCAAACTAAGTTCATGTAAACTTATATATTAAGCTAGATAAAACTAAGGCCATTGAAGTTGAGTAAAACAAGTGCATGTTCATTCAACGTATTTTGCCTCATCATTTAAGCTAAAAATGCAAATATTATGATTCATATAAGTAAATAATAATAAATTAACTATAATTCTACAACTTCCAAACTACTACAATCTGAGTAGCAAACTAAGGACATTCTCACTATTTTTTCCTTGGGAATTCATAGGCTCAAGTGAATGGATTTCTCTTCAATCACCGTATTGGCCCCCTTAATTTTTCATCATTATTTCCCTACTTACACTCTTGTTTCCTCACATCCTCACATTCCCTCTTCTTTTTTTTTTTTTCTTTTAAGTAAAATTATGTTTTTTTTCAATTATTTTTTTTTTGCTCATTGGTTTTTGCCAAATGACATGTGCTTTGTATTCCCAGACCTTTTTTCTCCTCACTATTTTCCAGAATAGGTATATACATCCCTTCTAACTCTTTTTTTTTTTGCCCATTTTTCTCTCTCAAACCTCACCATTTGCCCCTATTTACTGAAATTCAAAATAAGGACTAGTTTAGAAAACTATAGAATAAAAATCAACCAAAATTTCATGCTTATACTTCATCACAAAATCAACATCAATGCTCAAGAAACAAAATGCCACAATATCTACTAAAATATAAACAATGTTAATCCAAATTTTCAAGACTTAGCCTATATCACACCAAATATATAAGTTTAGATAAACTCAACCTAATCAAATAAGTGTAAAACCAAATTCTTATGCAAAAAGAAAAATAATAACAATGCCATAATAGTCAAAATTTGAAAAAAATCAACTCAATAGTTTACCTAAAAGTTTCAAAATTTTGTCAATTTCAAATGTAACACCCCTAGTAAAGACAACAATGGAAGCATATCAATACCGGGTGTCGTCTCATCCAGTTTCTAGGAGAATGGGTCTTTATAATGAAAAAAAAAGAGTAAATATGTATATATATATATATATATATATATATATATATATAAGGTCCAGAATCAACAATATCCCATACTGATGGCCACACATATATAAATATCAGAGAATCTCATACATGAGCAAAGTATATGATCAAAAGGAAAGCTGTCCAGACCTATACTACTGACTCTGTGGTATCGTCCTTCTATCCATAGGTCCACTCACCTCTAGATCCTACAAAAAAGTAAGATAAAAGATACGTGTGAGTGACGAATCACCCAGTGAGTTCCGTGTGTGCTAGTGCTTTGTGAAAGAACAAAGAATAAAATTTTTTTGTGAAATAGTGTATCGTTCTTTTCCTACAGGAAACAATTTTCAAAACACTTTAAGAAGAAGAATTTATTCAGAACTAAATCATTTTTGGATAATAGTATTTCAGATTTCAAATCATTGTCCTAGTTTTCAAATCACAAGCAATTTTCCAATGGAAGTTCTGCCTATATGCAAGTCCCCCAGGCCTCGCCTTCGACGGCACGTATCATTGTACTGAGACCACCACCTCCAGTACTCAATCAGTGCAATGCGAAAAAAAATAAGTACACCATAGCATACTATAATCAACAAGCGCATGCAGCACATAATCTTTTACTTGCTACTGTAAGCCAAGGGTTCCAATCCTGACGTCAATCACCATTGAGGCAGCAAAGGGTTTGAACAATGCCAAGTGTCCAGCCCAACCTATGAACAACCCAAATTACAAAGTGCACACAAGGTACAGCAATTGCCAGGCTCTAGACGGCTAGCCAGAACAACTCATCTCAATTTCTTGTCACTTCGTTCAGAGTAAGATAATCCCTAGAACTAGGCCAAGTTACTAGGGTAATCTAACTCTAACGTAGGCTAGTACAAATATCAAAGTCTTTGCTGAGTACTCAACGTCACCACTACCAACCCTTTCTGACTGATCAGGCCAAATGGTTATCTGATCTCGTAGGATTTTCAATCAAAATATTTTTAGGGCAAATAACACTTCCAAGAATTTGATCCCACTGACCGATAAGTCAGATCATCAATCACATTTGCTCCGCACGGCCAATCAATTCATTCCATAGGCGTATCAGGCCAATAAAATAATTTCAGGGATCAAAAGTCGTTTTCCAAAAGTCAATCTCATCAAAATAGATCATTTTCCAAAATTGTGTCAAAATAAGTTAAAAGTTTTTTCTTTTCATACATCAAAACAAGTTTCCAAGAGTATTCGGGTCATTTTGCCCGTACTTGATCATAAAAGTCATTTTTAAGGGCATTTGGGTCATTTTACACATACCCGAGTTGCAAAATGCTCACAAGAGTTTCTAATAAGGATATTTCGGTCATTTACCGAATTCCTAATTCCAAAGATTTCCACAAAATATTCCAATAAGGATATTTGGATCATTTTTCAAATACCCAATTCCAAAAGGGAATCATTTCAAGCAATCTAGAATTCTAATCCGAAAGTGGATTAAATTTAGAGTTTCCAATACACATTTCCATAAAATGTTCAAATAAGGGCATTCTAGTCTATTTATGAATACCCGATTCCAAAAATTATCATTTTTTAAAAATTCCAAACATTTAATCCAAAAGGACTAAATTCACAAATTCACACTTTAATCGTCCAATATGGTTTCCAAGCCAATTATGAAGTTCATTGAAGCCCAAAATGGCATAAAACAAATCTTGCTCAGATAAACATTAAACATATTGATAGATTTCTAAAATGGCATAAAACATAGCATTTCATGAAAAAGTGAAGCACACTAGCTTTCAAAAGGTTTTAGAAATCAAAGGGACTCACCTCGTGTCCTAATTAACTCTTTCCATTCACGGCTATTTAATACACCATCTCTATCGTTTTCAATGTTCTGTTGGCCTTTCATCAATAAACCTACACCAAACATCATTTTCGGGTCAATTCGTGTCTGGCCAAAAAATAGCTGATAGTTAGCCGACGTCCAACCGACATGACCAACGTGTAGCCGACGTCTAACCGATGTTTAGCTGACAGGGCCAACGGTTAAGGAAAACATTCGACATTCGTTCACGTCATTTTTTTCGTCGCTTTTTCGATTATTTAGTTTCCCTTTTTTTCACATCCTTTCTCCCCTTATATACAAGGATTTACTTCATATTTCACAATTATTTCATCCAAAATCACATAATTAATCATCCTTAAATTCATCCACTTTCTAAGCAAAATTCTAAAATTTTGCTGCTTTTGTGAAACCCCAGTCAAAACCAACCTTAGAGTAAGGGGTTGGGATGCATATCGTATTTCATTGCACGTTTAAATATATTTTATATGATTTTATGAGCTTTGGATTTGTGATTTGTAGCCTAGAAGGTTTAATTATGTTTTTTGAGTGAGAATGGCAAAATGATAATTTTTGCTTGAGATGAAAATAGGGAGATAGCTTGAAGATTAAATAGGAACAATATTTTAGAGAGAAAATATGAACAAGAGTTGTTGTGGTTTAGTGGTTAGAGCTTTGGAATTAATTCTTGAGGTCTTGGGTTCAAATTCCATTATTAGAGCTTTAGCATGATTAAATTTTATTTTTGCTTGGGAAGGTTAGATTTTCGTCCTTAAGTGCTTTATAGTAGAGTAGAGGTGTTGTCCTAGGGGAGACATGATAGGAGTATCCTAATCCTATTCTGGTTCCCTACAAAAATTCCTAAGGGAATTCATACCTTCTTGATCCTTAATTTTTTCTACTTCTCAATTCATTAGGTTGGTCAAATTGTTCTAGCCAATTTCATTCCAGAAAATTTAGTAAAGTGCTGTGGCTTTGAAGGTTTAAAATGTCTAAGGGAAAGACATCTTATGGACCAAAAATGTGGAAGAGATGGGGGAGGTTCCAAGAGAATTAATCTCCATAGTCAACCATCAAATCTCCACTCTAGCTATACTCATTTCCTTCATGTAATGATCTGAAACTTTTCAAGCTTCTTGTGCCTGCAAACTGTCAAAATTCTTTGGCATTATTTCCTTTCAAATGCTGCTAGAAAATGGCCCTTTGATTAGTTTGAAACCTGAAATGTTCTGGCCAAATTCGGACTACAAATGCTATGCAAAACCAGAAAATTTTCTGGTTAAAATCGCAGCTCAAGTGAGCTTTAGTCAAGTTGTTTTCTTCCAATTTTCTCCAAACTCCTTAGCCACATTTTTCCTCCATGATGAAGGCTGGAAACCAGCCATGAAAGACCTCTGAAATCTCCTTCGAAACCTCTGTAATCTGACTAGAAAATGGCAGCAAAAGCTGGCCAGAAAAATTCCAGCAATAGCGAAAACATGTTCAGGATTTTTTTTACAGCTTTGTTTCCTTTTCCAGCCCTGGCCAAAACTTCATTCTTTTTCTGCACAAACTTCTCTCGATCAGCCATGAACTGAACTCTGTTGTCTTCTCCAGTATTCTGCTCAAAAAACCAGTCATGGCTGCCCCTAAAACATCTCCAACAATCACTCCAATCATGCCATGATTGAAGACCAAAATTCCAGCAATCTTAATTTAGAAAACTTCCATAAAATATCCCTTAAACAACCAGACCTTTCCTTCACCATTGTACCCCCTCTTTTCGGCCACCATTAACCTCCTTCAACCAGCTAAATCACTGAACATCAGTCGGCCATAGCAGTTCCAAAAAGCACTCCAATGATCAAATATATTCTTGCTATAGTTTGTTTCCAAATTTGATTCCCAAAAATGTTCTTCTAGGATTTCAACAACCAGCCTTTCCTTTTCCTTTCAAACCAGAAAAATCATCTGCCTAAACTACACAAACAATTCAGCCATTGCACACACGCAGAATTTCTGCAGTTTTAAACCAAAATCCCTCCATTCTCTTTAACCTTCAAGCACACATAGAACACCAAGAACACCTACTCCCTTCTCCCGCCTAATACCTCTCCAAACCACTTCAATCTTCTTCAAAAATTTCCAAATTTCATCTACTCACTGTTGTGAATCCATCCATACCACTTTTAACATCAAACTCCACAATTCAACTCGCTCTTTTGGATCAAAAATCAAAAATTTTGTGAAGGCTCAAGAACACCTACAAGGTAAAATTGTTCAATCAACTTCATCTTCACTAATCTTTGATCTCTATATATATATATATATATATATATATATATATATGAATAAACATGCTAATGGACTATCTTCTTCTCTCTCTCTCCCTCTCTCTCTTGGCTGAATACCCTCTCCCTCTTGGCCGAATGAATTATTCTACAATGGCTATGCTTTCTACATCTCCCTTGGACGGATTTAGACACCTAGGAGTCGAGATCCATTCGAAACTCCTTCAAGGTACTCATTAATCAAGTAAGCCTTTTCAACCCTCCATTTAAATTCTAGATTCATGTCCCTAGGATGTTATTGGTAGGAGATGGATTATGAATAGGATTCGAGCATGTATTGTTGTGATAAGTAGATATTGAAGCATGAATAAATGTGTGTTTTTGTTGGAGAAGGGATTTATGGATGAGTTGGTTATCTTGGTTGATTGTATAGTGCTTTTAGGGTTTAATGCATGTCTCCATGTCATAAGTAGTATTTGTGATCAAGTATGTTAGAGATTATATCACCTATGGTGAATAGGATTTATATTCATGTATGATTATTAAAGCCATGATTATGTTTATGCTAGTAGAGGTTGGATCATGCCTTGATAAATTTAGATATATGCTTTTATTCATGATTTGGATGATTTGATGAATTGGAGTGGAGTATATGTTCATGATTGTGGTTAGCAAGTGGAATTATGATCATGATCTAGTTGTCCCTAAGCTAAATTTTATTTCTTCAATAAAATGTTTAATATTATGAATTTTGCTAGTAATTTGGAAAAACCCTAGGAAGGGTAGATTTGGCTTATTATATCTATAACAAGGATTTTTAGTAAAATAAATAATAGCTTTTGCTAGAAAAATAAAATATATAGACATTATATAAAATGATAACATCAAATAAAGCCTTTTATGAAAATAATCATAATACATAAAATATTTATTATTAAAATTTAATTATTATCTTTTAACTAAAACCTATTAAAATTTATTTACTAGCTTTCAATCAAGACCCACTAAAATTTATTTTCAACTAATTTTAGTTATCAATTATTTTATAACAATTAATTATTAATAAATCATTATTTTACCTAATACCACCTAGCATTCTTCATCAAATAAACTCTAGTTTATTTTTAATAAGATTTAAACCTTCAACTTATTAGTACATCTTTTCCAAAACACTAATTATTTTAAATATCAAATTAGACTTAGCTTGTAAACCTTTTTATTTATTATTTGACCTTAAAGCTTGGGACACTAGGATCATGGTAGTAGTGAGTTGAGCTAGTTTTATTTGCGAAAGTGAATTTTGGCTTGAGTTTGATTATGGTTTATATTTACCCCATGCGGGGTTAGGTCAACTGTTGGAGACCTTTATTGTGAGCAATAATCAGGTAAGCTCCTGCATAAAACCTGTTTGATGCAAAATGTTTAGTATGGCAAGCTTAATATAGAGTGCATGGACATTCATTTCTGTAAAGGTAATTGAGGATTGCCTCCTGTCTTATTTCTGTCAAACAAATTATTTGAAAATCAATAAGCAAATTTACTCAAACTCAAAACTCTTTCTAAAACTGATTTTGACAAAGACTTTGGAAACCCTCAATTACCATTTTCAAGTGGAACTATGTTTTGTTCCTTTTTCCCCAAGTGGGATAAGTTATGTTCAGTACTCAACAAGGGTGGACTGCTGGGGCTAGTCTTTGAAGGGTTAGGGTAAGTCTCTCAGCAGGTGGCCACCTTTGAGGGGTGAGTCCTTCCCGGATAAGATGTCAGTCCAGTAGGTCGTGCCGGTCCGAGCTAGCAGTTTTTGTTTCAGTCAAGTGACTGTGTGTTACCGGAATGGACACCCGGTTGTTGTTTAGGTATAGAGAAGGAGAAGTATCTTGCCTAGTAGGCCGATCACCTATTTTTGTCTGTCTGCACAAAGTGTGGCATTCTGACCGGTTATGGGGCCCAACGTGTGGTAACCCATAATCACTTTTGAGTGGTTGATTTTATTGTATCTATATGGTTGGAAAATCCAAAACACCACTCTTGATTTTGACTATTGTTTATTGCTTGCCAGTATTTCTCTTATAAAGATTTTATACTTTGCATCCACGAACTGTTTCCACTGGACACTCGAAGCACACACGGACTTACTGAGATTTTTGTCTCATCACCCTTTTTCCATGATTTCAAGTCGATCCTGCTGTGGGGATGAGTAGCTAGATATTGTTTGCCTTGGAAGAGAATTTTGTCACTTATGTTTATGTAATTCTTTGGGAAGTGAGAGTGGATAATTTTATTATGGATTTGATTTTGGAATTCTTGGATTCATTCTTGGGTTGTAATAAATTTTAAGTTAAAGTATTTTTTTTATTCTTCTATTTTGATTGTGTGACCTAGTTATAAAGACCCCTTGTCCTTTGGACAGGGCGACTTCCCCGGCCTTGTCCGGCCTAGGTGGTGGGGTGTTATAAGTGGTATCAGAGACTAGGTTATAGGCAAATATTGATAGTATATGTGCTATTTATTTAAGATTAAATCTTTATCTAACCTATCTTATTGATGTTGTAGGATAGTTAGGATGCTTAGGACCGCGAGGAAATGGCAGCAGTGGCACCCGCCTATCCCAATTTAGCCGGAAGACCTTCCAGTTCCCCAGCCTACCCCTCAGCCAGTTATCCCTATGGAGGATAGCAATGATGATGAGGTCTAGATTCTTTAGCCACCCCCAATCCCGGTGATAGACATAAGCTCTGACAGTGATGATGAGGTGATAGCAGTAGAGCCTATACCCCACCCTCCTAGTCCCGTAGTGGACTTAGCAGTAGATAGCGATGACCCGGGGGAGATAGATTATGAGTCTCCACCTTTGCCTTCCTTCGTTCCCTCTTTCATTTCTCCTCCCTACCGAGTTGAGCCCGGAGAGAGTTCTAGGTGCCCCGAGAAAGAGCTTATGGAGGGATTTGCCAGTGGGGATAAGGTAGATTTTTCTAAGATTTCCGGGGGTTGGTTGTATGAGGCTGATGATGAGGGTTCTAATGAAGATTAGAGGACTAGGAATAATTTTGATTCGGATGTTTATTTATTTGTTGTTTTTCGAGAATTTTTATGTCAAGAATTTTTAATTCTGGTTTTTGTCAAAATTTCAGATTTATGCAAATCAATTTTTGAAGGAGAATTTATTAGTGATTCTTCGGACAAAATTTGCATTTGATTTCTTTTTACCTATATCTGTCTGTGAATGCATGCGCACCTAAAATGATTTAACCCTTGAATGCATACACTTAACAATTGGGGTATGGTTTAGAATGGCACCCAAGTGCCGTGCAGCTTCAATAGGCAGAAGGGTTCCGGAAGCCGATCAAGTGGCACCAGAAGTCAAGACTGACAGCCCGCATGCAATCACCCAATCGGGGTGATGGGAGGTCCGAATATGGGATCGGGGTCTGAAGTTCCAATTGATGTGTCAATAGGCCAGGCATTTAGCAAGATGGCCGAAATTCTGCAGACTCTGACCGAGCGAAGGAACCCTAAGGGGGAAAACGAGCGTTAGAGTGACATCTGAAGTTTCAGCCGCCCGTCTTCTTGGGCAAAGTGGAATAAGACCAGAAGGCAGAGCAGTAGGTTGAGCAGATGGAGGACATATTCGCAACGCTCCAGTACTCCGAGGAGCAAATGGTTAAGTTTGCAGCTTTCTGGTTGAGAGGACCAGCCCGGGCGTGGTGGCAGCGAGTTCAAGACGACTGGGAAATGAGCGAGCAGGAATGGACGTGGTCCAACTTTGTTGAGGTCTTCAGAGCTGAGTTCATCCCTTAGTGGATCGTGGAAAAGCGGTAGGATGAATTTCAGAATGAGGTAGGGGAGTATGTCAGTGGCCCAGTATGCAGCACGGTTCACCCAGCTGTCAAAATACTGCAAGAGATTAGTGGATACTGAGCAGAATATGACGAGACAGTTCGTCAAGGGGCTAAGGCCAGAATTGAGGAGGGCGTTGGCACCTTCTCCGCCAACGACCTATTCGGGGGCAGTGGACGCGACTTCCCGATTTGAACATGAGGACCGTAGCAGGATGGCAATAAGGCCTTTCCAGCCGCCAAGACAGCCGCAAGGGCACTTTCAAGGGCAGCAATCTAACAAGCGCCCCGCCAATCAGTAGTGGCACAACCGGGGAAAGCAAGGCCGCACAGCACCAGTGGGTCCTGCCTAGAATCTCCCGACATGCCAGCAGTGTGGGAAGAAGGGCCACATAGAGAAGAACTATTGGATCAAGGGTAGCGAAAGGAAATGCTATCACTGTGGCGACCCGAACCATCTGAGGAACACTTATCCCAAGTTGCATCGAGTCGGGCAGGGAAATCCGGTGCAAAACCCGGGGCCCAATAGAGCCAACACCTTGGGAGCATCTGGGAGTGGAGCGCCGAAGCCGCAAGTGAAGGCAAAGGTATTCGCTCTCAACCGAGAGGAAGTTGGGACTGATGCAGCGGTTGTGGAAGGTATGTTTACTATCCAAGGATGACCCGTTAATGCATTAATTGATCTTGGCTCTACTCATTCCTACTTAAACAAGATTTGTACATGTCATCTGGGTTGGGATGGAGTAGAGCTACCATATACTTTAGTGGTAAGCACTCTTTTGGGGAAAATGGTGTAAGCGGATCGGTATGTGAGAAATTGTAAAATTGATGTGGGGAGAGAAAGTCTGGAAGGCGATTTGATAGTATTGGACATTGAAGACTATGATTTGATATTGGGGATGGATTGGTTAGCTAAGCATGGGGTTAGGGTAGATTGTAAGAATAAATCGGTCCAGTTTGTTAGACCGGGTTGTGATGTGTTGGAGTTCGATGGCAAGAAGGTAAAGGAGTTAAAGTATTTGATAGCGGGGGTTAAGGCCTGAAAATTGCTGAAGCAGGGGTGTCAAGGGTACCTGGCTTACATGATAAACAAACCAAAGGACCAGTGCACTCTATAGGACACCGAAGCAGTGAAGGATTTTCTCGACGTATTCCCAGCAAGAACTTGATTCTTTACCTCCCAGCCGAGAGGTGGAATTCACCATCGACTTAGTTCCGAGAGCGGAACCAATATCGCGGACCCCATACCGGATGGCACCGGTAGAGCTAAAGGAGTTGAAAGATTAGTTAGAGGAGTTAGTGAGTCAAGGTTATATCAGACCTAGCACGTCGCCCTGGGGAGCGCCTGTGCTATTTGTGAAGAAGAAGGACGGAACTCTGAGACTACGCATCGACTATCGGGGTTTGAACAACTTGACGGTTAAGAACAAGTATCCCCTACCACTGATTGATGAACTGTTCGATCAGTTACAAGGATCCAGTTGCTACTCCAAGTTGGATTTGAGGTAAGGGTAGTACCAAGTGCAGATAAAAGAGGAGGATACCCGCAAGACTGCTTTTGACACCAGATATAGGCATTACGAGTTCGTGGTAATGCCATTCGGGGTGACCAATGCTCCAGCAGTATTCATGGACCTGATGCATCGAGTGTTCCGATCCAATCTGGACAAGTTCGTAGTGGTCTTCATCGACGACATTTTGATTTACTCCAAGAGTCCAGAAGAGCATGCGGAGCATTTGAAACTCGTATTAGAGAAGCTTCGAGAGCACAAGCTATACGCCAAGTTTAGCAAGTGCGAATTTTGATTAGACAGTGTGGCATTCCTTGGCCATGTGGTGACCAAGGAAGGAATCAAGGTAGACCCAGCAAAGGTTGAGGCGGTGTCAGACTGGAAGCAGCCGGAGAATATCACCGAGATCCGAAGTTTCTTGGGATTGGCTGGTTACTATCGGAGATTTATCAAAGGGTTTTTGACACTCGCATCACCGATGACCTGACTGTTGAGAAAAGAGGTTCCATTTATGTGGAACGAGAAAGGCGAGAAAAGTTTTCAAGAGCTGAAGTAAAGATTAATAACAGTGCCAGTATTGAGTCTGCCAGAGGAAGGGAAGCCTTACGCACTGTATACCTACGCCTCGAAAGAAGGATTGGGAGCGGCGTTGATGCAAGATAGGAAGGTGATTGCTTACGCTTCTCGGAAGCTGAGACCTCATAAAGTCAACTATCCTACTCATAATCTGAAGCTGGTAGCTATCGTGTTCGTCTTCAAGAAATGGCGACACTACCTGTACGGAGCTAAATATGAGGTGTTCACTGACCAGAAGAGTCTGAAGTATATCTTCACCCAAAACGATCTGAACTTGAGGCAGCGAAGATGGATGGAATTTCTAGAAGAATACCGTTGTCTTATCAATTACCATCCCGAGAAGGCCAACATTGTGGCAGACGCCCTGAGCAGAAAAGTTAGAATGGCCAGACTAAGGGTGCAGGAAATTCAAGTGATTCAGGATGTGTTGGACCGACGGGTGGATGTGTAAGAGAAGAGGATTGTTATTAGCAACCTAAAATTGGTATCGGATTTAAGATGGGAAATCGTGGAAGCTCAGCAAAGCAACGCCGAGTTTCAGCTTTTCAAGGCCAAGGAGCTCAATCGGCCCGACAGTGAATTCCGTCAAGACGAGGCGGGAGTTATGCATTTCAGGGATTGGTTGTGTGTACCCGGAGAGCAGCAATTGAAGAACATAATCTTGGAAGAGGTGCACAAGAGCAAGTTCGCCATTCATCCGGGGGAAATTAAGAAGTACCAGGACCTGAAGAGAGCCTATTGGTGGCCCGGACTAAAGTGAGATGTGGTCAAGTATGTCTCGACCTGTCTCACCTGCCAGAAAGTCAAAGCAGAGCACAAGAAGTCAGTGGGACTATTACAGCCATTGCCAGTACCAGAATGAAAATGGGAGGAGGTGACTATGGATTTTGTCACCGAACTTCCCATGTTAAAGATGCAGAAGGACGCCATATGGGTAGTGGTGGATCGATTGACCAAGTCGGCCCATTTCATACCGGTAAACATAAGGGACTCTATGGAGAAGCTGGCTCAGACTTATGTGAGAGAAATAGTCCGTCTTCATGGAGTGCCTTCGAGTATTGTGTCTGATCGAGACCCGAGGTTTACGTCTCGATTTTGGGGCAAATTTTAGGAAGCAATAGGGTTGAGTCTGAAATTCAATACGATGGTGCATCCACAGACCGATGGGCAGTCAGAAAGGGTTATACATATATTGAAAGATATGTTGAGAGCCTGTGTTCTGGATTTCGGGGACAAGTGGATAGAGTGTGTACCGTATGCGGAACTGTCATATAATAATAGCTATCAAGCTTTGATTGGGATGGCACCGTATGAGGCTTTGTATGGGCGCTAGTGTCAAGTGCCGCTGTATTGGTGTTGGTCAGAAATGGTCATGTAAGTTGAACCGGAGAAGTCTGTGTCCAAGAGATGTTGGATAAAGTGAAATTGATCAAGGAAAGGTTGAAGGAGGCTCAGAGCTGACAGAAGAGCTATACGGACAACCGGCGAAGCGAATTGGAGATTCATGTCGAGGATAGCGTATTTCTGAGATTGACGCCAAATAGGGGATTCTTGAAGCATCCGAAGGGTGGAAAGTTGAATCTGAGGTATCAGGGGCCGTTCCCGATTAAGGAGAGGATTGGACCGGTAGCGTACCGATTGGACCAGCTAGATGGGTTGACGGGAATTCATGATGTGTTCCATGTGTCTCAATTGAAGAAGTACAATGTTGATCCCGATCATGTTCTGAATAGCGAGCCATTGGTGTTGTAACATGATTTGAGCAATGTGGAGAAGCCCGTGCGAATATTGGACCGCAGTATCAAAAGTTTTTGGAACAAGCAAATACCGATGGTCAAGGTTCAATTGGAGCATCATGCCATGCAGATGCTACATAGGAATCGGAAGAGTAGGTTAAACGAAAGTATCCCGATCTAAAATAGAGGTACGCTTGAATTTCGGGACGAAATTCTTCTAAGGAGGGGAGGTTGTGAAACCCCAGTCAAAACCAACCTTAGAGTAAGGGGGTTGGGATGCATATCATATTTCATTGCATGTTTAAATATATTTTATATGATTTTATGAGTTTTGAATTTGTGATTTGTAGCCTAGATGGTTTAATTATGTTTATTGAGTGAGAAGGGCAAAATGGTAATTTTTGCTTGAGGTGAAAATAGAGAGATGGCTTGAAGATTAAATAGGAAAAATATTTTAGAGAGAAAATAAGAACAAGAGTTGTTGTGGTTTAGTGGTTAGAGCTTTGGATTTAATTCTTGAGGTCATGGGTTCAAATTCCATCATTAGAGTTTTAGCATGATTAAATTTTATTTTTGCTTGGGAAGGTTAGATTTTCGTCCTTAAGTGCTTTAGAGTAGAATGAGGTGTTGTCCTATGGAAGACATGATAGGAGTGTCCTAATCCTATTCTGGTACCCTACAAAAATTCTTAAGGGAATTCATACCTTCTTGATCCTTAATTTTTCCTACTTTTCAATTCATTAGGTTGGTCAAATTGTTCTAGATAATTTCATTTCAGAAAATTTAGTAAAGTGCTGTGGCTTTGAAGGCTCAAAATGTCTAAGGGAAAGACATCTTATGAACTAAAAATGTGGAAGAGATGGGGGAGGTTCCAAGAGAATTAATCTCCATAGTGAACCTTCAAATCTCCACTCTAGCTATGCTCATTTCCTTCACGTAATGATCTGAAAATTTTCCAGCTTCTTGTGCCTGCAAAGTGTCGAAATTCTCAGCCATTATTTCCTTTAAAATGCTGCCAGTAAATGGCCCTTTTGATTAGTTTGAAACCTGAAATTTTCTGGCCAAATTCGGACTGCAAATGCTGTGCAAAACTAGAAAAGTTTTTGGTTAAAATCGCAGCTCAACTGAGCTTTAATCAAGCTGTTTTCTTCCAATTTTCCCCCAACTCCTTAGCCACGTTTATCCTCCATGAAAAAGGCAGGAAACCAGCCATGAAAGATCTCTGAAATCTCCTTCGAAACCTCTGTAATCTGACTAGAAAATGGCAGCAAAAGCTGGCCAGAAAAATTCCAGCAATAGCGAAAACATGTTCAGGATTTTTTTTACAGCTTTGTTTCCTTTTCCAGCCCTGGCCAAAACTTCATTCTTTTTATGCACAAACTTCTCTCGATCAGCCATGAACTGAACTCTATTGTCTTCTCCAGTATTCTGCTAAAAAATCCAGTAATGGCTGCCCCTAAAACATCTCCAACAATCACTCCAATCATGCCATGATTGAAGACCAAAATTCCAGCAATCTTAATTTAGAAAACTTCCATAAAATATCCCTTAAACAACCAGACCTTTCCTTCACCATTGTACCCCCTCTTTTCGGCCACCATTTACCTCCTTCAACCAGCTAAATCACTGAACATCAGTCGGCCATAGCAGTTCTAAAAAGCACTCCAATGATCAAATATATTCTTGCTATAGTTTGTTTCCAAATTTGATTCCCAAAAAATGTTCTTCTAGGATTTCAACAACCAGCCTTTCCTTTTCCTTTCAAACCAGAAAAATCATCTACCTAAACTACACAAACAATTCAGCCACTGCACACACGCAGAATTTCGGCAGCTTTAAACCAAAATCCTCCATTCTCTTCAACCTTCAAGCACACATAGAACACCAAGAACACCTACTCCCTTCTCTCGCCTAATACCTCTCCAAACCACTTCAATCTTCTTCAAAAATTTCCAGATTTCATCTACTCACTGCTGTGAATCCATCCATACCACTTTTAACATCAAACTCCACAATTTAACTTGCTCTTTTGGATCAAAAATCAGAAATTTTGTGAAGGCTCAAGAACACCTACAAGGTAAAATTGTTCAGTCAACTGCATCTTCACTAATATTTGATTTCTAATATATATATATATATATATATATATATATATATGAATAAACATGCTAATGGACTATCTTCTTCTTCTTCTTCTTCTCTCTCTCTCTCTCTTGGCCGAATACCCTCTCCCTCTTGGCCGAATGAATTCTTCAACAATGGCCATGCTTTCTACATCTCCCTTGGACGGATTTAGACACCTAGGAGTCGAGATCCATTCGAAACTCCTTCAAGGTACTCATTAATCAAGTAAGCCTTTTCAACCCTCCATTTAAGTTCTAGATTCATGTCCCTAGGATGTTATTGGTAGGAGATGGATTATGAATAGGATTCGAGCATGTATTGTTGTGATAAGTAGAGATTGAAGCATGAATAAATATGTGTATATGTTGGAGAAGGGATTTATGCATGAGTTGGTTATCTTGGTTGATTGTATGGTGTTTTTAGGGTTTAATGCATGTCTCCATGTCGTATTTGTGATCAAGTATGTTAGAGATTATATCACCTATGGTGAATAGGATTTATATTCATATATGATTATTAAAGCCATGATTATGTTTATGCTAGTAGAGGTTGGATCATGCCTTGATAAATGTAGATCTATGCTTTTATTCATGATTTGGATGATTTGATGAATTGGAGTGGAGTATATGTTCATGATTGTGGTTAGCAAGTGGAATTATGATCATGATCTAGTTGTCCCTAAGCTAAATTTTATTTCTTCAATAAAATGTTTAATATTATGAATTTTGCTAGTAATTTTGAAAAACCCTAGGAAGGGTAGACTTGGATTATTATATCTATAACAAGGATATTTTAGTCAAATAAATAATAGCTTTTGCTAGAAAAATAAAATATATAGACATTATATAAAATGATAACATCAAATAAAGCCTTTTATGAAAATAATCATAATAAATAAAATATTTATTATTAAAATTTAATTATTATCTTTTAACCAAAACCTATTAAAATTTATTTATTAGCTTTCAATCAAGACCCACTAAAATTTATTTTCAACTAATTTTAGTTATCAATTATTTTATAACAATTAATTATTAATAAATCATTATTTTACCTAATACCACCTAGCCCTCTTCATCAAATAAACTCTAGTTTATGTTTAATAAGATTTAAACCTTCAACTTATTAGTACATCTTTTCCAAAACACTAATTATTTTAAATATCAAATTAGATTTGGCTTATAAACCTTTTTATTTATTATTTGGCCTTAAAGCTTGGGACACTAGGATCATGGTAGTAGTGAGTTGAGCTAGTTTTATTTGTGAAAGTGAATTTTAGCTTGAGTTTGATTATGGTTTATATTTACCCCATGCGGGGTTAGGTCAGCTGTTGGAGACCTTTATTTTGAGCAAGGATCAGGTAAGCTCCTGCATAAAACCTGTTTGATGCAAAATGTTTAGTATGGCAAGCTTAATATAGAGTGCATGGACATTCATTTCTGTAAAGGCAATTGAGGATTGTCTCCTGTCTTATTTCTGTCAAACAAATTATTTGAAAATCAATAACCAAATTTACTCAAACTCAAAACTCTTTCTAAAACTGATTTTGACAAAGACTTTGGAAACCCTTAATGGCCAGTTTCAAGTGGAACTATGTTTTGTTCCTTTTTCCCCAAGTGGGATAAGTTACGTTCAGTACTCAACAAGGGTGGACTGCTGGGGCTAGTCTTTGAAGGGTTAGGGTAAGTCTCTCAATAGGTGGCCACTTTTGAGAGGTGAGTCCTTCCTAGATAAGATGTCAGTCTAGTAGGTCGTGCCGGTCCGAGCTAGCAGTTTTTGTTTCAGTCAAGTGACTGTGTGTTGCCGGAATGGACGCCCGGTTGTTGTTTAGGTATAGAGAAGGAGGAGTATCTTGCCTAGTAGGCCGATCACCTACTTTTGTCTGTCTGCATAAAGTATGGCATTCTGACCGATTATGGGGCCCAACGTGTGGTAACCCATAATCACTTTTGAGTGGTTGATTTTATTATATCTATATGGTGGGAAAAGCCAAAACACCACTCTTAATTTTGACTATTGTTTATTGCTTGCCAGTATTTCTCTTATAAAGATTTTATACTTTGCATCCACGAATTGTTTCCACTGGACACTCAAAGCACACACGGACTTACTGAGAATTTTGTCTCATCACCCTTTTTCCATGATTTCAGGTCGATCCTGCTGTGGGGATGAGTAGCTAGATATTGTTTGCCTTGGAAGAGAATTTTGTCACTTATGTTTATGTAATGCTTTGGGAAGTGAGAGTGGATAATTTTATTATGGATTTGATTTTGGAATTCTTGGATTCATTCTTAGGTTGTAATAAATTTTAAGTTAAAGTATTATTTTTATTCCGCTATTTTGATTGTGTGATCTAGTTATAAAGACCCATTGTCTTTTGGACGGGGCGACATCCCCGGCTTTGTCGGGCACAAGTGGTGGGGTGTTACACCTTTGATATATAATTTTGTTTTGGACATCAATTTCAACCTACAACTCCGATTTAGCTCTATGATATACCAAAATAACCATAAGACTCTTAAAATTAATTAAGAATTAGCCCTTTTTATAGTTCTTGTTCCCATGACAAACTATAGGGCAAAAATACCCTTGTAGTTTTACCTAAATTCTACTATTCATGCTTTTCTTTGTTCTCCTTTAGTCTTTAATGCCTTGGAACCATTAATCCATTCAATCTTTCTTCAAATCATCTTTAATTCTGTTTTCAGATTCTAATAGCTCACAAGAGGCACACTTTATTCAATACAAATTCATCTTTTTCTAATCAAAGCTAATATAATCTATTTTTCCAACCTTGTAAATTCCATTTTTACCCTACTTTGATCATCTTTTCCTCCACCAAAAACTACCCTTCAAACCACCAAAATTTTTCAGTTCTTCCTCTCATAAAATATCATTCAAAGACCCTTAGGCAACTGGCACATATACAAGCATATACAAAGTTCATACACAAAAGTTCACAAACCCTAACTTTGATCCGAAATCAAGACATGAAAGTCATATTTTCATGTTAAAATTCACATCCACATAATCATCATTCACCCAACAATAACATTAATTCAAGTAAGGTAGGGGTTTACCTTGTAGTTGAGGTTAATTGAGGTGATTTTGCTCTAAGAACTCTCAAAACTTCACCAAGAATACACACTTACCTTTTTTCTCTCTCTTTTTTTATTTCTTTTTCTCTTGGTTTTTCTCCTTCATGGCTATCGAATTTCTGGTTGTTTAATAGCCCTTCCTAACCGCCATTCACTCTTTAATCTTGGCCCTTCATTTCTTGTTTTGGTTTAATTGAATAGTGGAAAAACTTATGTGTGTTCCAATAAGATTTTTACACACTAACCATTTTTTCCTCCACAAAAATTCCCTTTATTTCTCCTTGCATGGCTGCCAAAATTCTTGGCTAATTTTCAGCCATTCATTCATCTTCTCTTGGTCCAAACATTAGCCAGTTACATTACTCAAGACCTTAATCAAATAGGCCCATAAGTGATGTGTTTCAATTTCAAAATTACACATCATTCTTTATTTATTTTGTAACACTTTAATCCCATGCATCTTGCATGAATCCATAATGCAACCTCTCTTAAATGGACACAAGTCCATGGGCTACCACTCACGGAATGCCATACGCACCGTTCTAACCGCAATTTCCTATTTTCTTCATAAATGACTAAAATCGAGTCTGTAATGGAAAAATATTTTCTTCCACCACCTAACTCCAAAAATTCTACTAAATCCATTGGTAGTACTTAAATTCTTCAATTCCTTTTCTATTTAGTCAAATTTGCAGTCAAATTCGCATGCGTGGTCAAAATGATGAAAATTCCCCTGATACCCCAGGTAGCATAATTCACACCAAAACGTGTGTTTCATCGCATTGATCAATTTCTCTATTAAGCGTACCCTCAAATTCTTATTTTATTAACAATAATAGCCTTCCAAAGATTTAGGATATGGGTAGAATAAATACAATAATTACATCCAGGTCTTGACAAAATATTATTATACCAAAATATTCGTCTCATTACATCGATCAACTTTTGTTCTGGACAATGATACAAATTCTTATCCTATTACAAATAGTAGCTAATCACAATTAAAAAGGTGGGGTGTTGCATTCTCCCCTCACAAATTTTTCATCCTAGAAATTGGCTTACACTTAGAATAGTTATGGGTGCCTTTTCAACATCATTACCTCCATTTCCCAAGTTGCATCTTACACTGGGTGATGATTCCACAACAATTTTACAAGTGGAATCTTCTTATTCCGAAATTCCTTTTAAGCATACTCCAAGATCCTAATAGGCTTTTTCTCGTACTTCAAGCTTGGAGTCATCTCAATGGGTTCTTCATTCAAAATGTGGGCGAGGTCAGCCATATACTTCTGAAGTTGGGATATATGAAACACGTCATGAATTTCTTGAAGCTCTATGGGTAACTCCAACTGGTAAGCTACTTTCCCAATCTTCTTGACAATAGAGAATGGTCCTACGTACCTAAGCGCCAATTTCATCCCTTGTCTTTTGGTTCCCAATTGTCATTGTGGAGTCAACTTCAAGAATGCACGATCCTCTTCAGCAAATTCCAAATCTCTCGTATATCGATCCGCATAACTTTTTTGTCTACTCTATGCTGCTTCCAACTTGGTTTTGATCATCTCCATAGCCTATCGAACCTTTTCGAGATCAAAAGCATTATATTCACCCGTTCTCCAACCTAAACTTTCCTAATACAATAGGGACTGACATTTCCTTCCATATAAAGCTTCAAACGAGGCCATTCTGATGGTTGATTGATAACTGTTATTGTAGGTAAATTCCACGTATGCTAAATTATCAATCCACTTGGTTCCAAAATCTAAAGTGCAAGCTCACAGCATGTATTCGAAAACCCTATTCACTCGTTCAGTCTGTTCATCCATTTATAGGTGTGCTGTTGTACTAAATTTTAATGTTGTCCCCTATCTCTGCTGCAACTTAGTCCAAAACTTCGAAGTAAATCTGAGGTCTCGATCCAATACAATACTAGAGGGTACTCCGTGAAGTCTAATTACTTCCTCCATGTAGATTTTACTCAACTTCTCTAGAGAATCCCATTGGTTGATAGGGATGAAATGAGCAGACTTAGTAAATCGATCCACTATCACACATATAGTGTAACACCCCACTACCTAAGCCCATCAGGGCCAGGGATGTCGGCTCATCCATAGGACAATGGGTCATTATAACTAGGTCATATAAAATAAAATAAAATAAATACATAAAAATTAAACTTATTACAACCCATTAATACATGAATAAATTCAAAATAAATTGTTTGCTACAATCTCTCAAAACATCACATAAAGAAAATAACAAAAAGTCTTCAAATCATAGGCAACAAATCTAGCTATTGACCTTCACAGCAGGATCAACCTGAAAGCATGGCATAAAAGGTGGTGAGATAAAAATCTCAGTAAGCCCGTGTATGCTTTGAGTGTTTCAGGTAAAACAGTTCATGTATGCAAGTTGTAAAAGTTTCATAAGAGAAAGTGCGGCAAGCATTAAATAAATGTTAAAAATAAAGAGTGGTGTTTTGCTTTTCAAACCATACATGTGCACAATAAATACAACCATCCAAAGAGGTAGCCATGTGTTACCACACATTAGGCCCCATGACAATACAATGGTCAGTACACCACATGTTGAGCATACTGCCGGCTACACTGCCACATGTTGATCATGCTGACAAAAGGTAGGTGTACGACCTACCGGGTGAGCTACTCCATCTCTACACCCAAACTTACCGGTTGTCCATTCTGGAAACACACAATTCACTTGACTGAAACTTGCTAACTCGGACCGGTATGACCTACCAGACTAGCATCCTATCCGGGAAGGACTCACCCCTCAGAGGTGGCCACCTACTAATAGACTTACCCTAACCCTTCAAAGACTAGACCCAGTAGTCTACCCTTATTGAGTGCTCAATGTTGCTTGTCCCATTTAGGAGAAAATTGATCATACATTGATTTACTTGGAAATAGCAATTAAGGGTTTCTAAAATTCTTGTCAAAGTTGGGTTTTAGAAAAAGTTTAGCGTCTTGTGTAAAACAACTTTTTTAATTTTCAAATAATTTGCTTGACTGAAATAAAAAAGAAAATAGTCCTTAATTGCCTTTATAAATGAATGATCATACACATTGCATTTGGCTTGCCACAACAATTTTTTATCTTCAAATGACTCCATGCAAGAGGTTACCTGATCCTTTGCTTGCTTGAATTCAAAAATCCTCCAAGGTCGACCTAACCCCGCCTGGGGTAAACACAAGGCATAAGAGTTATACTCGAGTTATACTTGCCTTACATAAATAATTCCTAGTTCAACTAGTTACAACCATGACTAACCATGACCTTAATGTCCTAAGCTTTAAGGCTAGATGATAAATGATTTTATAAAATAAATCTAACTTGATAAGTTAAAATAACTAGGGGTTCTAAAGTAATTACTAATAAGTTATAGGTTCAAATAATAAATCTTGAGTATTATTATCAATAAATAAATTAGTGTTTAAATATTGAATAATACCAAGTCCTAAATAATATTAATAAATGGTAATTTTTACATAGTATTAATAAATCACAATTAAATTTTAATTAATAATTAGTAGATAATAAATAATTGGTAATAAATAAAATTAATAATAAATTAATTTTATTAATTTTTTATTAATAGATAACAAATAAATTTTAATATAAATAATATTTATGAATATTGGTAAAAATCTTAACCATGGTCTACAATGTCATTAATATTTTATTTATTATTATTACTATTTATATAAAAGATTTTATTTACTATTACACACACACACACACACACACATATTTAAGAAAATATATCATTTATTTGACTAATAAAATATTAATATTTTATTTAATATTCCATTTCCAATCTTCCTAGGAATTTTGAAACCTTTAAAAAATATATAGTAGTAATTTTAATTAAGGTAATAAAATTTGTTAATAAAAATAACCTACGGTTAACAAGAAAATAATCATGATTTTCCTATTGCTGAACAAGATTCATGAACACATTCTCCAATATCAAACAATAAACTAATCCATTCATGAACATAAGCTGAAATCAACACATACTATTATATGGTTAAATCCCTACTAGGCATAATCATCAATTATGGCTTCAATGAAAATAAGAACATAAAAATCATATTCACCATAGGTGTCATAACATCTAACATGCTTTAAACATCCATAACTCTCCTATGACATGATGATCATATATTGATTCCCAAGAAAATTCATATAGCTTATTCATATACAACCATTCTCATGTCCTAACCCCAACCCCTTCATTCACATGCATACACTCAATCCCCCATTCATATTCTATTCTTCCTATCAACATCTAAGAGACATGAATTCAGAACTAAAAAGAAGGATTAAGGAAAAATACTTGATTGGTGATTACTTCGATGAAGACTTAAGAAGGTCCACACGATTAAGAGTCTTGAATTGTCCAAGGAAAAAAACAGCCATGGTTGTTGATCAACCATTTCGGTTAAGGGTGAGAGAGAGAGAGAGAGAGCATTAGTATGGTGCATACTATGGCTGGAATGAGAGTTAACCCCAATTATGGGATTGTTGAGTTGAACAAGAGAATGAGATGGCCAAAATGTGATCTTTTTGTTTTGTAAAATAAGCTATTCAAGTTTATTACGTACCTTATTCGAGCATAAAGAGAGAAAATGTAGATTGGTTGGTAGCTTGTACTGTCAAGGCAAGGGCCACAATTGAGATGTCAAGTAGTGATCATGCCTTCCAAGAGGATGAAGTTTTTCCATTGGAGAATCTAAATGAGATACTAGAGAAGATAATTCTGGCAGATCCTAGTGATGATTTGGTCGATGTAGGAGAAGAAGAAGCTGATTTCGACTTAGAGGCTATGGGATAAGAAGAAGCTGATTTTGACTCAGAGGAAAGTGAATAGGAAGAAGAAGAAGCTGAATATGATTTAGAGTGGGGTTCTAATTCCAATGAAGATGGAGATTGAATTTGTGATTTTAGCATGGAGAAAGTTGTAGAAAAATGACTTGAAAATCATGCTTTGTTATTTTAAATTTTGTGTTTGCTCTGATCTCCTAAACAAAACATTATCCATTACTTTTTAATATAAGAACATCAAATGGTTGTGCTTCTATGTATTGTCCATGCAGGGGTTCTCAATTTTTTTTTTTTTTTTTTGGTGCCTAATGCATAAAAAGTATGCTTCAAGTCTGTTTACATGCTTCTATGTATTGCTTTTTATAGCAGAAATCTACCTTGCAATATAGATTCGATAATTATTATGGCTTGATAATTTCATGGCATTTTCAATTTTTAGTGAGAAAGCAGTATTCAATGTATATAAAAGTGTTTGCAGAAATCTTATTTGCTTTTTATCTTTTCAAGATGCAAAAATGTGAAAAGAATGCAGTATTTAGTGTGCTTCTTATCTTGTTGTTTAATTGTGCAATCAACATGTACGATGACTAGGGGAAAGCGAGAGTAAACAAATGGTAAAGTTAAGGGGCATGGCAATAATTCAATGCCATGCACAGATACAACTCCTGTGGTAGAATTTGGGACAACAATAATCAACAAAACAATGGCCACGAAGAAGGTAGAACCCCGAGTGTGCAGGAAGTATCTAATGCTGAAGAGGTGGCTAGCAATCCTACTTGGGAGAACGTGGTCAGTGATAATGCAACACCTCCTAACTTAATGCAGTCTAACAACCAACGTATTGAGTTGGTTTCTTCACAAACACATGAACCTAACAAAATGTTCTTTGCTCTAGATGGAACGTAAGTTAAAATTTAATTCTCTTTTTTCTTTTTCTTTTTTTTCCTTTTACTAGTGAATTCTTTTACTAAAATTGTACCTTTCATTTGTTAATGAATTGAATCAATATAGACCTCTTGCATATGATGAAAAAGGTAAAGACATTAATGTCACCGGAGAAGTTACCAAGGCATGGCGGTCAAAATATGATGATTTTTACCGTCAATGGAGCAAAGTCCCTTTGCCGACAAGAGATATTTCATTCTCTAATTTTCAACTATTTAAAAATTCTAATTTACCAATTATACATAGCTAAGAACCAATTCTGATTTGGTTTTCTATTACGGTTTCTTCATGATCAATGCTGTAAATTGCTTCTCCTTTATGGACCTAATTAGCTTTAGGATTTGTTACCTATTCGTGAAAAAAAAAAAAAAAGGCAAGTTAAGTTTCAAGGCCTGGCAACTTTCTTTCTTTTTTAAATCTTTTTCTGTTAAATAGTTAGTCTTGACAGAAGCAAAGTTTCATCTTATGTTTGTAAATTCATTCAAAGAATAAATATCCAATGTTGTTTCGATGTCTTGAAAACTGCTTTTAGAGTTGGATTCCATATGAATTGATTTTCTTCAAAATGTTCCCTGTTATGTTAGGTTCAAACCAAACAACTTATTCAAATCTTTTCTTCTACTTTAATACATAATTTCCAGGGAAGGTTTACATGGGATCCAAGCATGAATGTATCATTTAGGAATGCATTTGAAACAATTTGAAGCACCAACTTAAAAAACAATTTGAATAAGGCAAATATTGATGGGAAAAAAGAGTATTAGGCATCGAAGCTTTCAAACAACAGTCAGAAGTTAACAAGTTAAGTCAATTAAATGAGCGAGAGGGCCTTAGACCATCTACTTACTGTCGTGGCCCAAGATCTACAACCAAGCGCATCATACATCTTGTATGTGTTTTTTTTTTTTTTTTTTTGTAATTGTATTTAAGTATCCATGTGCTATTTAATGTGTGAAGCATTGTCTAAATTCAAGGAACTATTCTTAAAATTTAGGATTTCATATGGGACAGGAAAAGAGTTTAAAAGGAAGAAAAATAGCTCTGAGATCTACTTTTCAGGGAAGCACCAAGAAAAGAAATCCAAGTTTGTTGATAAGAAAGCTGAGCATATTTGGGTAACTTCGACAACATTCTTTGATTGTATACTAATTTTTTCTACTTTCTCAGTTTTTTCATTCTTAGTTATGCGTTTTGGCATTGAACACAGCTTTAAAGATATTTAGCGTTCATTAAATATGTTCCATTATTTGTGTTGTTTGGATGAAATTGGTTAGTTGCTGGGATGAAAATGTTCTGTTCTATTAAGGTTTTAGTAGCAGTTAGATTTTTACATTACTTTTTTATGCTAGATATTGTTGTTGTGAAGCTTTGTATGCTTGGGATATTGTGGTTGTAAAAATTTCTGGGATATTGTTGTTGTGAAGCTCTTTTTGAAGCTCTGTACGCTTTGATATTGTTGTTGTGCAAAAATTGCTGGGGTGTTATTGTGAAGCTCTTTTTGGATCTCTATATACTGGGATATTGTTTTTGGGATATTCTTGTTGTGAATTTCTTTTTCAATCCCTGTATGTTGGGATATTGTTAATAAGATAAGCTGGGATATTGTTGTTGTGAAAATTGAAGTATGCTTAGGCTAATAGCTAGATTAGTGTTACCATCATAGTTGAGTTTTCTGGGGTTTTCTGCCATCTTACTTGTTATGTCAAATATTATGTAAATATGTCAAATAAGTGCCAAGGGATGTACTTTTGACTTTTAACTGAATTAATTGCCTTGGAATGAACGAGGTAATCATATGCTACTTGCATTATTTGGTGATATTAACTAGAGAATTTGTATGATATTGCTCTAATGTAAGATGGCAGTGTTTTGTTGTTTTAATGAGTAATAATTATTAAGTGAAGAAGTTATTGGAAGTGGATCAACATCGATGACTATTTGAAATGGATAAAACTTTGCAGTAGTTCCTATAGCTTTTGTATGTTGTGGTACTGATGCATAGTGTGTTCTCGAAAGGCCTAACACTCTTCCTCCTCTATTTTCAATCTTCCCATATGCCTTTTATCTCATTTCCTTCCTTTTCTCCTAATAAGTTGCAACTGACAGTAGCCAGTAGCAATTCTCAAAGTCACACCATCAAAATGAAATCTCACTATTTTTAGAATTTATTTAACTAAGTTAATTTACTAGTCAAGCTAGCCTATCTATATCTGGAAAGAACACTTGAGCAGAGAGTTCACCAAAATAGGGTTCTAAATACTGGCTGCCTCTTCCATAGGCCTATATCACTTTTATAACTATATTTCTACTATATGTGGACTTCAACTGTAAATTTGGACCCAAGTGATGTTTTCTTTATATATGACTATGACACCTTTCAATTGCATGTAAAAGAAGGGATTAACCAAACTCCTAAGTCTACCTCTTGCTCATCCTGCTCAATACAGTATGCAGTTTTTTCTCTGGCAGTATCTATTTTGTCATATTCTGTATTAATTCCAAGATTGTAAAATATTATTATGGATATTTTTTATACGCATTTGTGTTATTATTATTATTATTGTTACTACTACTACTACTACTACTACTTTGTGATTTGAACCACACATCTTCCTTTCTATTGTACAATATGCACTGTGGTTGGAATTTTTTGCTGGTTTACCAAAATTAGTGAATAATTTATGTCTTTTTAATGTTTGCTTTTTTTTTTCAATCATAGGGACAATTTCTTGGTGATATACGTGAATAGATAAAGGATTCCTAAGAGTCCCAAGAGGCAACATCAACTAATACTTTGAAAGATGACTTTCCTTCTTCATCTCTTGGAAAATATGATAATCTGTGGGTAAATGTGGTGGAAAAGGTACAATAAGGTCGAGTTTATGGCTTTGGAAGTGCTTGTAGAAAACTTCTTGGACTAGATGATTGCAATATGTCCTCACATGTAGCCCCATCTCCACCCCTACTTGAAGGATCATGGAAAAACATCAAATGAGAATGCAACGAAAATTTTTTAATTTTTTCGAGCTACATCTAGGAGAGAGTACTTACTTTTTCTTGCTAGTCGTGGATTAACTAATGTGGAGACGAGTTGTACTGGAACTTCTTGCGTTGGAAGGGGAGAAGGAGGCGCTTGCAATTCAATAGGAATTCCCATCAATCTTCTATTCCTACGCATCAAACGTCTCCAAGCTTCTTCTTTTCATCTTTCGAAGTATAACTCTACCTTACTTTTGTTGTTAGCTTGGTGAGTATGCCTTCTTGGATAATCAAAACACTTTTTTAAAGAGAAGGAAGAGAAAGGACAAAAACCAGAGGGGGAGGAAAGCCGTCGGCACACACTGGAGAGGAAAAAAACTTAAAACCACGTCTGTAGTTTTTTTCTCTTCATCCTTATTTTCAACTAGCCTAGGGCTTCCTTAAGCCCTAATGGCCGAAAATCATGAAGCCCTAATAGGCTAGGTGCTGTGCTCAAAAAACAATCCAAGACTGTCCCATTCTCTTAATTAATTAATTCTCTTTGCTGGGCCTCATTACACACTCAAGACCAATTAATTAATTCTAATTGGATTCTTGATATACGTCAAAATATATCAACCCAATTAATTAATTTATTCCAACTCAATTCTCTTAATTAATTAATTATCCTTTTTTGGGCCTTATCAAGAACCCAAGACTAATTAATTAATTCTAATTAAACTCTTAGAATAAATTTTATTTCTCTTCTAAATAATTATCCATTAAGCCCAGATTGTGTATAAACAATACCATGAGCTACTCCGGGGACTAAGAGACATATTATTCATGGCTACTAAAATGTCCTTACTATTAAATAGCTGCATTTTATCACTTTAAATATTTCTAATTATCACCATATGAAAATATTAACCCCAAGAATAATATTATTTAAAGCAATATCTTCGACCTACAGGTGAAATGACGAAAATAACCCTCTATGTAACACCCATCAATGAGACATGATAAATGTACTAACACCCATCTCAAAGACATTTACCATCCTTAGATCTCTAGTTCGATAATCCATGACTCACTTGAATGTACTTGCTTATCATTAGACGCTACCCAAAAGTACACATTCTAAAATCATGTTCCCAAGGCCCTAGATCATTTAGATTATCCTAGACAATTACAAGGGGGTGATTAAACCTCACTAAGGAAGTATAGAAACTTTGTTGCATGAGTCCGTCTTAACTAACTAGAGAAATACACCCAACATACAAGGCTATTGATCTCACAAAAGAAATCTCACCTAACATACATCAAAGTACAAAACCCTAGCTTCGCCAGACCACCAACTCATACTCAAGTATGAAGGTATCCACCCACGTTGTAGCAGTAATAGTCTTGTCTCTATAATTATAGTACTTTAAGATAGACCACTACTATAAGTCTAATTCTACATATTCGAAATACGCTTATGCCTATGATATGAGTGAACTACTCACTGATTCAAGGTAAACCATTCATCATTGAAAATTATGGCATAATAGTCTTACTTTTTATGTAATTCCTAATTTCAGCAAATGACTAAGAGCTCAATTTTATTTTTATGACAAGTACCCATGGTCTATACCTACTGTGAAGAACGATCCAACACATAGACCATTACTTATCATACTTGGACCTTTAAATGTGCAATAATATAAGTAATAAACTAAATTGAATGAATAAATATTTTATTGCAATATGTTTACACAGAATACATAGTCTTTCAGGGCATACTTTTCAACAATCTTCTACTTGCACTACAAAAACTAAGAAAGTCCATAAGTGCCTACCTTTATGACATCTAAGTGTCTGCGGAACACCTTACATTTTCTGTTAAAGGCTTGGTATAGGGATTTGCCAGATTGTTGACAGAGGAAATCTGATCAACTACTATCTCCCGTTTCTGGATGAACTCTCGAATGAGATGATACTTTCTCTCTATATTCTTGCCCTTCCTATGGTTTCGAGGTTCCTTACATTATGACACCGCTCCAAAGTTGTCACAATAAATAATGACAGGCCTATCTATGTGTGATACTACTCCAAGTTCTATGAAGAACTTTCGGAGCCACACAGCTTCTTTAGAAGCTTCTGAAATGGTAACGTACAGCCTCTATGGTAGAATCAATAATGCAAGATTGTTTGATACTTTTCCATGAAATAGCTCCTTAAGAAAAAGTGAAGACATATTCACTAGTGGATTTCTTTCATCTTTATCTGCCTGAAAGTTTGAGCCTGTGTAACTGGTAGGAACCAAATCATCAGCATGATATACAAGCATATAATCTCTTGTTTCCTTGAGATATTTAAGTATATGCTTTACGGGTTGCCAATGGACTTCCCCTAGGTTTAACTAATATCTACTAACCAGATCTACTGCAAAGCAGATATCTAGTCTATACAAAGTATAGCATACATGAGACTTCCCACAACTGAACAATAAGGAATCTTGCTCATTTTCTGCTTGTCTTTCTATATTTGAGGACACTGCTTGAAAGATAAGGATAATCTATGTTTAAAAGGTATAATAGCCCTTTACATTGATCCAGTTGTGCTTAACCAATATCTTGTCAATATGAGTAGATTGGGATAAGCCGAACATTTTTTGTTTCCTATCTCTAAGAAGTTTAATACCTAGAATGTAGCTAATTTTTTTCAAGTCTTTCATGCTAAATTGACTAGATAGCCAAACCTTTACCAATGACAATGTCCCTATATTATTTCCAATGAGTAGAATATCATCTACATAAAGTACTAAGAAAATCACTTTGCCACTATCTGGCTTCCTATACACACATAGTTTATCCACATTTTGAATGAAACTATAAGTGTTCACAGTTTCATCAAAACATATGCTCCATGCACGTGACGCTTACTTAAGTCTATAGATGGACTTCTTAAGCTTGTAGACTATTTGTTCTTGGCCTCTAGTAGCAAAACCTTCTGGCTGGGACATATAGATGTCTTCGTTAAGATAGCCATATAAGAAGGCAGTCTTGACATCCATTTGTCATATCTCATAGTCATAATAACATGCGATATCTAAGAGAATTTGGATAGACTTAAGCATGGCTACTGGTGAAAAAGTTTCCTTATAATCGATCCATTCTTTCTGAGTATAAGCTTTAGCAACAACCTTACTTTTTAGGTTTCAACCTTTCCATCCGCATCTCTTTTCCTCTTGTATACCCACTTACACCTAATGGATTTTATCCCATCGATACAGTGATAAGATCCCAGACCTGATTGAGGTACATAAATTCAATTTCGACATTTATGGCTATTTGCCATTTGTCTACATCAGAATCAATAATGGCCTCCCCGTATCTAGTGGGATCTTGCTCCTAATGATCAGAGATTAGATCATAGATCTCTTCGATCCACTTCTGGAACTCTTGTGACCCCACTATGATAAAGCTCAGTATGTATAGGAACATCTAGTTGTGTTTCTCTTGGTTCGTCAATCGGGGTGTTAGAAGTACAAGAAGTTAAATCGGTAAAGAGAAAGGTTGAGTTAGAACCTCAAGAAGAATCTTCTACCAAGGGCAAACAGAGAACTCAGGACAAAAGGATCAATAAATCATTCTGGAAGCAATTGATTTATTGGCTGTTAAGGTGGACAGCCTCAGTTCAGAAATTTAGATTCTTGGAAATAGGTTGACTGCCATGGAAGAGAAGGATAAAAATGATGAAACAATACCTGCTCCATCAGCACCATCCCCAGAAAAGGTAACTAAGTACTACCTATCCCCGAGGCCGAAGAATAAGCTGTGAAAGAGCAGCAGGATGAGGAAATGATAGCTCCTAAACAAGAAAGGCAGACATCCCCATATTAGGAAGAATTAGCACCCCCTACCCCTACTGAATTCCTGTCTCATATGGGAAAAGACAAAAGCATGTTGTAGTTAAGAGGAAATCCAATACGCTTGCTGGGCAGCATTCCAGAAAGGGTGCCGGGTCCAAGATTGAGACTGCTCATATTTCCGAAATGATCATTCCAGTGGATTGATTCCCAGACAATCTCTGCCGGAAACTCTTTATAGTATTTCCATTGACAATTTTTCTTTCTGCTCCAGTATTTAAACATTTTACCTTCTGCTTTTTAGCTACTTTCTCTGCTTAATATATAACTTTCTCTACTTTCTAGCCTCGATATTTACTACTCATTATCCTTATTCTACATTTTAATTGATGACAAAAGGGGGAGAAAAATGGCAGTTGGGATTGTGATTGTGCACTAATTGTGTTATATTGTGCTATTGTGATACATTGTTGGAATTATGCATCACTGTTAACTGCTGATTATTATTGGTTATTCTTGGCTTATGTACTATTGACTGGTGTTGAATGAACTGCAATTGGATGTTGTGTGGTGTTGTGCTATTGACTAGAAATAGTTATTGTGCTTTGAACTACAATGTACTTGTATGTAGACTTTGAATATTCCTTACGATCCTGTGAAACACTCTATGGCATTCATGTTAGGATTTGGGTTTGTTATGATCATGTAATGGGTGTATATTGGATTATGATAAGTATAATTTGTGCTCTCTGATTGATTATGATCATAGTTTGCTGTACTCTAAGAATATTTAAGTGATTCAGTGAAAACTCGTTTGATATCCAGCTTTGGTCAAATGAGTTTGAAATGTGTATAAAGGTATCATTGAGATTGGGGTTGTTGAACAATCTATTTTGAAAGCTATTATGATATTCTCTATGCTAAAAACCTCAGATGATAAGGATAGTTATCCCTATATCTTTCATTACTCAAAACTTTCTTTGAAGTCTGAAATTTATTGAGAAAACTAGGCTGGATCAAAATTTCTGAAAACTCGTTGTTTCTTGCGCATACACAGGGGGAGTTTGGACATATTTTCTTGATTCAAAAGTCCAGTCCAAAAATGAGTTTTAAATAGGGTCGACTTCTATCTATCTTTACCCTATTTTAGACACATGTTTTGGACATCCAAAACCTAAAGTCCAAAAGTTCCGTAGTCTCACTCCACCAAGTTTTGGATGCACATTTTGGAAGTCCAAAGTTTGAATCCAATTTTCTCTCAAATCGTACTTTGTGATCTCATATCCTATATTCATATATGCATATATGAAGGGGGAGCTTCTCATCTTATGATTTATATTCTATACCTCCTTGTGTACATATCTATACATTTTTTAATTGTGGCTATTCTCATAAGGAATAGTCGTGTGATGGAAGGAAGGAGGATATGGAGGTTGGTTGGGCTATAGGCTCATTGAGCCATGTTTGTGAGTATATACTTTAATTTTCTATCTTAATCTCATAAAGCACTCTTTAAGTCCTATGATAAGAGATTGCATTTTAATGAAAAGTATTCTTATTTCTCTCGGTCTAACATATCTATATTGTACAAATCATTAATTTTTGTATCATAATCCTATCAAGTTTGTCATCACTCAAAAAGGGGGAGATTGATAGCCCAAAGGGCATTCTCCTATGTTTTAACTTATGACAAACATTGATGAGGACTAACTTGTGTGATCTATATGTTATAGGACATATTTGACCTTAATTCTTCTAAGGCGTGCAAATAAGATTGTTAAGCAACTTTTAAGCAATAGAATTTAAGAATAGGTAATCAAGTAGAAGACCAAACTTAAGAGATTTCATACAAAGAAATTCTTATGGAAGAACCTTAGACTAGAAGTCTTGGTTAAGGTATTATCTGTGTAAATTTCTATATCATCTTTACCTTAAGATTTAGTTTATTTCTACCTTAAAGCATACAAATAAAAGATTTCAAAGTTTTAAGTCTTCAGAATTTTGGATTGAGTAGTTTGGATGACTCTGCATCCAAAAGCTTCGTCCAAAACTCTATGAACAGTGTCAAATCAATTCTGCCCGAAAAAGTGGCATTTTGGATGCACCATCATCCGATTCCGGAGTCCAAAACTCTGGAAAATCTGACACAGTGAAACTAGCCATTTCTACCCGTTGGAGCTCTACTTTTTGCTCCTATAAAAGGTTTTAAAACTCGATTTTAAAGTAGATTTTTGTCCTATCTTTCTAAGAAACACTCTTACTCTCTAAAATACAAAAATCTCTTTTTCATAGTGCTTAAAAGTGAAATCAAATTGTTTAAAAAAGGTAAAGGTTGTTTGAGCTTATTTGTTTGCATATCTGCTTAAAAGAGTGAGCTATCTCTGTTTCATTACTATAATCCTCTTTGTGTATCAAGGTTGTGGTGTAAAACCGATTTAGGGTGAATCTTGATTTGTTGGTTGATTGAGAGGTTTTGGTAAAACCATGTGTGGTGATCCTCTTATGTAATTGGTGTAGATAGACACTGATGTGTTTTTATTTGGGCATAAAAATCATATAAAAATAAGTATATTCCCAATCAAGTTAAAATAAAAACCGTTAACCCCAAATTACACATATGAGCAAGAGTACTCATCATTAACATAGCAAGGGTTCAAACGAGTATCAATTCTCAAGGAACAAGTAGACATTAATCCATTTTCTTTTATTGTTTAACCGATTCGATAAAAGTGAAAAATAAATAAAGAGGAAAAAATAAAAAAATATACATGTCAAGGATGGAGAAGTATGCAACTCAAACCATTATTTTTACAATCATGATCTTAAAGTACCTAATCATTATCATAACTAATCATTCTCTTGGCATCATGAAGGATTAAAGTAGATTCACTTCTTTGGTCAATCCATGAAATCACTATCTTCTAGATAAATTAGAATCACTAGGTCTCGTCTCAACTAATTCACTTAAAAGATTCATTAAACACAATCCTTGCCTAAATTCCCTTGGTCTCGAAAAATTTAAAACATGAAATTAATCAATAAACCCTTGGTCTTGGAAGACATCAATTAACCTTTAATTACTAGTTCTAAGCGATTAACCCCCTTGGTCCAGTAAGCTAATAGCCAACAGATAAGAAATTAATGACTTGAAACCACCATCAACCCCCTTGGTCCAGTAAGCTAATGGAGAGAAACAATCAACTAATCTCGTAATGAGCATAAGTAATTAAATACCAAGAATAACAACCAATTAATCAAAAGATCAAATAACTCTATAAACCACAAATATCTAAAATAATGCCAAATTACAATAAAACAATTAACATATCATTGTCAAGAAAAAGAAAACAAAGTAAAAGAAAGCACTCATAGACAAGCCTCCTTCTTCTTCCTTTAAAGACCTTCTTGTACAACCCTTCTTGAATTGAAGAATTCCTCCTTTGATTTGAGTGATTTTCTATGATGATCAATGGATTCCCCCCTTTCTCTTGTGTTTTCCATTTATTTATAGGCTTAGGAAGTACCTAAACTCGTTAATGTAATGCTTTTGGCCGAGTAGAAGTAGGAAGATACTAAAACTCCATAGATTACCAAAAATCGTGTAGAAAAATCAAAGCACCGCCTTAACTTCAGAGCATAGCCAGCGCTGCCTAAGTAGCTGGAGCCGGCGCCGGCGCTGATTGTGTTTTGTTTCTCCAGTTGTTCGCTGATTTTTTCTTGATTTCGGCACCATGCAGTCCAGAGTACAGCCGCCGCCGCCTTGGCTACTAGAGCCGATGCCAGTTCTATTTTGTTCCATCCTGTTTCAACAAGTTTTTGTCGCCTTAAAATTCGTGAAACCAGTGCATGGCCGGCACCGATTCCTTTGTCCTAGCCAGCGCCGCCTCTATTTTGTTTTGAGACGTTTTTGCTTTGTTTTACCCCTAAAATCTAAAATAATGAACAAAATACATTTCTAAGGGTACAATCTCAAATATGAAGGAATATAGCTAGTTATTGAACAAAATATATCACAAAAGAGCCTCAAATACCTAGGAAAAACATGACTAATTTAGGCCCTATCAGACACCATTGAGTTGGGTGAATAAGTCTGGTTGAAAATCCTAAGTGTGAGCTTAAGGTAGTGGATGTAGATCTTGGTAGATCAAACCACTATAAATCTTGTATTCTCTCTCTCTGCATTTAATTTCGGCCAGCTTCAATCTTTCTTGCACAAAATTCTTTTAATCTCTCAAAAGAAATCTTTATGGTTCTCACCAATCCATTTTCATTGTTGTATTAATTACATCATGTGTCTTATCTTATTCAGATTGTAGTTAATCTTTAAGTCATTTCGAAAGATTCTCGTTGTATTAGTTGCATTCTCTTCGATCTGAAATGTGAAGGAGTTTCTCAAAATAAAATTTTAAAGAGCATTTTAAATTTGCAAAAAAACCTTATTCACTCCCCATCTAAGGTTTTTCAACATGAAATCACACAAGATTCATTTTTAAATAGTAAATCAATCACCTTTTTCTAGTTTTAACCCTAGTACATGTTCCTAGATGCAAACCATGTCTTTGATACCACTTGAAGGATCATGGGAAAACATCAAAGGATAACGCAGCGAAAAATTTTCAATTTTTTTGAGCCACATCTAGGAGAGAGTACTTACTTTTTCTTGCTGGTTGCAGATTAACCAACATAGGGGCAGGATGCACTGGAGCTTCTTGCGTTGGAAGGGGAGAAGAAGGTGCCTGCTGTTCAACAGGAATTCATTCCAATCTTCTACTCCTACGCATCAAACGTCTCCAAACTTCTTCTCTTCCTCTTTCGAAGTATGACTCTATCTTACTCTTGGCATTAGCTTGGTGAGTGTGCCTTCTTTAATAATCAAAACACTCTTCTAGATAGAGGGAAGAGAAATGATGAAAACCAGAGGGGAAGGAAAGTTGTCGGCACACACTAGAGAGTAAAAAAAAACTTAAAACCATGTCTGTAGTTTTTTTTTTTCTCTTTGTCCTTATTTTCGGCCAGCCTAGGGCTTTCTTAAGCCCTAATGGCCGAAAATCATGAAGCCCTAATAGGCTAGGTGCTATGCTAAAACAAACAATCCAAGACTGACACAAACCTCTTAATTAATTAATTATCTTTTCTGGGCCTCATTAAACACCCAAGACCAATTAATTAACTCTAATTGGACTCTTAATATATGTCAAAATATATCAACCTAATTATTTAATTTATTTTAGCCTAATTCTCTTAAGTAATTAATTATTCTTTCTAAGCCTTATCAAGAACCTAAGACTAATTAATTAATTCTAATTTGACACTTAGAATAAATTTTATTTCTTTTCCAAATAATTGTCCATTAACCCCAGATTATGTCTAAATAACACCAAGCTAACTTGAACTACTCCGGGGACCAAGAGACATATTATTTATGGCTACTAAAATTAACAAAATACCATTACTATTAAATAGCCGCATTTTATCACTTTAAATATTTTCAATTATCACCATATGGAAATATTCCCTAAAAATAATATTACTTAAAGCAATGTCTCCGACCTATATAACACCTATCAATGAGACAGGATAAGGATACTAATACCCATCTCAAAGACATCTACCATCCTTAGATCTCTAGTCCTATAATCCATGACTCACTTGAATGTACTTGCTTATCATTGGATGCTACCTAAAAGTACATATTCTACTCACATTTTCAGGGCTCTGGATCATTTAGATTATCCTGGACAATTATAAGGGAGTGATTAAACCTCATTAAGTGAAGCATAGAAAATCTATTGCATGAGTTCGTCTTAACTAACTAGAGTAATAAACCCAACATACAAGGATATTGATCTCACAAAAGAAATCTCACCCAATATACATCAAAGTATAAAACTCTAGTTTCGCCAGACCACGAACTCATACTCAAGTATGAAGGTATCCGTCCATGGTGTAGTAGTAATAGTCTTGTCTCTATAATTATAGTACTTTAAAAGAGATAGCAACTACAAGTCCAGTTTTACATATCTGAAATACGCATATGCCATTGATGTGAGTGAACTACTCATGATTCAAGGTAAACTATTTCTCATTGAAAATCATGGCATGACAGTCTTACTTTGATGAAATGCACAATTCCATCAAATGACTAAGAGCTCAATTTCATTTGTATGACAAGTACCCATGGTCTAAACCTTATTGTGAAGAATGACCCAACACATAGACCATTACTTATCATACTTAGACCTTTAAATGTGCAATAATATATGTAACAAACTAAATTGAATGAATAAACGTTTTATTGCAATATGTTTACACAGAATACATAGTCTTTGAAGACATACTTTCCAACACTACTAGCCATAGTTGATACTATAGCTATCATTCAATGTGATGCCTTCAAAGATGCCTTGAATGAACAATTAGAAAAGCTACAAGAGCAGCAAGCTAAAGAAGTAAAAAAAAAACTATAAGAGGAGAATAACAAATTAGGAGATGGTCAACAACAACTTCGTGATTTGATGAGTCGACAAGAGCAATGCATGATGAAGATGCTACAAATCCAAAAATCGCAGTACCTTAAGTTGTACACTAGGATACAAGTTAATCCTATGCCCTTTTTTAACCATAGAGATGATGATAATGATACAGCTAAAGATGATGAGTAAACAAATACTATAGTAATGTCTCTATAATCTTTTTAGACCTTTTTGGTACTATATTTTGTTTCAAATATTTTAAAAATTACACAATTTATTATTTTTGGTACTATATTTTGTTGGAAATATTTTCTAATGATTAATACAGTTATGCAAATTTTGTGTTTACCATTCACATGTATTTTTTTATTGCATTTTTTTTAATTTAGTACTGTTATTTTATTGCAATTTTTGTATCTAAATTTTGTCTCTACGTTCTATCAAAGTAAAGTTAGAGTAGAGACAAAATAAATGGTCTCTAAGAGAGTGACGGACAAAAAGGTCGCAAATTTTTGTTTCCAAAAAGAGACAAAATTATTTTGGTTGATCTAAAAAATTCATCTCAAAATCGAATCATAATAGTGACGAAAAATAGTCTCCAAGATAGTGACAGACAAATTGTTCTCCAATATTTATTTCTAAATAGAAAGAGAAAATTATTTCCATTGGTCTGTAAAATGCATCCAAAAACCAAGTCAAAATAGTGACAAAAAGTCCGTCTTGATTTTAGAGACCAAATAGTTCATGTTCATCTCTAAAATAGAGATAACCTAGTGATGAAACTTGTGACTCTAAAGAGATGTTGACTTCTACATTTGACCAGATAAATTAGAGACGAAGATCAACATTTTAGAGATGAATTATTTCCATCTAAAAAATTTAGAGACTAATACTTTTATCTGTCTCCATTTAGAGACACCATATTTACAGACAAATCAAATTTCGTCTCTGTTCTGTCTCTAATGTCAATTTAGTGACGAATTTCACTATTTAGAAACGAATTTTTTCCGTCTCTAAACAATTGTTTTCCCGTAGTGTTTGACCCTACATCAAATCAGGGATCGAGAGTACACCCTTCAATATAAGTTAATAGATATTAATCATATGAGACGCTATCCAAAATAAGATCCTTTTGTGTGAAACCCCAATCGAAACCAACCTTAGAGCAAGGGGGTTGGGATGCATATCATATTTTGTTGCATGCATAAATATATTTTTATATGATTTTATGTGCTGTGGATTTGTGATTTGTAGCCTAGTTGGCTTATTTGTGCTTGTTGAGCAAGAAGGGCAAAATGGTAATTTTTTATTGAGGGGAAAATTGGAAGATAGCTTGAGGATTAAATAGGAAAAATATTTGGGAGAGAAAATAAGAATAAGAGTTGTTGTGGTTTAGTGGTTAGAGCTTTGAAATTAATTCTTGAGGTCTTGAGTTCAAATTCCCTCATTGGAGTTTTAGCATGATTAAATTTTATTTTTGTTTGGGAATGCTATGTTTCGGCCTTTGCATACTTTAGGGAAGAGTAGGAGTGTTGTCCTAGGGGAGACATGATAGGAAAGTCCTAATCTAACTCTTGTGCCTTACAAAAATTTCCAAGGGAATTCACACCCTTCTTGATCCTTAGTTTTCTTACTTCTTAATTCATTAAGTTGTTCAATTTATTCAAGCCAACTTTATTCCCGAAAAATTCCAGCAAGGTTCTGTGAGGCTTAGTTTTCGAAAATGTCTATGAATGAGTTATCTTGTTGGCCAAAAATAGGGAGGAGTTGTGGAAGGTTCCTAAGAGAATTAATCTCCATGGTTGAACCTTCAAACTCCAACCTAAGGGTATTCATTTTGTTCATGTAGTAATCTGGAATTTTTCCAACTTCTTGTGTTAGTCCAAGTGTCGAAATTTTCATCCATCATTCCCTTCCAAATGCTGCAAGAAAAATAGCCCTCTTGACTAGCTTGAAGACTAAAAATTTCAGCTCAAAACCGGACTGCCAAAGGTTGTGCAAACCAGGAAAATTTCCTGTGCAGTTTCGCAGCTTGGAGAGCTCAAAAACCAAGCTGTTTCTTCCAGCTTTTCAACCAGCAATGCAGCCTTGTTTTTCCTTCATAAAGAAGGCTGGAAACCAGCCTTAAAGGACCCTCCAATGGTCCTTCAAATCTTCTGCAAGCTGGCTGAAATATGGCAGAAAAATCTGCCCAGAAATTCCAGCCAGCTTGCGAAAATCCTAAACAGAAATTCCAGCTTGTTCCTTCTTCAGCCTTGTCCGAAACCTCCACCATTTTTCTGTACAAACTTCCCTTGAACAGCCCTGAACTGAGCTTCATCATCTTCCCCAATATTCTGCTCGAAAATCAGTCCATGGCTGCTCCTAATATATCTCCATCAATCTCTCAAATCAAGCCATTGATTGGACACCAAAATTCCAGCAATCCTATTTAGAAAACTACCATAAATCATCCCTCAAATAGCCAGAAAATCTCTTCACCATTGCACATCAATTTCCGGCCACCATTAAGCTCCTTTAAACAGCTTTCATTCCAGCAAAATCCCTGATCAACCAGCCGGCCATTAGAGCTTCCAAAAGCTCTCCATTGACCAAGATCTTCTTGCCATATTTTGTTTCCAAAATTGATTTCCTAAAATATTCTTTTAAGATTTCAAACAACCAGCTCTCCTTTTCCTCTCAAATCAGAAAATTCAACTTCCTAAACCCTCCAAATCAGTCGGCCACTCCCTCCTACACAGAATTTCGACCAGCCCTCTCCCTAATCTCTCTATTCTCTCCAAACCAAGAACACCAAGAACACATATTCACCTTCTCTCGCCTAAGGCTACCAAAACCACTTCAATCTTCTTAAAAAAAAATTCCAGATTGTACCTACTCACTTCCGTGAGTCCATTCCTACCACTTTAACATCAAACTCCGAAATCCAACTCTCTCTTTTGGATCAAAAAATTGGTATTTTTGTGAAGGCTCAAGAACACCTTCAAGGTAAGCGTGATCAATCACTCCTTCTTCACATGTGGTAACCTAAGGCCACCCTTTTGAGTGGTTGATTTTATTGTACCTGTATGGTTGGAAAAGCCAAAACGCCACTCTTGACTTTTGAACTTTATTTATTGCTTGCTAGTATTTTTCTTATGAAATTCTTATACTCTGCATTCACGAACTGTTTTCACTGAACACTCAAAGCACAAACGAATTTATTGAGATTTTTATCTCATCACCTTTTTTACCATGATTTCAAGTCAACCCTGCTGTGGGGATGAGTAGCTAGTGTTGTCTGCCTTGGAAGAGATTTTGTTATCTATTTTTATGTAATGCTTAGGGGAGTTGAGAGTGAACAATTTTTATTTTGGATTTGATTTTGAATTCTTGGATTGTAATAAGTTTTAATTTTAAAGTATTATTTTTATTCTAGTATTTTGACTGTGTGACCTAGTTATAAATACCCCTTGTCCTTTGGACGGGGCAACATCCCCGGCCCTGTTGGGCCTAGGTAGTGGGGTGTTACATTTTGTATTGGCCCGGAAGCATATCAAGTATACTTTGCTACATATCTAGAAACTAACAGACCAAAATCTAATTAGATGGCAATCTACAAAATAAAAACTCAATGTGTTATTATTGATAGGGCCTTTCAAAAGGAAGTTGATGACAATGCTGCAATGAGTATATCTTTGGTGGTCAATCTTGGGCCCTTGACACACGTTGAATGCATAAGTGTGATGTTGGATGTTCGAGAACAAATATAGATCAAGATCGGGACTCGAATCATAATGAGGATGATGATGTGGATAATTGGGAAATAGATTTCAAAATAGACATTGATTCTAAGGAATACATTTAAAAAAAAAGACTCAAGCGAATAGTGCAATCAGGCTATATATCATTTTTTTTTTTTTTGGTTTATTTGTTTTTCGTCGTTGTATTTAGGTATTGTACTTTGAAGAACAAGCATCTCAACTTAGACTTTTTAAGTGTAAGAATATGTTTCAACTTTCATACTTTTACAATTAATTGTAGTTAATTTTTTATCCACCTAGATATGTCTACTAGAGAGCATTTGCCTAATGATGACTCACAATGTACTTGGTCATGGGACCATACGCCATCACCCTCACATGCTCCTCGAAAACCAGTGTGGGACATATGCTTAGGAGGAGCACATACCGGGCAGGATAGAGATTTCCCTACAATTCCATTGTATGCAGTATCGTGTTAGCCTGGATCACAGGCTGAGGATCATCGACTGTTGATTATGTCACGAGCGTATGGGTAAGTTTAAAATTTATAAGATATGTGCTAAAATAATTTTTATTCTAGCCAAATAGTCGTGTAATATATTCATGCACATTATTACTTTATGAAAATATTTTTAATTTAATAATATTTTATTTATATTTTTTACTATATTTCAATTTTGATGTTAAATATTTTTTTTTTTTGCATTGCATTCAATTCTATATTAATCGAGTATTTTCCTAGAGATATGGTTTCATTTTTATATTTCACTTATGCTCATTTCCATTTTATGTTTATTTAAAGAAAGATTTGTTGGTACTAATAAATGTGCATGGGAGATCACATCTATAATCTAGATCTACTTCGATGGGCCTTACATGATGTATGTTGATGTCCCGATGAGCGTGAAGAACGTCTGGATTGAGGAGTTTGGAGTAAGTTACTAATCATTACATAAATGAATCAAAATTATTATTTGTTTTACATCATATATATATATATATATATATATATATTTAATCATTTGTTTTGAACTACCAATGTGGATTTTTTATTGGTTTTTTGTGAAAAAGCTACATTGCTGGGTCAATGAGCATAGTGCTAAGATCAAGTCTAATTAGAAGTATAAGTGACAAACCCGTAACCCATTTTTTTCGACACCCTATTAAGACAGCAAAGGACAACCCCAACTGGCCAGTCTCTTTCCTGGATTGATGCTTGGTATTGGGTGGCGATGCAACAGCGCGGGAGCACACAGGAGTTTTAGCGGGTCTCCTCTACTACTTGGAGAAACAGCAGTCAGGCCACCTCCACTTATACTGGAGGGTTAGTCTCGTTCACTATCCACGAGAACTGTATGATAATTTTTTTAAAATTATTCACAGATTTTGTATTTCTACTTCGTGTAAATAATTTTCAAGTCAATATTTTTATGAGTTAATTTTCTAATTATTGTTAGTGTTGTGCCCTAGAGGCAATCACTTGTACTATATATATTGCATAGTAATTAAAAAAAGTGGCATTCTTTATCTTTCAATTTGAGTGTCATATCTGAATATGCGTATAAACTGTTTGATAAAATCCCTAGTACAACACAGTGTTAAGAAAATCATAATAGAGAACATGATGTGAGATTCTTACTACACTATGTAGTGTTTGTGCTTGAATAATCCCTAGTCATAGTATTAATGAGATGAGACAGTATTAATACACCAAGACTAGCACATGTTATATCCCTTGATTGGATCAAGCGGTAGTTCTCATAACCGTGAGTATTGTAATACTCAGGATTAATATGTGGATGCTTGTTATATGAATAAACTCATTGGATGACCTAGCTATGAGATAATCACATAGATAAGCTATTGAGTGCCAGTGATAGAAGCTCATTATAGCAAGTGTGTAAGTATCCTTAGACTTGAGATCTCAAAAGTATTTTGTTTACCGAGCATTTTACTTTGATTCTAATCTTTGGAGTCTTACAAGGACCGCCTATGGGATGGATATTAGGTACAATGTAAGGTAAATAAAAATAGTTGGGATGGTCAATAAAGGATTCACCACTCCTAATAGTAGAAGAGTATATCTCAGGGCCACTTGTATAAATCAATACTCACGAAGTCCTTTGTAACACCCCACCTTTTTACTTTCGGTTGGCTACTATTTGTAATGGGATGAGAATTTATATCAATGGCCAGAACAAAAGTTGATCGGTGTATTGAGACGAATACTTTGGTGAAATAAAATTTTGTCGGGGCTTGGAAGTAATTATTCGATTTGTTCTACTCGTACCCTAAATTTTTGGAAAGCTACTATTATTAATAATTTAAGAATTTAAAGGTACTCTAAAAAGAAAAATTGATCAGTGCAATGAAACGCACGTTTTGGTGCAAATTATGCTACCCGGAGTATCGGGGGCATTTTCGTATTTTAACCGTGCCCGCAACTTTGACCGCAAATTTGACCAAGTAGAGAAGGAATTGAAAATTTGAAGTGTTACCAATGTATTCAGTGGAATTTTTGGAGTTGGAAAGCAAAACAAAATATTTTTCTGTTATGGACCCGATTTTGGCCATTTCTGAATAAAATAGAAAATCGCGGTTAAAAATGGACGTGTGGCATTGTGTGAATCGGGATGAAAACAAGAGTTAGAATACCATTGGAGAATAAAAATATTTGTGGGATTATTAAATTACAAAAACTTATTGGATAATCTTAAGAATTATCCATTTTAATTAAATTCTCCAATAGGAAAATTAGCTCTAAATGGATAGCCCACAATGCAATTAATATGGGTTGACCCTTGGATCAAGAATGGAGGTTAAGAGAGCTAAAAAATAGCTAGAATTCGTGCATAAGGAGTAGGTAAAGAAGAGAGAAAGAAAATGAAAGAAAAGCTAGAGAAAATAGGGAGAAAAAAGAAAAAGGAGAGAGAAAGGAAGATGTGTGTGTGTTCTTTATCTGTTCTTGGTGTTCTTGGAGCAAAATCAAGCCAAAAGATCCCACATACAAGGCAAAAGTCTATGCTTCAAGAGTTGTAGACTTCATTACGGTGATCATTTTGATATGAATTTTAACATGAAAACATGATTTTCATGTCTTGATTTTAGATCAAAGCTAGGTTTTGTGAACTTTTGTATATGAACCTTATACATGCTTGTATATATGTAACACCCCACTACCTAGGCCCATCAGGGCCGGGGATGTCACCCCGTCCAGAGGACAAGGGGTCTTTATAACTAGGTTACATGAAAATAAAATAAAATAAAGACTTTAAAATTAAACTTATTACAACCCAAAAGATAAGTACTGGAACAAATCCAAATAAACTATTTGTAACAATCTCTCAAAACATCACATAAAGTAAATAACATGAGTCTTCAAAGCATAGGCAACATCTAGCTAATGACCTCCACAACAGGATCTTCCTGAAAACATGGTATAAAAGGTGGTGAGATAAAAATATCAGTAAGCCCGTGTGTGCTTTGAGTGTTTCAGGTAAAATAATTCATGTATGCAAGTTGTAAAAGTTTCATAAGAAAAAGGTACTGGCAAGCAATAAATAAGTGTTGAAAATAAAGAGTGGCGTTTCACTTTTCAAACTATACATATGCACAATAAATACAACCACTCAAATTGGTAGCCATGGGTTACCACACGTTGGGCCCCATGACTAAATAACAGTCAGAATGCCACACTTTGTGCAAGCTGACAAAAGGTAGGTGTACAGTCTACCGGGTGAGATACTCCTCCATCTCCACACCCAAACTTACCGGTTGTCCACTCCGGAACACACAGTCCACATGACTGAAACTTGCTAGCTCGGACCGGTATGACCTACCGGACTGGCATTCTATCCAGGAAGGACTCACCCCTCAGAGATGGCCACCTACTGAGAGACTTACCCTAACCCTTCAAAGACTAGTCCTGGTGGTCTACCCTTATTGAGTACTCAACGTTGATTGTTCCACTTGGGAGAAAATTGATCATAATCTGCTTTATTTGGAAATAGCAATTAAGGGTTTCTAAAAGTCTTGTCAAAGTTGGGTTTTAGAAAAAGTTTAGCATTTTGTGTAATACTGCTTGTTTAACTTTTAAATGATTTGCTTGACTGAAATAAAAAGGAAAACACAGTCCTTAATTGCCTTTACAAAATTAATGTCCATATACATCATATTTGGCTTCCCACAATAACTTTTTGGTCTTCACAAAACTCCATGCAGGAGCTTACCTGATTCTTCGCTTGCTCAACTCAAACGTTTTCCAAGGCTGACCTAACCCCGCCTGGGGTAAACAGAAAACATAAGGTTACATTCGAGCTATACCTGCCTTACATAAATAATTTCTTAGCTCAACTAGTTACAACCATGACTAGCCATGACCCTAATGTCCTAAGCTTTAAGGCTAGGTGATAAAGAATTTTATAAAATAAGTTTTAGTTGATAAGTTAAATAACTTGGGGTTCTAAAATAATTGCTAATAAATTATAGACCAAATTAATAATTCTTGAGTGTTATTTTTAATAGAAAAACTAAGGTTTGAATATTAAGTCCTAAATAGTATTAATAAATGGTGATTTAAAAATAGCTTTGTTATAAATAAATATTTAACTACAAATAACCTTTAATTAACTTTTAAATAGATAATAAATAATCAGTAATAAATAAAATTAATAATGAATGAATTATTTTAAATTTTAATTAATAAATAACAAATAGATTTTAATATAAATAATATTTTATTTATTGTAAAGGATTTTTTACTATATATATTATTTTAATAAAAGATCTCATTTATTTGATAAAGAAAATATTAATATTTTAATTAATTTACCACTCCAAATTTCCCTATAGTTTCGAATTTTATAGAGAAAAATATAGTAGTATTCTATTCAAGGTAATAAAATTTGTTAATAAAAATAATCTAGCCTTAACAAGAAAATACTTTTTCTCCATGATTTTCCTATTGCTAGAAAGGATTCATGATCACATTCTCCATCATCAACAATATATTAATCCATTCATGAACATACACTTGAACTATCTCATACCATCACATGGCCAAAATCCTACTAAGCGTAATCATCAATCATGGTTTCCATGGAAAAATAAGAACATAAAAGCCTAATCACCTTTGGTGTCATAATATCTAATCATGCTTCAAACCTCCATAAAATTCATTAAGCATGAAGAACATACATTGATTCGAAAGGAAAACACATACATCCTAGTCATATACAACAATCATCATGTCCTAACTCCATCCCCTTAATCCACATACATATACTCAATCCCTTATCCATATTTCATTCTTCCTATCAATATCTAAGAGACACGAATACTGAATTAAAAGAAGGATTAAAGGAAAAATACTTGATTTGATGAACACTTCGATGAAGAATTAAGAAGGTCCACGCGATTGAGAGCCTTGAATGATCCAACGGAAAAACGGCCATGGTTGATGGTTGATCAACCATTTCGATTGGAAGAGAGAGAGAGAGAGAGAGAGAGAGAGAGAGAGAGAGAGAGAGAGAGAGCATTAGAACAGTACAATCGAATGGAAGAAGATGAACAAGAAGGTTGTTCTTGACTTACCTTGTTGATGTTCTTGAGACCTTCAAAGAAAAGTTAATTTTGATCCGCTCGAAAATTCTTGTTTGCGAGGTTTTGTGTTATAAATACCAGAAATGAAGTTTAGAGATTAAATGGAAGTGATTTGGAGTATTTGAAAGTGATTGGAGGAGTTTCGAGTAGGGTTAGGTTTGAAGAAGGTTGGTGTGTGTTCTTGGTGTTCTTGGTGTTCTAGGTGAAAATGGAGAGAATTTGGAAGAAGTGCTGCACGAATTTTGGTAGAAGGCTGGCCGAATGGTATGGAGTGAGTGAGGGTTTCGATTTTCAGCAAGAAGGAGAGAGAATGATCAGATTTTTTTTTGAAATTTAAATGGAGGAAATGGTGGAGATGTTTAAGGTAAGAGGTTAGCTATGGTGTTTTGATCAAGAGAGGTTTCTATGGTCTTCAATGGTGCTGGCTGAACATGGTGGTTTTGCTGAATTGATGGAAGGTGAATGTTGCTCCAAGGCTGGCCGAAATTCAGTCTTAAATGGCAGAGGAAATTCTGGTTTATTTGCCTAATACAAGAGTGACTTTAATGGTGTAAAAAGCTTAAATTATTTGAAGTTCAAAAAGAGTTTGAATGGAGTGATCTTAGGAGTGTTTTGTGGTGTGGCTATCGAGTCCTTATGCTCAAGGTGAGTGTGGGGTTAATGGTGTTCAGTCTACAGCTGAGCAAGGTTCAATTTTACAGAGGTTGAAGGTGATTTTCGGCCTAGGCTAGAAGGGAGCAAAGCTGGAAAAAAAAATCTGGTTTCATGGTTGTTCTTAGTTTCGAAGATTGCAGATTTTTTGTGCAGAATTTTTGCACTCACTTGGCTCGATTTTCAGAGGTTCTTCTGGGGTGTTTGAGGGTCTTCCAAAGATGGTTTTTCAGCCTTATTTCTGGACAAATACAGGGAAGTTTTGCTAGCTAGAAGATGAACTAAAAACAGCTTCATTTCCTTGATTGGAAGTGGTGAAATGCCCAGAATTTTTCCTGGTTTGGTGCTGTTTTGTGCAGTCCGAAAATTGCACAGTTTTTCCAGCTTCCAAGCCACATGAAATGACCATTTTCTTGGAAGCAAATGAATGGGTTTATTGGCTGTATTTTCGAAGAAGTGGACTGCAAAAAATCTAGAAAATTTCCAGATTTTCCTTTACTAGAAGATGAACAACATGAAGGTGAGTTTGAAGGTGCTTTCATGGTGATTGATTTTCTCTTGGAAACCCTTCCTATTTCTCCTCCTACTTTCAGCCAACTTCCCAACCTCCAAAGCTGACTTTCGAATTTCATGGTGGAGGGATTATCACAGATTTTTTTTTTGGAATTTAAAAGAAATGATTTAATGGTTTCAAATTATAAAGATGTTAGGACAAGCTAGAGGTAATAAAAGGACAAGAATTCCTCTAGAATTCTTTTTAGGACATGAGGATAAGATTAGGACATTCTCTTCATGTCTCCCCTAAGACAACATTCCTATTTCCATGAAATGCAAGAAAACAAAATTTCAAACTTAGTTAAGATAATCATGACAAAAGGTTAAATGATGGGATTCGAACTCATGACCTTAGAAATTAATTCACCAAGCTCTAACCACTAAACCACCCTAACTCTTGTTCTTATTTTCTCACCCACATATTCTTCTTGTTTAATTCTCAAGCTATCTTCCTAATTTGACCTCAAGCAAAATTACCATTTTACCCCATCCTACTCGATAAGCATAACTAAGCATTTTAACCTATAATCCACAACTCTAAAGCACATAAAATCATTTAAAAACATATATATTCATGTAAAATATTATGATATGCATTCCCGATCCCCTTACTCTAGGGTTGGCTTTAGGTGGGGTTTCACATCCTCCCCTCCTTAGGAGAATTTCGTCCCGAAATTCAGACGCACCTTTATCTCAGATCTAGATACTTCCGTTTCACCCATTCTTCTATTTCTCATATGGCATCTCGCGTGCCATGATGCTCCCACTGCACCTTTACCATCGGAATCTGCTTGTTCCGGAGAGTCTTAATACTTCGGTCCAATATCCTTACGGGTTTCTCCACATAGCTCAGGTCGGGTTGTAGCACTAACGGCTCATCGTTCAGCACATGCCCGGGATCGGCATTGTACTTCTTCATCTGCGATACATGGAATACGTCGTAAATTCCCGTCAACCCATCTGGAAACTCCAATCGCTATGCCACTGGCCCAATTTTCTCTTTTATTGGAAACGGACCCAAATATCTCGAATTTAGCTTTCCCCCTTTCGGGTACTTCAGAATTCCCCTATTTGGTGTCAGTTTCAGGAACACGCTGTCTCCCACCTGAAACACTAACATTCTCCGCCTATTGTTTGCATAACTCTTTTGCCGACTCTGGGCCGCTTTCAACCTTTCCCTAATTAACTTGACCTTGTTCGACATTTCCTGAACATAGACTTCTCCTGATTTGCTTATATGTCCATCCTCTGACCAACTCCAATATAGCGGTACTTAACACTTCCGTCCATACAGAGCTTCATACGGAGCCATTCCAATCGAAGCTTAATAACTGTTATTGTATGATAACTCGGCATACGGCACACTTTCAATCCACTTATCCCCGAAATCCAATACACAGGCTCTTAGCATATCCTCCAATATCTGAATAACTCTTTCTGACTGTCCATCGGTCTGTGGACGCGCCGTCGTACTGAACTTCAGACTAGAACCCATCGACTCTTAAAACTGGCCCCAAAATCGGGATGGAAATCTAGGATCATGGTCGGACACAATACTTGAAGGCACTCCGTGTAATCTGACTATTTCCTGCAAGTAGGTCTGAGCCAATTTTTCCATTGAATCCCTTACATTTACGGGTATGAAATGCGCCGACTTGGTCAATCGATCTACCCTACCCATATGGCGTCCTTTTGGTTCCTTGCCATAGGGAGTCCGGTAACGAAGTCCATGGTCACCTCTTGCCATTTCCATTCTGGTACTGGCAACGGTTGTAATAATCCTGCCACCTTTCTGTGCTCCGCTTTGACCTTCTGACAGGTTAAGCACGTTAAGACATACTTAACCACATTTTGCTTCATCCCAGGCCACCAATAAGACTTTTTCAGATCTTGATACATCTTGACTTCTCCCGGATGAATGGCGTACTTGCTCTTATGCGCTTCTTCTAAAATTCTCCTTCTCAACTGGTGCTCCTTGGGTACACACAAACGATCTCGAAAGTACAACACTCCTGCTCCGTCCTGTCGGAATTCACTACCTTGTCATTTAAGCTCCTTATTCTTGAAAAGCTGAAATTCCGCATTACTCTACTGGGCTTCAACAATCTCCTGCCTTAGATTTGATATCAACTTCAGGTTGCTAATAATAATCTTCTCTTCTTGCACTTCTGCTCTTCTGTCCAACACGTCTTGAACTACCTGGACCTCCTGTACCCTTAGCCTGGATATTTTGACTTTTCAGCTCAGGGCATCAGCAACGACGTTGGCTTTCCCGGGGTGGTAGTTGATAGGACACCGGTACTCCTCCAGGAATTCTATCTATCTTCGATGCCTCAAATTCAAGTCTTTCTGGGTGAAGATGTACTTCAGGTTGTTGTGATCAGTGAACACCTCATATTCCGCTTCATACAAATAGTGTCGCCATTTCTTTAATGCGAACACAATGGCAGCCAGCTCTAGATCATGCGTAGGGTAATTGACTTCGTGCGGCTTCAGTTTTCGAGAAGCATAGGCAATCACCTTCCTATCTTGCATCAAGACTGCTCCAAAGCCTTCCTTCGAGGCATCAGTATATAGTGCGTAAGGTTTATCTGCCTCCGGCAGACTCAACACAGGCGCTGTCATTATCCTCCGCTTCAACTCTTGAAAACTCTTTTCGCATTTTTTATTCCAAACAAAGGGTACATCCTTTCTCAACAGCGGGGTCATAGGAGATGCTAACGTCGAAAATCCCTTAATAGCCAGCCAACCCCAAAAAGCTTCGAATCTCGGTGATGTTCTCTGGTTGCTTCCAGTCTGATACGACTTCAACCTTCGCTGGGTCTACTTTGATTCCCTCCTTAGTCACCACGTGACCAAGAAACGCCACACTATCCAACCAAAACTCGCACTTGCTAAACTTGGCGTAAAGCTTGTGCTCCCTTAGCTTTTCTAGTACCAACTTCAAATGTTCTACATGGTCCTCTGGGCTCTTGGAGTATATAAGTATGTCGTCGATGAAGACCACCACGAACTTGTCCAAGTAGGGCTAGAACACTAGATGCATTAGATCCATAAACACCGCAGGTGCGTTGGTTACCCCGAAAGGCATCACCACAAACTCATAATGAGCATATCTTGTATTGAAGGCCGTCTTAGGAATATCTTCCTCTTTTATCCTCACTTGATAGTAGCCTTGCCTCAAATCCAGTTTAGAGTAACAATTGGTCGAACAGCTCGTCAATTAATGGCAAAGGATATTTATTTTTGATGGTCAGGTTGTTCAAGCCTCGGTAGTCAATACACAACCTTAGAGTCCCGTCCTTTTTCTTTACAAATAGCACCGGTGCTCCCCAGGGTGACGTGCTAGGTTTGATATAACCTTACCTCACCAACTCCTCTAGCTGCTCATTTAATTCCTTCAACTCCGCCGGTGCCATACGATACGGGGTTCGAGACACCGGTTTCACTCCTGGGACTAGATCAATGGTGAACTCAACTTCTCGCTTGGGAGGTAGAGAAGTGAGTTCTGCAGGGAACACGTCGGGGAAATCCTTTACCACATCGGTATCCTCCAGAGCGCACTGGTCCTTCGGCTTGTTTATCACATAAGCCAAATATCCTTGACATCCTTGCCTCAACAATTTCCGGGCTTTAGCCCCAGCTATCAAAAACTTCAATTCTTTTACTTTCCCGCCATTGAACTCCAACACATCACATCCCGGTCTAATGAACTGAACTGACTTATTCTTACAGTCTACTCTAGCACCATACTTCGCTAACCAATCGATCCCCAATATTAAATCATAATCATCAATAGCTAAGACTATTAGATCTCCCTCTAAGCTTTCTCTCCCTACTTCAACTATACAATTCTGCACATACCGATCCGCTTGCACCATTTTCCCCAAAGGCGTACTTACTATCAAGGTAAAAGGTAGTTCTACTCCATCCCAACCAAATTGATATGCACAATTCTTATTTAAATAGGAATGGGTAGATCCAGGGTCTATCAATGCATTAACGGAATGACCTTGGATAGTAAACGTACCTTCCACTACTGCTGCATCAGCTCCAACCTCCTCCCGGTTGAGAGCGAAAACTTTTGCTCTCACCTGCGGCTTCTACGCTCCACTCCCGGAAGTTCTCAAGGTACTGGCTCGATTGGGCCCTGGGTTCTAAGCTGGGTTCCCCTGCCCGATCCGGAGAAGTTTAGGGCAGGCGTTCCATAGATGATTCGGGTCTCCGCAGTGGTAGCACTTCCGCTCAACTCCTTTGGACCAACAATTTTTCTCAATGTGGCCCATTTGTCCACAGTGCCGGCATAATGGAAGATTCTGCGCCGGACCAACCGGTGCTGTTCGAGCTTGCTTCCCCCGATTCTGCCATTGCTAGTTGGCAGGACGCTTGTTAGGTTGCTGCCTCTGAAAAGGTCTTGGCGACGGTCTTGTCGGTACGAACGGTCGTGAAACCAATCGGTTGCGATCTTCATTCTCAGTACGGGTGGCTGCGTCCATAGCCCCCAAATAAGTCACCGGTGGAGAGGGTGCTAACGCCCTTCTTAACTCCTGCCTTAATCCCTTAACAAATTACCTCATTCTGTTTTGTTCAGTATCCACCAGCCTCTTGCAGTACTTTGACAACTGCGTGAACCGGGCAGCGTATTGGGCTACCATCATGCTTCCTTGCTTTAGACTCTGGAACTCATCTTCCCATTTCTCCACTATCTACTGAGGGATATATTCTGCCCGGAATGCTTCCACAAACTTAGCCCATGTCCAGTCTTGGTCAATCATCTCCCAGTCGTCCTTATTGGAATGTTTTGTGAAAATCTTTGGAACTCGGGTATTCGATAAATGACCAAAATATCCTTATTGGAACTCTTGTGAACATTTTTCAAATCGGGTAAGGATAAAATGACTCGAATACCTTCGAGAAGTCTTTTGGAAATTAGTTATGGGTAAAATGACCTGAATACCTTTGGAAATAACTTTTTTGATCGAGTATTGGAAAAATGACCCGGATACTTTTGGAAACATGTTTTGATATGTGAACAGAACTTGTTATCCTGTTTTGACATGATTTTGAAAAATGATCTCTCGTGATGAGATTAACTTTTGAAAAATGACCTTCTGATCCCTGAAATTATTTTATTGGTCTGATGTGCCATGGAATGGATTGATTAGCTCTGCGAAGCCTATGTGAATGATGATCTGACTTGCGAGTCAATGGGATCAAATTCTGGAAAATGTTATTTTGCCCCAAAACTATTTTGATTTGAAAATTATGTGGGATCAGATAACCTTCTATCCTGATTAGTTAGACGGGGTTGATATTGTTAATGTTAAGTACTCAGTTAGGACTTTGATCTTTGTACTAGCTCATGTTAGAGATAGATGACCCCAAGTAGCCCGATCAGTTCTAGGGATTGTCTTACACCAAACAAGGTGACAGGACATTGAGATGAGTCTTCTTGGCTAGCCGTTTAGCGTCTAGCAATTGCCGCATTTGCGGACGGTTCTTGATTTTAAGTTATTCGCTAGATGCCAGGTGAGGACACTCAGTGCGTTTGACTCCTTGCCACCTCGATAGTGATTGACTTCAGGATTGGGACCCCTGGCTTATGGTGGCAAGAGTGTGCTGCAGTACAGTAGGTATGCTGCGGTATACCTGAGCAAAAGTATGCTGCGATGTACTTATTCCGGTGATGCACGGTTAAGTACTAGAGGCTGCGGTCCCAGTACAATGATACGTGGTGCCGAAGGCAAGGATTACGGGACTTATATATGGATTGGATACAAGCCGACCTTCTATTGGAGAAGTGCCTATGATTTGAAAATTGGGGCAATGATTTGAAAATTGAAATACAGTTTTCCAAAAATGATTGAGCTCTGAATAAACTCTTCGTTACAAAGTTTTGGAATCACTTCTGATGAACAAATGATATGCTATTTCTAAAAAAGCTTTGTGTGTTCTACCTCTTTGATAAAGCACTAGCACACACGGGGCTCACTAGGTGATTTTTCACTCACACGTGTCTTTTATCTTACCTTTTTGTAGGATCCAGAGTTGAGCAGACCTACGAATAGAGGACGATACCATAGTGATAGCATAATAGGTCCGAACGTTTCCCTTTTGGTTAATGTACTTTATTACTTATGTTGAATGGAAATTTTCATGTATGAGATTCTTTACTATGTATGTGTACGTGACCATCAAAATGGGTTGTTGTATGGATTTGGACCTTACATACTCTGTTGGTTTTTTGTTATAATGACCCCTTGTCTGTGTAACTGGACAGGGCGACACCCAATGTTGATATGCTTTCGTTGTTGCCTTTAGTAGGGGTGTTACAATTGGTATCAGAGCCTAGTTTTATAGAACTGTGGTATTGTCATAAGGATTGATAGAACTCTTTCATTGTTGAGGTATGACGAATAAGGGTGATAAGGGCAAGTGCCCAATAGATGAGTATAGTAATGATGGGAAGAAAGAGATAGATGAGCATTGGGGTGTGAAAAGATCTAGGAAGATTAGGATTATCCACTGAGCTGGTGTGCCATGATGTTTCATTTGGACAGGATCTAGCCCCGGCCGCCTATATACACCCTGTCTCATCAAAAGCGCATTTGACCCTGTAGTGCCTGGCAGGCATTACCTTATTTGTGCGAGACCTCAGTCTGGAAATGACACCTAATCCTGAGAGGACATCGTCACTACATATGGAGATGGGTGGCTATTTCGATAAAATTGATGGCGATATTGAACCACGCCATCAGGATATTAATGACGAGGATAGTGTCCTCGCTGGTATAGTATTGTCTGAGGATAATGTCAAGGAATTTGGAGGGGATACTCTGGGAATATTAGAAGATGAGATATGTTTCAAGGATGATGAGATAGGAAGAGATCAGGAGGTACCCGAGGTGAAGGTACATATGGTCGAAGAGTTCGAGGAAGAATTGGAAATATACTCAGACATATTGGTTGGTTACACCCTGATACGGATGAAGGTGAATGATTCAATATGGCTGAATCCTATACAATTCCTACTAATTTAAAACCTCCCATTTCAGAATGTGATGTCGATAAGCAGGAGGATGAGACGTGGATATGTGTAGTAGGATATGTTCAGTTCGGCCAGTTTATATGATTATGTGCTCGGCACACGAATTTTGTACTGGACTTGTGTTTGATGAGAATGAATATATGTTATGATCCTACTATGTGCACTATAGCTCTTTTGTGCCTGCTCTTGAGTTATATTATATCGTTTTACCAGCAAAATTGTATGAACTGTACAAATGTCTCATAAATGAACTTTTGGATGATCATTGTGAACTACTTAATATAATCTTGAGCTAATGGTGGAGAAGTTGCATGTGGAAGGTTCCCACCTTGTGAATTTGGATTATTTTATATTCTAAACCTTCTAGAAAATGGCTGATACCATTCAATGAATAGCTGAGACTACTACTAGAGCCAATAAGAATGTTGGCATAAATGAGAATATGAGTAGGAGAAATCGAAGTGAATTTCGAGGTATAAGTCAGAAAAGATCTAGAAGACCTCGATGGCAAAAGAAAGGAAAGATGCAGAGGATGGGAGCCAATTGGAGGACAACCCTCTTTTAGATACTTTAACTGTAGGAAGGAAGGACATAAAAGTTTCAATTTCCCTCACCTCTAAAGTATAAGAGGATGGAGTCGACCAGGAAGAAACAATCAGGGGTAGAGGTCAGATTAGAAAGAGAGAACCTAGACAAGCTTCTACCCCTAGAGCCGGATCTGCTAAATCAAGTAAATGCTCGAGTGGTTGTATCAAAGAAGGTGGATGATTATGTCATAGTAGTGAAAGGTACACTCTTTAGCTTTAAATCATGATGCTAAAGTATTAGTAGATCCCAGTTCTACCCATTCCTTTGTTACCAATGTATTTCTTGACACTATGAGGATAAAAAAGAGGAAGAAACTTTATAAAAAATGCTTGTTAGTGCCCCATTGGCAAAGTACATGAATAGTGAGAAAGTACATAAGGAATGTAAGATCTTGGTAGGAAATGAAATTTTGAAGAAGATTTGATATGCCTGCCCATAGAGGACTAAGATGCTATCTTGGGCATGGAATGGCTATCCCAGCATTGTAATCAAGTTGACTGTAGACATAAAATAGTACAATTCCGTCAGCCTAGGAAACCTATATTGGAAATTGTAGACGAGGTTGGGAGGAAAAGTAATACTGGCATATCACGATTCAAGACCGAAAGATAATTTAAAAAAAATGGTGTACTGGGTACTTGGCCAATGTAATTAATAGGCCAAGAGGGGTTAAGAAACCTGAAGAAGCTCCTGTTATGAATGAATATTTGGATTTTTTTTTTTCAGTGAAATTGAAAGAATTACCACTGAAGAGAGAGAAGTAGAATTTTCTATTGAGTTAGTGACATTGGCAAAACTAATTTCAAGAACTCCTTATTGAATGGTACCTACAGAATTGCAGGAGGTTAAGAAATAAGCACAGGAATTAATGGAGCCAGAATTCAATTGGCCTAGTACTCCACTTTGGGTAGTACCTATCTTGTTTGTTAGAAAGAAAGTTGAGTCACCACATATGTATATAGATTTATAAGGTTAAAGGCAATAACGATAAAGAATAAATATCTATTGCCCATAATTGATGAATTGTTTGATCGGTTATGAAGGGCAGGATGATCTCAAAGTTAGACTTGAGGTGAGGATATAATTAAGTTCGGATTTGGGAAGAAAATATACTAAAAACTGCATTTAACATGATATGGACTCTTCGAGCTTGTAGTGATGCCCCTTTGGTGTCACTAATGCTTGTTGTTTCATAGACCTAATGCACCGGACATTTCGACCTAGTTTTGTGACTATATTCATAGATGATATTTTGGTGTACTCCAAAGTTCCCTAAGATCATGAACAATAATCTTCAGAAAGTATTAGTGATGTGTTCGGACTTGGGTATAAAAATCATATAAAAATAAGCACATTCCCAATCAAGTTTAAATTAAAACGTTTACCCCAAATCACACATATGAGCAAGCATACTCATCATTAACAAAGCATAGGGTTTAAAAGAGTGTCGATCCTCAAGGAATAAGTAGACATTAATCCCTTTTCTTTCATTGTTTAACCGACTCGATAAAGTGAAAAATAAATAAAATAAATATAAATAAAATAAAATAAAAATATATACATGTCAAGTATGGAGAAGTATGTAACTCAACCATTGTCTAAACAAACATGCTCTTAAAGTACCTAACCATTATCATCACTAATTATTCTCTTAGCACCATGAAGAATTAAGATAAATTAGTATCACTTGGTATGTCTCAACTAATTACTACCTTCTAGACAAATTAGCATCACTTGGTCTGTCTCAACTAATTCATCCACAAGATGCATTAAACACAATCATTGATTAAATTTTCTTGGTCTGGCAAACATCAATTAACCTTTAATTACTCAATCCTCAGCAATTAACCTCTTTGGTCTAGCAAGTTAACAGCCAATAAATATGAAATTAATCAATTGCAACCACCATCAACCTCTTTGGTCTAGCAAGTTAATGAAAAGAAACAACCAATTAATCTCGTAATATGCCCAAGTAATTAAATACCAAGAAGAACAATCAATTAATCAAAAGATCAAATAACTCTAAGAATTATGAATATCTAAAACAACGTCGAATTACAATAAAACAATTAACATATCATTGTCCAAGAAAAAGAAAACAAAGTAAAAGAAAACACTTATAGACAAGCCTCATTCTTCTTCCTTTGAAGACCTTCTTGCACAACCCTCCTTGAATTGAAGAATTCCTCCTTTGATTGAGTAATTTTCTATGATGATCAATGAATTCTCTCATTTTCCCTTGTGTTTTTCATCTATTTATAGGCATGGGAAGTGCCTAAACTCGTAGGGACAATGTTCTTGGCCGAGTAGAAGTTGGAAGATACTAAAACTTCACAGATTACCAAAAACCGCATAGAAAAATCAAAGCACCACCTTAACTTCAGGGCACAGCCGGCGCCACATTGGCTTTCGGATTCGGCACCAGTTGTGTTCTGGTTCTCTACTTATTCGGTGATTTTTTTCCCGAATTTCACACAATGTGTTCCAGAATGCAGCCGGCGCTGCCTTGGCTCTTTAAAGCCGGCACCAGTTCCACTCTGTTTTGGCAATTTTTCGTCGCTCCAAAGTTCGTGTAATCTAGTGCATGGCTAGTGTAGGTTTTAGGGCCCTAATCGACACCGGCTTTCCTCTGTTTTGCGACGGTTTTCCTTCGTTTTACCCCAAAAACCTGTAATAATGAACAAAATATCTTTCTAAGGGTAAAATCTCAAATATGAAGGAATATGACTAATTATTGAACAAAATGTCTCACAAAAGAACCTCAAATAACTAGGAAAAATATGACTAATTTAGCCCCTATAATATTCCCCCACACTTAGCTCTTTGCTTGTCCTCAAGCAAAGTATCAAGAATAAGTAGGAAAACATAAGGTTTCATTAATCACTCAATCAATTTTGAAACCAATATCCTTAATGCTTTCTTCATTCAAGAACATAAAACACATGCTACTACATCTTTCACAACAAATGCAAGACTTGTGTTAGTGATAAATAACTTAGCAGAACTATCTTAATACTTCACAATATTCTCAAACCATTGGAAAGACTGTAGTTCAAAAAGAATATGCATTCCATAGGCTTACTTTTCATACACTCTCTCCACTAATCCAAGACAGATCATGATTCTACTTAGATCAAGTAGGACTTTTAAGCTTGTAATGTAAGGCTAAAGGCTTGTAATGTAGCTTATCAAACAAAGGATATAGGAGAATCAAAAATCAAAGAAACTGAGAGTTCGCAAGAAAAGGATAAACAAAATGAATCAATAATTTCCAACGCTTCTTGCTCTCCTATTCCAAAAATCAATCAAACCATAACCTTATTTAGCAATTACAACTCCACTCAAGCAAATCCTACATTTCTTTTCTTTTTCTTTTCTCTTTTGTCTTTCATCAACTCTTCTCTATTTCTTTCACAAGATCACTCAAATTTCCAGCAATGGTGTCGAAGATGAACATAACTTTTATAGTTCAATCACCATCCTTTTTTTTATCTTTTCTTTTCTCCTTCTTTCAATTGTCTTTTCTTTTACTGCTGCTATTTTGTTCTTTCTCACTTTTTCTCTTTCCATTCTTTCTAGCAGCTTTTGTTTTTCTTTTCTTGTTTTCACTCCCTCTATTCTTTCTTTCTTCTCTTTCTTTTTCAACTTCTTTTTCAATTTCTTTCTCTCACTCTTACTACTGCTCTTCTTTTCTTTTCTTGTTTTCAATTTCTCTTTTCTTTTCCTTCTCTCTCTTTGCTTTCTTTCCTCTTTCCAGCTCAACTCAGTATTGATCCATGACTGAGAGTAACAAGTCATGATCTTTATCCCAACATTCTTCCTCACATGCTCCTACATATACTTTCATCCATCAAAAGCCTAAAGATTTGGAAAATTATTCAAATGCTCAACAACAAGCAATGGACAAAATAGTGTGACGGGTTTTAAAGAAAGAAATCAATAATTTAGGTTCAAAATAGGCACTAGGGATAATATAACAATAGCTAGGCTTGAAAAGCTCAAACTATCTAAAGAAGGCCTATTACCGTCATCCATAAGTTAAATCATGATTGTCTTTCTTATTTCACCTTGAGAGACATTCAAATAAGTTCTAGAATTCTCTATGAAGTTTAGTAGAAAAACGGGTTTAAGAACAATGCAAAGCATTTGATCAAGAACTACTTCGTCCAAGTGCATTTGATCAAAAAGTCATGCATAAGCCATAAATGATCTAGAACACATGCTTTATAATCCATCATAAAAACATGCACTAAAAATATAGCTTGAAATCACAAAGAAAGTCAGAAAATTTTGAAAATTTTCACTCAAGAAGGCTGAAGTATATGCATAGAAGACTTGTTAATCAAATCACTCCCCCACACTTAAATTGGACATTGTCCTCAATGGCCAAATAAATATAACAAGGAATAAACAATTCCATGGGACCAAAAATATAAAGGAGAAGAGATAAGAAAAACAAACTTCCATTCATTGTGCATTGTGTTGTACAAGAGCGGAATGCTTCGAAGAACGAGGCATTGACAAAGTACCTAAAAAGAAAAATACAAAAGAGCAAACCAAAGCATAAAAACTAGAAAAGAAAATAAAGAAAAAACAAAAGAAGTAAAAGAGGAGAGGACAGAAAACAACCGCCTCATGATAAACCAAAAGTTTCTACATGGTAGTGTCGAAAAGCATCTCCACCTGCTCGGGGTTGGGAGGACCTTCACCCACATAACGTTTGACGCGATTGCCATTGACTTTGAAGGTGCCCCTAGTGGGGTGAGTGATTTCAAGGGTGCCAAAGGGGAATATCTTACTTGCCGTGTAGGGTCCCCACCACCTTGATTTCAATTTCCCTAGAAAAAGTCTTAATTGAGAATTGAAAAGCAACACTTGATTGCCTTTCTTAAATTCATGTTATTAAGTGATATGCTTATCATGCCATCTTTTGACCCACTCCTTATATTGCAGTGAACTATCATAAGCCTCTGCCCGCAATTCTTCCAAGGCGGTTAGCTGAAGTGCCCTGGACTTACCAGTTGACTCAAGATCAAGGTTAACAAGTTTAAGAGCCAGTAAGCTTTATGCTCAATTTCAACAGGTAAGTGACAAGCTTTGCCATAAACTAACCGAAACAGAGTCATGCCAATTGGTGTCTTAAAGGCTGTCCTATATGCCCAAAAAGTGTCGTCTAATTTTAAGCTCCAATCCTTCCGAGTGTGATTAATAGTTTTTTCCAAGATTCGTTTGAGTTCTCTATTAACCATTTCGACCTGTCCACTTGTTTGGGGATGGTAGGGGGTGGCCAACCTATGTTTCACACCTAGGTGTTTGAGAACTCTTTCCATTTGTGCATTACAAAAATGAGTTTCTCTATCATTAATGAGCACCTTAGGCACACCAAAACGGGTGAAAAGTTTTTTCAGGAATTTTACAACCCTTACATCATTAGTGGGTAAAGCTTGGGCTTCCATCCATTTAGAAATATAATCCACTGCCACCAGAATATATTTATTCCCTGAAGAACTAGGAAAAGGTCCCATAAAGTCTATGGCATCTTATTAGATTTAGAGATGTTACCTGTACGTTGACACCTATCATAACTTTGGACAAACTTGTGGGCATCTTTGAACAATGTGGGCCAATAGAATCTAGATTTAAGCACCTTCCATGCAGTGTTGTTGGCCTGGTAGTAGCCTCCAGCCAGTCCTTCATGGCAATGTCTTAGAATATCGTCGCCTTTCTTAGAGTCCACACATCTACGAATGATTTGGTCCGCACAACACTTGAACAAAAATGGGTCTTCCCAAAAGTAATGCCTTACTTTAGAGAGTAATTTCTTCTTTTTTTGCATCTTGAGATCTTTTGGAGTAATTCCTGCAACCAAGCAATTAGCAAAGTCGGCGAACCAAGGAGTGGTTTGTAGCTCACCTTCTATGAGCAAGAGTTGCTCATCCGGAAAAGCATCATCAATATCCTCGTCTATCAAAGATTCCAAATATAGATTATCCAATCTTGACAAGTGATCCGCGGCTATGTTTTCTGCACCCTTTTTGTCCATAATCTCCAAATCAAATTCCTGCAATAATAGAACCCATCTTATCAACCTTGGATTGGAATCATGTTTGGTTAGTAGGTACTTCAGGGCCGAATGGTCCATATAAACGATGACTTTGGACAAAATAAGATAAGAATGGAATTTATCAAAGGCAAACACTATGGCAAGTAATTCTTTCTCCGTTGTTGTGTAGTTTTCATGTGCACCCGTTAAAGTCTTGCTCGCATAGTATATATGTTGGAAGTGCTTATTCTGCCTTTGTCCCAATACTGCACCAACTGCAAAATCACTTGCATCACACATTAGTTTAAAGGGAAGTGACCAATCAGGTGCAATTAGAATAGGTGAATTAATCAACTTTTCCTTAAGTATGGTAAAAGCGTTGAGACATTTCTCATCAAAATTAAAAACAGCATCCTTTTCAAGTAAAGAGGTAAGAGGTTTTGAAATTTTTGAGAAGTCTAAGATGAACCTCCTATAGAAACCTGCATGACCAAGAAAGCTTTTTATGGCTTTTACAGAAGTAGGGAGAGGCAACTTTTCAATTGCTTCAATTTTAGCCCTATCGACTTTTATACTTCTTCTTGAAATTTTATTCCCCAACACAATACCTTCTGTACCATAAAGTGGCATTTTTTCAGTTGAGCATGAGGTTAGTCTCTTCACATCTTGCAAGTACCTTTTCATGATTAGATAAGCACAAGTCAAATGAATCACCAAAAAATGAGAAATCATCTATAAATACCTCCATGATGTTCCCCATGAGTCCTTCAAATATAGCTATTATGCACCTTTGGAATGTTTCGGGACCATTGCAAAGACCAAACGGCATCCTACGATACGCAAAAGTACTATATGAACACGTAAAAGTGGTTTTTCTTAGTCCTCCGGAGCTATGGGAATTTGTAGGTAGCCAGAAAATCCGTCTAAGAAACAATAATACTCATGTCTGGCTAACATTTCCAACATTTGGTCAATAAAAGGGAGAGGAAAGTGATCCTTCCTAGTGGCTTTGTTTAGCATCCTATAATCTATGCAAAACCTCCAACCCGTGACCAATCTCATAGGGACTAGCACATTTTTATCATTGGGACTCACATCATTCCTCCCTTCTTTGGTACCACTTGAGTAGGACTTACCCAAACACTATCAGAAATAGGATAAATGATGCCTGAATCTAAAAACTTAACCACCTTACCTTTTACCACTTCACTCATGTGTGTTCAACCTACGTTGGGGTTGCATTACGGGTTTTGCACCTTCTTCCATCAAAATCTTGTGCGTGCAGAAGATGGACTAATGCCCTTTATATCAGTGATTTTCCAAGCTATAACTCCCTTATATTTTCCCAACATACTTACCAATTTGGTCTTTTGCTCTGTATTGAGATTTTTGGCAATGATCACAGGTAATTTATATCCTTTAGACAAGAACACATATTCCAAATGCCCGGGCAGGTCTTTTCAGTCCAATTCAGGAGGATCTTCTATGGATGATTTTATTCTCCCTAAACTGCTTTTCTCAATTTCCAACTTATTCACCCCATCCTCGATGTGAACTTCCTCCGGATACGCCATGGATGTTTCCATCGACTCCTCCTCAATGGATTTCTGTATCAACTCAAAAATAGGTTCATCAAGAATATCAACTCTTAAACATGAATCATCAGAAGATAAAGGGTGTTGCATGCCCTTGTGGATTTGAATGACTACTTCCTCATCCCCAACCCTAAGTGTCAACCTCCCCCCATGAACATCAATTAATGCTTTTGATGTAGCTAGAAAGGGCCTATCGAGGATTAATGGGACTTTAGAATCTTCATCCATGTCAAGAATAACAAAATCCACTGAAAATATGAATTTGTCCACTTTGACCAACACATCTTCTATTATGCCACGAGGATATTTGATAGATCTATGCGCGAGTTGAATACTCATCCTAGTAGGTTGTGGTTCTCCTAGGCCTAGCCTTTTAAATGTTTTATATGGCAATAAATTATTACTAGCACCTAGGTCAGCTAATGCATTACAGACATGAAGAGTGCCAATTAAACATAGGATAGAGAAACTCCCTGGATCAATTTCTTTATGTGGCAAATTCGTTTTGTCCTGCAGGATGGCTGAGCATTCTTCGTTGAGGACTACTGTGGACAACACTTCCAATCGCTTCTTGTTGATGAGCATGCTTTTGGGGAATTTGGCGTATTTGGGCATGTGAATTAACGCTTCACTGAATGGGATATTTATGTGCAGTTGTTTAATACCTCAAGAAATTTAACAAATTGGGCGTCTTTTCGGGCTTTATGTAGACAAGTAGGGTATGGTATTTTAGGCTGAGAAGAAGGCTTTTCGGGAGATGAACAGGGGACAACCAGCGCTGGTTCCAGTGCTTCGACCAGCGCCGGTTCAGTTCTGGGTTGCTCCAGTTCTCTACTTCCAGCTGAGCGCCAATTGTCATCTAGAATGTCTGGTAATTCTTTTCCGCTTCGCAATGTGATAGCAACTGTTTCTTCATTGGCTATTAGGGTTAGCTCATAAGATTTTATCACCATATCCATCAAAAACCAGATTTGTTGTTCCATATTGCGGATCATTGCTTCAAACCTTTCGAATGTGGAATTAATTTCCTGGAAACGCTTCGTGACATAAACAGCAAATTTCCTAATTACAACTTCGAGTTCTGCTGATTCTGGTGTTGTGAGTGTCATCTTAGGAGGGCAAGGGGGGGGGACTGCCCCTCATTCGACTACCTCAAATCCCAATTCGCCATTTCTCCTAAACATAGAAGTGAGTTAGATACGAAATTCACGATTACAACAAAATTAGAATAATACCAAGCTAGTTAGTAGAACATAGTCAAAGTTAGTAAGTTAGTTTACAAGGGTATACACAAATACACAAAATACAAAAGATAGCACTTTTTTACGAAAAGAACAATTGTACATAATTTACATAATTACGTATTTACATATTTACATGGTTAAATCAACAAAATCTAAACTTTCATGGTATTGTTCCACGGTAACGGCGCCAAGAACTTGATGTGTCTGGACTTAGGTATAAAAATCATATAAAAATAAGCACATTCCCAATCAAGTTTAAATTAAAATGTTAACCCCAAATCACACATATGAGCAAGCGTACTCATCATTAACAAAGCATAGGGTTTAAACGAGTATCGATCCTCAAGGAATAAGTAGACATTAATCCCTTTTCTTTTATTGTTTAACCGACTTGATAAAGTGAAAAGGAAATAAAAGAAAACAAAAGAAAAATAAAAATAAAAATATATACATGTCAAGGATGGAGAAGTATGTAACTCAACCATTGTTTAGACAAACATGATCCTAAAGTACTTAGCCATTATCATAAATAATTATTCTCTTGGCACCATGAAGGATTAAGATAAATTAGCATCCCTTGGTCTGTCTCAACTAATTCATCCACAAGATGCATTAAACACAATCCTTGATTAAATTTCCTTGGTCTGGCAAATTTAAAACATGAAATTAATCAATGAATCCTTGGTCTGACAAACATCAATTAACTTTTAATTACTCAATCCTCAGCAATTAACCTCTTTGGTCTAGCAAGTTAACAGCCAATAAATATGAAATTAATCAATTCCAACCACCATCAACCTCTTTGGTCTAGCAAGTTAATGAAAAGAAATAACCAATTAATCTCATAATACGTCCAAGTAATTAAATACCAAGAAGAATAATCAATTAATCAAAAGATCAAATAACTCTAAGAATCATGAATATCTAAAACAATGTTGAATTACAATAAAACAATTAACGTATCATTGTCCAAGAAAAAGAAAACAAAGTAAAAGAAAGCACTCATAGACAAGTCTCCTTCTTCTTCCTTTGAAGACCTTCTTGCACAACCCTCCTTGAATTGAAGAATTCCTCATTTGATTGAGTGATTTTCTATAATGATCAATGAATTTCTCCTTTTCCCTTGTGTTTTTCATCTATTTATAGGCTTGGGAAGTGCCTAAACTCGTAGGTACAATGTTCTTGGTCGAGCAGAAGTTGGAAGATACTAAAACTTCACAGATTACCAAAAACCGCATAGAAAAATCAAAGCACCACCTTAACTTCAAGGCACAGCCGGCACCACATTGGCTTTCGGATCCGGCACCAGTTGTGTTCTGGTTCTCTACTTGTTCGCTGATTTTTTCCCGAATTTCACACAATGTGTTCCAGAATGCAACCGGCGCCGCCTTGGCTCTTCAGAGCCGGCACTGGTTCCACTATGTTCTGCTCTGTTTTGGCAATTTTTTATCGCTTTGATGTCCGTGTAATCCAGTGCATGGCCGATGCCAGTTCTAGGGCCCTAGCCAGCGCTGCCTTTCCTCTATTTTGTGACATTTTTTCTTCGTTTTATCCCAAAAACCTATAATAATGAAAAAAATACCTTTCCAATGGTAAAATCTCAAATATAAAGGAATATGACTAGTTATTGAACAAAATGTCTCAAAAAGAACCTCAAACAACTAGGAAAAATATAAGTAATTTAGCCCCTATTAATTAGGAAAGTTATGATAGTCCAAACTATATACAAAATTCAGTGAGTGTGAATCTTGGCTACAAGAAATAGCATTCTTGGGACATGTAATATCCAAAGTCGCGAGTACTGTAGATCCTGCAAAAGTTAAAGTAGCGATGAACTAGAGACGTCCTGAGATCCTGACTGAATATGATGTTTTCTGTGATTTGTAGGATATTATTGGAGATTTACTAATAAATTTTCTAAGATAGCTTTACTTTGAGTCGACTCACACAAAAGAAAGTTCCTTATGTTTAGACTAGAAAATGTGAGGGAAAAATTCCTGGAATTGAGAAAAGGATTAAGCTCTACCCCTGTTTTAACATTGCCAATGATGAAAAAGTCTTATGAGGAGTACACAGATGTGTCAAAGGAAGGATTGAAAGGAGTATTGATGCAAGAGAGAAAGGTGATAGCTCATATCTTTAGGAAATGGAAACCTCATGAGAAGAATTACATTATACATAAATTGGATTTAGTTGCTATTGTGTTTTCCATTTTGGAGTGGAGACATTATTTATGTGGGGCTGAGTTACAAACCTTCACCGACCACAAAAGTTTGAAGTATGCTTTTACTCAAAAGGATTTGAACATAAGCAAAGTTGATGGATGGAATTTTTGAAAGGATTTCAATGTCCAATTAAATATCATCTTGGAAAAGTAAACACAATAGTAAATGCCCTTAGTAGGAAGGCAAATTTATCAGCTCTTCGAATGTTACAAATTTTGGAATTAGAAGTGTTTGCAGTATACGAAAAAATAAGGGTAAGTAATACTTCCATTCAACCTGCCTTCCTACAACAATTGAAGAGAGAATAAGATAAAGATGAAGAGTGCAAAAGTTAGTGTAGAAGGAGGCAAATACAGGAGGAGATGTGTTTCGAAAGGACAATGATAAGATTAATTGCCACCGGAGTCGGTATTGTATTCTGAAACAATATGCGATGAGATAAGATGTTTTAACGAAGGCACCTTGGAGTAAGTATACCTTCCATCCATGAGCCGTAAAGATGTATCAAAACTTAAAACGACATTTTTGGTGGATTGGGAAAAGGACAATTCGGACTTTGTAACACAATGTTTAATCTGTCAGTAAAGAAAAGCCAATCAACAATGACCTGGAGGGTTACAACTATTAGCTACTTTGTCGCGGAAATAGGATGAAATTACTATAGACCTCATTACAGGATTACCTATGATAATGGAACGGTAATATACTATTGGGTGATAATGGATCGACTAATTATGTCTACTCATTTCATTCTTATTAATTAACAGAATTCCTTAGAGCAGTTTAGTGAAATCTATATGGAGGGAGTAATCAGACTACATAAGTACCCTCTAGTACTGTGTCAGATCGAGATCCTATATTTACCTCAAAAGTTTTGGACTAAGCTGCAGTAGAGGTATGGGACCACAATAAAGTTAAGCATAGTAGCGTACCTACAAGTATATGGACAGACAGAACAGGTGAATGGAATTTTAGAAGACATGTTCTAAGCATGTGTTTTGAATTTTGGAGTCAAGTAGATTGATAATTTAGCGCATGTAGAATTCATATACAAAAATAGTTATCAATTAACAATTGAAATGGTCCCATTTGAAACTCTTTATGGAATGAATGAAGTCCAAAAAGAAGAATGGGTGAACAAAATGCTTTGGGCTTTGAAAAAGTTCGACATACTGTGATGATGATTAGCATCAAGTTGGAGACAGTTCAGAGTAGACAAAAAAAAAAGAAAAGAAAAGGAAGAAGTCATATGAATCGACGTAAGAGAGATTTGGAATTTGTAGAATAAGATCATGAATTCTTGAAATTGGCTCCACAATAACAATTGAGAATCAAAGAACAAGAAAAGACGCAGGATCGTACCCTATTGTCGAGAGGATTGGGAACGTAGCCTATCGATTGGAGTTACTAATAGATCATCAATTTATTCACGGTATGCTTTATGTACCCCAACTTCGAAAATATGTGGCTGATCTTGCCCACATTTTGAATGAAGAACCCATTGAGTGGACTCTAAGCTTGAAGAATAAGGAAAAGCCTAATAAGATCATGAGGTATACTGAAAGGGAATTGCAGAATGAAAAAATTCCACTTGTACAAGTATCATGGGATCATCAAATTGTGTAAGATGCAACTTGGAAAAGAAAGTGAGGATGTTGAAAAAGTATCCAGATCTATTCCAAGTGTAGACTAAATTTCGAGGACGAAATATTTCGCAAGGAGGGGAGAATGTAACACCCACCTTTTTACTTTCGGTTGGCTACTATTTGTAATGGGATGAGAATTTATATCAATGGCCAGAATAAAAGTTGATCGGTGTATTGAGACGAATACTTTGGTGAAATAAAATTTTGTCAGGACCTGGAAGTAATTATTGGATTTGTTCTACCCGTACCCTAAATTTTCGGAAAGCTATTATTATTAATAAGATGAGAATGTAAGGGTACTCTGAAAAGAGAAATTGATCAGTGTAATGAACCGCACGTTTTGGTGCAAATTATGCTACCCGAAGTATCGGGGGCATTTTCGTCATTTTGACCGTGCCCGCAACTTTGACCAAGTAGAGAAGGAATTGAAAATTTTAAGTGTTACCAATGGATTCAGTGGAATTTTTGGAGTTGGATAGCAAAATAAAATATTTTTCCGTTACGGACCCGATTTTGGCCGTTTCTAAAGAAAATAGAAAATCGCGGTTAAAAATGGATGTGTGGCATTGTGTGAATGGGATGAGAACAAGTGCTAAAATACCATTGGAGAAGCAAAATATTTGGGGGATTATTAAATTGCAAAAACTTATTGGATAATCTTAAGAATTATCCATTTTAATTAAATTCTCCAATAGGAAAATTAGCTCTAAATGGATAGCCTATAATGCAATTAATATGGGTTGACCCTTGGATCAAGAATGCAGGTTAAGAGAGCAGAAAAACACCCAGAATTCGTGTATAAGGAGTAGGGAAAGAAGAGAGAAAGAAAAGGAAAGAAAAGCTAGAGAAAATAGGGAGAAAATAGAAAAAGGAGAGAGAAAGAAAGATGTGTGTGTGTTCTTGGTGTTCTTGGAGCAAAATCAAGCCAAGAGATCCCACATACATGGTAAAAGTCTATGCTTCAAGAATTAAAGTTGTAAACTTCATTACGGTGATCATTTTGATATGAATTTTAGCATGAAAACATGATTTTCATGTCTTGAGTTTAGATCAAAGCTAGGTTTTGGGAACTTTTGTGTATGAACCTTATACATGCTTGTATATGTGCCGGATGCCTAAGGGGCCTTTGAATGATGTTTTGTGTGAGGAAGAACTGAATAATTTTGGTAGCTTGAAGGCTTATTTTCGGTTGGAGAGATGATGATCAAAGTAGAGTAAAAATGGAATTTACTTGGTTGGAAAAATGGATTATACAAGTCTTTGATTAGAAAATATGAATTTGTGTTGAATAAGTGTGATTCTTATGAGCTACTGGAAATCTGAAAATTCAGAATTAAAGATGATTTGAAGGATGATTGAATGAATTATTGGTTCCAAAGTGCTAAAGGCTAAAGGAAAACAAAGAAAAGCATGAATAGTGAAATTAAGGCAAAACTACTGAGAGGGTTTTTTTCCAAGTATTATGTTACTGGAACTAGAAATCTAAAAAAGGCCTATACTAAATTAAATTTAAGAGTTTTACGGTCTGTTTTGGTATATCATAGAGCCAAATTGGAGTTGTGGATTGAAAGTTATGTCCAAAACGAAATCATGTGTCAAAACAGCAAAATTCCAGAATTTTGCTTAGAACATGGACGAATTTTGGAATGACTAATTGTGTGATTTTGGACAAAATAATTGGGGAAACATGAAGTGAATCCCTTGTTTATGAAGGGAGGAAGGATTTGGAAAAATGAAAATGAAGGAATTGATCAAACGATGAAAAAACAACGTGAACGAAAATTAGACGTTTTCCTTGACCGTCGGCTAACCGTTAGCCTGGTCGGCTAAACGACGGTTGGACGTCGGTTAACCGTGGGGCACATCGGCCGAATGTCGGCTATTTATTCGGCCAAACACAAATTGACCCGAAAATGATATTTGGTGTAGGCTTAGCGACAAACGGCCAACGAAATGTCAAAACGGTAGGAACGAAGGTTAAATGGCCGTGAACGGAAAGAGTTGCTTAGGACACGAAGTGAGTCCCTTGGACTTTTAAAACTCTTTCTAAAGCTAGTGTGCTTTGTTTTTCCATGAAATGCTATGTTATATACCATTTTGGAAATCCCTGATCATGTTTAAGGTTTATCTGAGAATTATTTTTATGCCATTTTGGGCTCGATTGAACATCATAATTAACTTGGAAAGCTAACTAGAAGACTAAAGCATGAATTTTGTGAATTTAGTCCAAAAACACTTGGGATTTTCGAGAAATGGTAAATTTTGGAATCGGGTATTCGTAAATTGACTGGAATGCCCTTATTGGAACATTTTATGGAAATGTGTTTGAAAACTTTGAATTTAATCCTCTTTTGGGATTAGAATTCTGGATTTCTTGAAATGAGTTCCTTTTAGAATTGGGTATTTGGTAAATGATCCAAATTTTCTTATTGGAATGTTTTGTGAAAACTTTTGGAACTCGGGTATTCGGTAAATGACCAAAATATTCTTATTGGAACTCTTGTGAACATTTTTCAAATCGGGTAAGGATAAAATGACCAGAATACCTTCAAGAAGTCTTTTGGAAATTGGGTATGGGTAAAATGACTTGAATACCCTTGGAAATAACTTTTGTCATCAAGTACGGGGAAAATCACCTGGATACTCTTGGAAACATGTTTTGATATATGAACAGAACTCTTTATCTTGTTTTAACATGATTTTAGAAAATGATCTCTCGTGATGAGATTGACTTTTGAAAAACGACCTTCTGATCCCTGAAATTGTTTTATTGGCTTGATATGCCATGGAATGAATTGATTAGCTCTGTGGAGCCTATGTGAATGATGATCTGACTTGCTAGTCAGTGGGATCAAATTCTGAAAAATGTTGTTTTGCCCCAAAACTATTTTGATTTGAAAATTCTATAGGATCAGATAACCCTCTGTCCTGATTAGTCAGACGGGGTTGGTATTATTAACGTTGAGTACTCAGCAAGAACTTTGATCGTTGTACTAGCTCATGTTAGGGATAGATGACGCTAAGTAACCCGATCAGTTCTGGGGATTGTCTTACTCCAAACAGAGCGACAAGACATTGAGATGAGTTGTCATGGCTAGCCGTTTAGCGCCTGGCAATTGCCGCGTCTGTCGACGCTTCTTGATTTTGAGTCATTTGCTGGATGCCGGGCGGGGACACTCGATGTGTTTGACTCCTTGCCGTCTCGATGGTGATTGACGTCAGGATTGGGACTCCTGGCTTATGGTGGCAAAAGTGTGCTGCGGTACACTAGGTATGCTGCGGTATACCTGAGCAGAAGTACGCTGCGGTGTACTTATTCCAGCGATGCACGGTTGAGTACTAGAAGCTGCGGTCCCAGTATAATGATACATGGCGCCGAAGGCAAGGACTACAAGACTTGCATGTGGATTGGATACAGGCTAACTTTCTATTGGAGAAGTGCCTGTGATTTGAAAACTGGGGCAATGATTTAAAAATTGATATACAATTTTCCAAAAATGATTGAGTTCTGAGTAAACTCTTTGTTAAAGAGTTTTAAAATCATTTCTGATGAACAAATGATATGTTATTTCTCAAAAAGCTTTGTGTGTTCTACCTCTTTGATAAAGCACTAGCACACATGGGACTCACTAGGTGATTTTTCACTCACATGTGCCTTTTATCTTACCTTTTTGTAGGATCCGGAGTTGAGCAGACCTACGGATAGAGGACGATACCACAGTGATAGCATAATAGGTCCGGACGTTTCCCTTTTGGTTAATGTACTTTATTACCGATGTTGAGCGAAAAATTTCATATATGAGATTCTTTACTATATATGTGTACATGACCATCAGAATGGGTTATTGTATGGATCTGGACCTTACATACTCTGTTGGTTTTTCGTTATAAAGACCCATTGTCTGGGTAACTGGACGGGGCGACACTCGGTGTTGATATGCATCTGCTGTTGCCTTTAGTAGGGGTGTTACATCCTTGGCCAAGGTGACTATGTGATGGAAAAAGTTCCAAATTTGATACACATATCAAATAATGGATTTCTAGAACAAGTACTAAAATATTCGAGCTAGAATTAATAATATTCTGGATGGAGTTGGCACTAATTCCATGCTCAAGACCAAATGAGATATAGTGAAAGGAGTTTATTACACTAGTTATTTGCTATTGAAAGGTTCTTGTCCAACGACTTGACTTTCTGGACTTATGGGTGATCAACAGTCATTGCTAGATATCGCTCTTGATCTACTATATGAATTTGTTAATTAGAGAATTAATAAATTAATCCTATATTTTATTTAGGATTATTAATTCTAAAGTTGTTAGAATTAATTCATATTATACTACTAATAAGACCAGGAAACCTAATGAGTCACACATGATAAATGTTTGAATATTTAATATATATTATTTGATAATATTATGGGATTAATTAAGAGAAAAAAATATATTTATAGGTAAATTATAAATTTGCTATAATTCATGGGACTTAGTTGCAATTATATAAACTTCAAGGGCCTAATTGTAGACATTGGATCTTGGAGGATGGTTCTTCTTCTTCCTTATTCTTTTCCAATTAAACCTATTCTCCTCTTCTACTAGCATAGTTTTGAGTAGGCTTTGTGAGAAATTCAACCTTGTATGGATTACTGCTAGAGATATTCCTACTCTTGGATTGTAGTAGCGCTGGCTGGATGATCAAAATAAAGGAATTGGTTTCTTGGTTGGTGCAAGAATTTTTTTTGTTTTCCGCTACAGAAGGTAATCTCCATTTCCTTCCTCTATTCCCGTTGTAAATGTAAACATGTGATCCTTGGACATGAATTTCATAGTTATTTCCGCTGCGTTCTTATTTGATAAGCATGATAAAATCCCAACAGTGGTATTAGATACTTCCTGTTTGTGTTTTAATAGGTCTTTAATCATTTTGAAATCATTTCTAAGCATGTACCTATATGATCATAGTGATTGTATGTCTACTACTTTGTATGGCGTGTCTAGGCTTTCTAGTTTGCAAAGTCTTTGGGTCATTGAAAAACGGCTAGGAAGTTGTTTCCATGTGGGTTTGTTTTGGCGTTAGATTTTTCTACAATCAAGCTTTTGATTCAACAATTTAAATTGTTGTTTAAATTGTGATGTAGTTTGGTTGTTAATATTGATTAACAATGCTTGATATTAAAATTGTTTTGAACAGTCTAAAAATCATGTTGCTATTCAAGGAAAATTTATAGCAAAATTTAGGAAAGAAGATGAACAGTGGTATTTTTCTACCTCCAGAGCATACTTGGCGTTGGGTATGTTTGACCCACCTGGCGTCAAGTTCACTCTGTTCTTCTCCTGCCGCATGCCTCCAGAGCATAGTTGGCGCCGAGTACATTCGACCCACTTGGCGCCAGATGCATTCTATTCTAGCACTGTTTTATTAAAAAAATAAAAAAATAATAATAATTTTTTTTTTATCTTTTCTAATTTTGAGAATAGGTTCTAATAATGATTAGAATTTATTTGAAACCCATCATTTCGGATAAAAATATTTCAAATACATGTAGGATCCATAATTTTCTAAAAATTTGATTTTGGCCCGAAACTTTTTGAAATTTGATTTTGGACCCAAATTTCTCCAAAATACTAATTTTGGATGATTGTGCATTGGATGTTTTTATGTTGTATTTTAAGCACATTTTATTGGCAAGGTGGATGGCTATGGATTAAGACCAAACTTATTTATTCATGCATCTTTATCGCTTGGTTTTAATTAAATAGGGCCGTGCGTCTTGTCTTATCTCAAATTATTGTGTAATCCTCTTCTTATCTAACTCCTCTCAAATTTAGCTCGAGATCTCTTCCTTTAGAAAATTATTTAATTAGTTTATATAGGTTAGATTGAGGTAGAATTTTATTTACAAGATTTTGAAAAAGGCAATCAAAACGAAGCGAGATGGTAAGACATTCTAATTAAATCATGCATGAACACATAGGGTTGACCTTATTAATTTCCGTGATGGCTCGAGAAAATTAATTTAGAGAGTTCATAACCATGCCACGTAATTGTTTATTACCTTATTTATGAAGTTATGTTGCTTATTGATAAATTGTATGCATGCCAAATGATGAGACAACTAAAAGGAATAAATCCCTCAAATAATATTAAATCTAATGCATTCCATTAATATAGTAAGAATGAGAGCTCTTTTCGAGACCACCCAAGCCTATTTGACATTGAGTATGTTTAAGCTGTGGAATTTAATTCCTAATTAATGGGTTGAATTTAACTAATTTCTTTAGCTCGGTTGGGCTAATCCAAGCATAAAGAATATTAGAAGCAAGGTTGGGATAGTATTAAATACTTTAATGATTAAAAGATGTTAATCACCTAAAGATACCGTAGTTACATTTGATGTAATTGATATTGGATAGCTATCACTGAACTTAAGAGTGGCTTGTTGGGCTAACCCAAGGTCATTCTTAAGGAATTTGGATATTGGTCCACCAAAAAAGCTTCCAACCGGCTTTTCTGAGTCAATAGTGGGGGTTATTAATTTGAGTAAAATAGTGAAATAAAAATGCATTTAATTAAAGACCTAATTACTTATATATCATGAGCATATACATGTTCTAATTACTCTATCTTTACATCTAGGTCACTTGCATCATGTCAATAAACCTAAACCTACGTAGCATCTTGGAAATAAATAAGCTCATCGAATCAAACTATTTAGACTAGTATAGAAACTTGAGAATCGTTCTCAAGTCGAAAAAAAGTTGTTCTACGTGCTAGATGCTCTTATTGTGCCACCTCCAGCCCAAGATGCTCCTGCTGATGAGCAAGCTGTCCACAAGAAGCACAAGGAGGGCAGTAACACTGCATCATGTATTATGCTGGCGTCAATGACTCCTGAGTTACAAAAGCAGTATAAGCATATAGATGCTCAAACCATTATCTTCCATCTTAAAGAGCTATTTGATAAACAAGTTAGAACTAAGAGATATGAGATCTTTAAGCAGCTATTCCATTCTAAGATGGTTGAAGGTGTTTCAGTGGCCACTCATGAGCTGTAGATGTTGGGCTATATTGAAAAGCTTGAGTCTCTTGGTTTTGTAATGGATCACAATTAAGTCTTGACTTAATTCTCCAATCATTACCAAGTAAATTTTCACGATTTGTGATTAACTACCACATGAACAAAATTAAGATCAGCATACCTGATCTTATCAATCTGCTTAAGACTGCTAAATCATCCATGAAAAAGGATGATAAGGTGATCTTGCTAGTAGGTACTTCATCTTCTAAGAAGAAAGTTCCAAAGAAGAAGAAGAAAAATCCTACCAAGCCCAAAGAAGGCGTGAAGAAGAAGGAAGTAGCCACTAAAGGCCCATATCATCATTGTGGCAAAATAGGCCATTGGAGGCGCTACTACAAAGCCTACTTGGAGACCGTAAAGGAGAAGAATGAGAAGGAGAAGCTTGCAAGAACTTTTACTTCTACTCTTGGTATGTTTATGATTGAGATTAATACTGCCTTTAGTAATGAGATATGGGTATTGGATAGCGGTTGTGGATCTCATTTATTCAATAATTTACAGAGACTAAAGGGCAGTAAAAGGCTGAAAAAGGGCGATGTAGACTTGCGAGCTGCAAATGGAGCAAAGGTTGTTGCACTACCTGTGGGGACTTATCATTTTAATTTACCTTTTGGATTAATTTTAGAACTTCAAAACTGCTATTTTGTACCAGTTTTATTGAAAAATATTATCCCAATTGCTTGTTTAGACTTATTTGGATTTTATTTAAATTTTAAGAATAAACGTTGTTCTTTTTCATTAAATGATATCCATTATGGTTCTACAACTTTGGTTAATGGTTTATATGTTCTAGACATGGATAATCTAATTCTCACTATGAATGTAAAGAAATAAAGAAAAGATAACTCAATCTCATCTTACTTATGGCATTGTCATTTAAGCCATGTAAATGAAAAACGTGTGTCTAAGTTATATAAGCTGGGTGACTTGGGGTCATTTGATTATAAATTATATGACACATGCGAATCTTGTTTACTTGGTAAAATGGCTGAAACTCTATTTTCTGGAAAAGGGGAAAGGGCTAAAGAGTTATTAGAACTAATACATACAGATATATGTGGCTCAATGTCTATACAAGTAAGAGAAGGTTATCACTATTTTATAACCTTTATCGATGACTATTCACGATATGGGTATTTGTATTTAATGAAATACAAGTCTGAAGTATTTGACAAGTTCAAAGACTTCAAAAATGAAGTAGAGAAACAACTTGGCAAGAGTATTAAAACTCTTAGATTCGATCGAGGAAGTGAATACTTAAGCTAAGAGTTTCTAAGTTATCTTAGAGATAATGGGGTATTATCTCAATGGATTCCACCACATACACCTCAACATAATCATGTATCTAAGAAAAGGAATCGAATCCTTCTTGATATGATACGGACTATGATGGCTTTTGCAGATTACCAAAATCGTTTTGGGGATATGCAATGGAGACTGTTGTTTACATATTAAACAAAGTTCCATCAAAAATGGTTGATACCATTCCTTATGAGCTGTTCTTTGGTATAAGACCAAAATTATCTCATTTAAGGATTTGGGATTGCCCTACTTTTGTGAAAAGGGCAATGTCAAACAAACTTGAAAGTAAGTCTGACAAATGTTTATTTGTTGGATATCTGAAAGAATCCTTCGGATATTTCTTCTATCTTCCTTCTAAAAATAAAGTTTTTGTTTCAAAACATGCTGTATTCTTAGAGAAGGAGCACATGTTTAAAGGAGATAGTGGGAGTAAGCTTGAACTTAGTGAAGTTCAAGAAGAATAAACAAATATTGATCAACAGTCTGAACTCACACCTATTGATGAACCTTCTAATACACAAGAGCCTCATAGGTCGAGTAGGATACGACTGACGCCTCAGAGATATGGATTTCTCATAAGTGACCACAATGATATATTGCTCATAGAAGAAGATGAGTCTAGTACTTACAAGACGTTCTGAATAGTTTAGAATTTGACAAATGGCTTGAAGCCATGAAGTCAGAAATGAATTTCATATATGATAACCAAGTATGGACTTTGGTTGATCCACCCGAAAGAGTCAAGCTTATAAGATGCAAATGGGTTTTCAAGACAAAAACCGACATGGATAGTAATGTAGTTACCTATAAGGCATGTCTAGTTGCAAAAGGTTATCGACAATAGTAAGGTGTTAACTATGACGAAACTTTTTCACCAGTTGCTATGCTAAAATTCATAAGAATACTCCTAGCACATGTCACCCATTACAATTATGAGGTTTGGCAAATGGATGTAAAAATAACTTTCCTTAATAGAAATCTGATCGAGGAAGTGCATATGATATAACCTGAAGGTTTCACATCCAAAGATGGCACAAACGTTTGCAAGTTGCAAATGTCCATCTATGGACTTAAGCAACATCCATTTTGATGAGACAATTAAAGAATTTAGTTTCATCCAAAATATGGATGAACCTTGTGTGTATAAAAAGGTTAGTGGGAGTGCAATTGTTTTCTTATTGCTTTATGTAGATGACATGTTACTAATAAGAAATGATATTTTCGTTCTTCAATCTATAAAGATTTAGTTATCTAAGATGTTCTCCATGAAATATCTTGAAGAAGCAACCTATATTCTGGGAATAAGGATCTATAGAGATAGATCAAGGAGGTTGCTAGGTCTTTCACAACCTATATACATAGATAAAATGCTAAAGAGGTTCAGCATAGATCAATCCAAAAGAGGATTCTTACCTATGACACATGGAGTAAGCCTTTCAAAGTTGTTGTCTCCAAAGACACAAGTTGAAAGGGATCATATGAGTAGGATTTCATATGCTTCGGCAATTGGGTCTATCATATATGCTATGATATGTACTAGGCCCAATATATCATGTGTATTTAGCTTAACGAGTAGATACCAATCTGACCTTGGAGAGAGTCATTGGGCGGCTGTAAAGAATAATCTCAAGTTCATACGAAGGACTAAGGATGTATTCGTAATCTATGGAGATGGTGATTTGCAAGTAAGATGGTACAAGGACGACTACAAATCACAATCTGGCTACGTGTTCACGTTAGGTGGTGGGGCAATAAGTTGAAAAAGTTCCAAACAAGAGACTACTGCCAATTTGACAACTGAAGCAAAGTACATAGCGGCTTCCGAAGCAGCTAAAGAAGCAGTGTGGATAAAGAAGTTTGTCACTAAATTTGGAGTGGTACCTAGCATTGTAGATCCGATACTTTTGTATTGTGACAACAATGGAGTCATTACACAAGCAAATGAACCACGGTCTCATCAACAATCCAAATACGTACTTAGACGCTATCATTTGATTAGAGAGATCATAGATAGGCGAGATGTAAAAATAGAGAGAATTTCCACGGATTAGAACACAGCTGATCCACTCACTAAAGCACTTTCTCAGAAGAAACATGAAAAACATGTTGAGTCATTCGATATTCGATTTATGAATGATTGGCTCTAGTACAAGTAGGAGATTGTTAGTGTTGTGCCCTAGAGGCATTCTTTATCTTTCAGTTTGATTGTCATATCTGAATATGCGTATAAACTGTTTGATAAAGTCCCTAGTATAACACAGTGTTAAGAAAATCATGATAGAGATCATGATGTGAGATTCCTACAACACTATGTAGTGTTTATGCTTGAATAATCCCTAGTCATAATATTATGAGATGGGACATTATTAATACACCAAGACTAGCACATATTATATCCATTGATTGGATCAAGCAGTGGTTCTCAAAACTATGAGTATTATGATACTTAGGACTAATATGTGGATACTTGTTATATGAACAAGTTCATTGGATGACCTAGCTATGAGATAATCACTTGGAGATCTCAAGTCTAAGGATACTTACACACTTGCATTAATAATATTCTAAAATATTCTAGCAAGAATAAATAATATTCTGAATGGAGTTGGCACTAATTCCATGCATTAGATCGAATGAGATATAGTATGGTGAAAGGAGTTTATTACACTAGTTATTTGCTATTGAAAGGTTCATGTCCAACCACTTGACTTTCTGGACTTTTGGGTGATCAAGAGTCATTGGTAGATGTTACTCTTGATCTGCTAAATATGAGTTTATTAATTAGAGAATTAATAAATTAATCCTATATTTTATTTAGGATTATTAATTCTAAAGCTGTTAGAATTAATTCATATTATGCTACCAATAAGACTAGGAAACCTAATGGGTCACACACAATAAATGTTTTAATGTTCAATATATATTATTTGATAATATTATGGGGTTAATTAAGAGAAGAAAATATATTTATAGGTGAATTATAAGTTTTTTATAATTCATGGGACTTGGTTGCAATTATATAAACTTCAAGGGCTCAATTGTAGACTTAGATCTTGGAGGACTTAATTGAAATTAACATAACTTCTAAAAACTATAAATAAGGAAATTGTTCCCTTGTGCAGACGTTGAAAAATAGAGGGAGAGAGACAGACATTTCTTCTTCTTCCTTATTCTTTTCCAATTAAACCTAACTGCTCCTCTTTCACTAATGTAGTTTTAAGTGGGCTTTGTGAGCAATTCAACCTTGTGTGAATTACTACTAGAGATAATCCTACTCTTGGATTGTAGTGGCACCGGTTAGATGTTCAAAACAAAGGAATTGGTTCCTTGGTTGGCGCCAGATTTTTTTTTTTTTTTTTTTATGCTACAAAAGGTAATCTCCGTTTCCTTCCTCTATTCCCATTGTAATTGGAATTGCGTGATCCTTGGGCATAGATTTCATAGTTATTTTCGCTACGTTCATATTTGATAAGCATGATAAAATCCCAACAATTATAGCATCAGAAGATGGGTAATGACTTCAGCCACATCGAATGGTACAAGAGGCTACATACGTTTTAGAGTGGGGAGAGACGGGAACAATATGTCAAGGAGCGCTCTCACAAGACATTGGTAATAATTTATAAATTCATACTTTCAAAATATTTTCTAGTTGGTTACATTTTACGTAATAAAATACTGACTTTGAAATCAATTTTAAGAGGATGTGATGGCTACCAAGGAATGCCTTACTCAGGCATCTTCCTTTTCATCTACCAGTGCTACCTCTTATGTCTTCCCGGACAAGAGGGCTCTATTTATCCAGGTGATAGGCAGGTACAATTGAGGACGGGTGTGTGGACTGGGCTCCAAGGCTTCACGAGTCAGATAGTAGCTCCAGCAGAGTTCCATGCCATGTATACCCTTTACACCTCCTAAGATTGAGGATATAGTAGAGAGGAGGGTTGAGAAGAGGGTGCATGCAGTGAGAAACAAGTTGAAGAATGATTTCGAGAAAAAGATGGATTAGATGAAAAATCAAGTTACTGGTTTTATTACACTAATGTTAGAGAAGTTCAGAGTAGAGCTTCCACTATTATAGCCAATTCGAGGAGATGATGTGGAGGACGAGACTATAGGAAGCTTTATTCCGCTCCCAGATCCTTATCATTCAATACATTCTTGTCCTCGTTCTCCATCCCCACCTCCTTTAGTTGGCGCCGCTGCTCTCGTAGTGTAGGGATTTTATTATAGACGTTATTATGTATATTACATTTTCATTACATTAAACATTTGTAGTTATTAATGTATTTTCTATTATTAAAATGATTTTTTTTTTCAATTTAATGAAGTTGGTTTACATTTTGTTGTGAATTTAAATATGATTTGACATACATTGTTTGATACAATGTGTAGGGGGATTAAAATAATTAATAAATGAGCCTTGTAAAGGGAAAAAAAGATTAGCTAAAGATTAACTAGGGAAAAAATTAGCGACGATTTAGCTAGGAAAAAAATTAGCGATGGTTTAGCTACGGAAAATTAATTCTTTTTAAGTGAAATTAGCCATCTCTTAACCCTAACAAATTAGCTAGGGTTTAGTTACAAACCACCACTAATCCCTAGCAAAATTTGCTAGGGTTTATTGATGGTTTGGAAATTCACCTTTCAAAACAGAATTATATGTTGTCACCAAACCCTAGTTAATTTTGCAAAGGTTGAGCGACAGGTACTATTTTTGCTATTGCCATAAGAAATCGTCACTAAACCGTCGCAATATTGGCGACGATTTAGCGATGGTTGGTATAATCCTCAAACACCGGTAATTAGAAAAAGTTTTTTGTACCATTTCTATGCCATCGCTAATATGAAGTTTGACTCCTTCCTATCTCGCCATGTATGCTCCCAAAGCCATTGCTACTAGTGATAGCTTTTCCTTGTCGTCGCAAAATTTTTATTTAGTGACTAGCATTCTTGCTATTGCTTTTTCCGCCGCTTTGCCATCACTAGGTGTTGATAGCAACAAAATGTCGTCCCTAATTTCCCGTCTTCTTGTAGTGTTTATGCAATGCATTTTCATGAGTATCATTATTATAGATTGCTGTCATACATCAAATATACATGACATACAGAAAAACACTTATGCATTTCATGAATGATAAATATTGCGAAAACCATGGCATGAGTTTATAAGTAATGGCTCCAAATAGCTTTGGTGAATTACAAGAAATAAATTAATACTTCTCGAATAAATTTTGGAACGGATATAGGAAGGGTTGTTTGGAAACCTTAGGGAAAATAATTGTGGTTTTGATTTTGGTTAGGATGAGACTTGAGAATTTACTTCAAAAGATTGGAACAATTTTTTGAAATAAATTAATAAATTAATTATTCCATATTGGAATAGTGAACTCTTGAACTATTAAATGAATGACATTGAGATCTCAATGGACAATACTATAGGATTATCTTTTGTTAGATTAGGAAAGGGTTCCGGTAGATTGGCCGTCTCCAAAAAACTATCTTTTTGTTCCAAACGGGCAATAGTTTTATCAGCTAATTGTAGTCCGTAGCTAGTGACACAGTCTCCAAGGGGAATTGGAGGATGAACTTGAGACATCTGATATGATTTAATATGAGAAAGATGGTGGGGTATTCCCTCAGGAGGGATGTACATCCTACACAACTATTTGGCATTTTATAGGCCATTAAAATATATATGACGTAACGTGCTCACATTGACATGGTACGGGTATCATAAGGATATGCGGGATATGGTATTTGTGATAGGTTCAAGCTTTTCAAAAAATAAATTTGATGTTTAAGAAATGTTATATAAATAATTTTACCCAATAAAATATTTAGTTATACAAGCTGCTAATTTTGTACCTACTAAATCTTCCCAATAAAATGATAATGTATTTGTGATATGAAATTATTTAAATTATGAATATATCCATTCAAATCTACTTCACTTATGCATCATGACATTTAATTTTGAAATTGTGACACAATTTCATACACATCAGACTTATTGAATTTTTATAATGTTACACGACTTTTCTAATCATGTGTTTTAGGGTTAGGTGAATCTTATTAAGACCAAGGAGTAGAGTTCTCTTTTGTAATAGTAATAGTCTTGATACTATGTTTACTGCCTTTTAATTTTGGATGTTTAGAAGTTTAATTTTTAAGACTTATTTATATCGGGATTGTAATAGTCCAGGTTGATGATTTTAATTTAAGTTCAAATTTTATAGTTTTGTTTATCTATCCTTTTCTTTATTATCGCGTTATAAAAGACCTCTGATTCAAAAGATGATGCTACATCTTCGACCCGATTGGGCTACGTTGGTAGTGAATTGTTACAATTAATATATAAAAAATTTTAATTAGAGATTACAAAAAATAAATTAAAATTAAAATATTAAATATCTAGAAACAAAATAGATAAAAATTAAAATAACCAATTATCCTTTTTTAAGGATGTTACCCAATGCGGAGTTTAGGTTGCAAAGCCGTGCATTGTACATCTGTCGTATTTTGTGGCGGGAAAACCAAATATTAGTTCGTTTGACCCAGATATTCCAATGTCATTCCCAATACTCTGTAACACTTCTAAATACTCCGATTTTATAATGTGCCAATTTTACATAATTCACACAAATAAAGAATATATAATATTTGCAGAGTTTTGAGAGAAACTTTTATTTGAATTATAAGATTGTTTTGAAAATTTTAGATCAATTAATATTATAATTGAGTAAAATAATAAATGTTAAAAGTATAATAGAAAAATAATAAATACATTTATAATTTACAAAATAACAGATAATTAGAAGAAAAAAAATCCAATAAGTGATACCTATTCGAGAATAGGAAAAGTAATACATTCAACATCCTTTGAACACTATTATTTATTACTGAAAATCATTGAAACCAATCTTTCCTGACACAATATCAATCATTTTATAAGACAAATTTTAGGACCTCACAAATAACAAAGATCATTGTTGGTGAAACTCGAACAATTTATAATGTTACACTATCCATTTTTCCTCGATAGTAGGATAAGGCAAATTACAGGGTAGAACATACTGCTCGAACAATTCAATAGTCATAAGTTCCAATCTTTTAAATATTCATGCAATAAACTTTCAACCAATAACCACATATATGAGCTTCACTTTCTTCACACAAATTAGTCATAATCAACCCACTTTTAAAAATAAAAATAATAACGACAGTTTAGAAACACGAGAAGTATCAAAACCAATTTCCTCAGATACCGTTCTAACACAGGTATTCTTTTGCTTCATCAAACAATGAGATACCAGCATCACAACCCACACCAAACCTTTTCTGTTAAGGCAGTACTTAACAAAATTCCTTGACAATGCTGACGTATGTGTACTGAAAACTCGTTTTAGAAAACTTGTTAAAATTAAAGTTGGCAATGTTTGACATAAAGGAATTCTAGTTGGATTAGGAGAAGGATTTCAGAAAATTTAGACAGGTCTTGGTAAAGATATTCTACGATTATCTTGCAAAGACATGGAATTCGAATGTAATTAAAACTGCATTATTTACGAAATTTCAAGAAATTCTTTTAGCAATCTTTCAACATTAACTCAATAAGGAGTAAAATAAAGAGGGCTGACTAATAGAAAGGGAATTCATGAATATATTGTGTGTTTCTGAAGCATACACATTTATAAGATTGCCTAATGCATGTTGGTCTCACGAAGAACTGCCATCATCAGTGGCTTGAAACATTCTAACAAAAATTATATAGCAAGAGGCTTGAAAGTGGGGGGGAGGGGGGGGGATGGAAGGATACATCGTGAAAAATCAAGGTCAAAGATGAAAAAAAAAAAAAGTTATTACCAAACAGAGGAGTTTCAATAATGTGACACATTAATAGGAAGTTTGGATGCATAAAAGTATTATTAAACGAAACAGATACAAAGACACAAAAGGAGTTTCCTGCAATTTTTGCATAATCTAGACAATTCCAACTTTCATAAATTTATATAGAAGCCACCAATTTGATGCTTAATGTTTGTTTGTCAAATGAAGAATCTAATCACGGTTTATATCTTCAAATAAAAGATACAAGATTGCAAAGTCATGTATAAACCAAGTTCTGCAAATTGAATAACTGTAATGATATAGTTTTGAAAATTTTTCATAAATTTCTACAGGAATCGTTAAACGGTATTCCATTTATACCAGAAACAGGCATGCTTTCATGCCAACTAGAATATCAACATTTCACTTTAAGTCATTCCCAAAGTATTTAAATAATATTCTTCACTCAACATTTTAATCATTAACTTCAAAAATCTAAATTTAGTAAAGATTTAAAACCAAACAAAGTAGCTTCCATAACTTACGCGCTGGTGCAAAACAGCTTGCATTTTACCTTTTTCACTTTGCTTACTTAGATCCAAGATATGTACATATTATATTCAAATGTTAAATATCCCAATGCTAGATTTTAGAACAGGGGCATTCAGTTGTTTCTAAATTTTTGACACGAATTTATATTAATAAGGACGGCTTCTGCGCCAAACCAGCGAGCTTCCGGGAGCATTTCGAGCAGGGATGGGATTTAGGGTCGAATTCAGGCCTAACCTGACCAGAAAATGGAAATTGTTTATTTCTTTTAATCTTTTTGGCGATAGTTTTTTATTTTTATTCAGTGACGGATTTATTTCTACCTTGTCTCCTAAAAAGAGATGGCTGAAAGAAGGAAACATCCATTTTGGAGATGGATTCCACATCCAATTTAGAGAGGATCAAAAGGAATTTATAATATATTTCTTTCTTTCTCGTGGTGCAATGCACTGAAAAGCTTCTGGTAGGTATCTGGCATTTTTATTTGGGATAATTATATTTACCTCCCTCAGAATTTTCCGAAATACAATTTAATCCTTGTATTTTCACCAAATTATGGATAGATCCTTGATATTATTTAGCCCACAACTATTAAACCCCTACCATTAATCAATCGTGTCAACAGAGGTCGTACATTACAGAAAAACTAAAATTTCTAGTTCCTTGTTTGCCAATAAAGATTTTAGGAAAATAAACGTGATAGCCATTTTGTAGCTTTACTATTTTTCCTTAGGATCACCACAAAGCAAATTAACTATTAAAGCGCCAATGGCTGCCTAATAAAAAAGCAAAATTGAAGTGCAAAAATTAGAGTGCATTTTCTAATCGTTTCATACAGATAAATTTTAATTGTGAACTATTGACAATTTTATTATTTACTTACAAGAATATTAATTTTTTAAATCTATAAAATTTTTACAAAACTAAATATCTCTCAATCTAAATACACTTTTAATGGATATCGAAGTCACTCGAGGTTGGCATATATATCAAATCATCTATTCTTTTGATCAAATAGTAATAAATCTCTGACATTTACCACCTTCACCTTTTGTCTATGTTTTGAGAGTAGTATCAACAAATAATTCACAATTCCAATTCGCAGTCCCACTTCGAAAATTGATAGTCAAAGGACAATATAATACATAACAATATGTTATAATGTAACATTCATTTTTTTCCCAATTTAGTGGCAAGGCTTCTGACTCGGTCGATGATGTCCTGTCCTTCAAGACCATCCAAAATATTAAATCACGTCAGGGCCAAGTTTCACAGTACTCTTTACATTCAATTTATTTATTACGCCTCTTAAAGTTCATTTTAAGGATAACGCAAGCACAGGATCACTTCGTGGCGTTTAAAGTTTCCCACCACGACAAACACACACAAAACAATGTTCATGAGGAAGATGGAATCCAAGCTTACTTAAATACGTACTACGTACATAAGTTAGTAAGCTTTCTTACCTTTATTCAACAGGAGTTCAGATGCTTTTTAATCTTCTTTTTTCTTTATCCAGAGAGTATTTCCAAAGCAAAGCATACATTTATCCAATCCAACAACAGTTCCGGCTAGCCTAAGTTTCAAGTAAGCAAGCTCCAGGCTGTACTTTATGCACTTAATAATATAAATAGATGTAGAGAAAGGAGTTTTATGCACCAAGAAAAAATGGCAACAGAAGAGTGGGTGATCCGTGTAGCAGCTGGTGAAAGACTATCAGACGAGCAACACTGGCAGCGGCGGTCCATCTATAAACTGCCTGCATGTGTCACAAATCTAAACAAAGACGCGTACACGCCTCAGGTAATCTCTTTCGGTCCATACCATCGTAAGAATGAAAATTTGAAACCAATGGAGGAGCACAAGGACCGAGCTCTCTCACAGTTCCTCAATAGATCGGGGAAAACCCTTCAGAGCTGCTTTGAATTTTTAAAACCAGTAGCAGAAGAGCTGAAGGATGCCTACGACCCATTGGAGGAGGATTTGCGGCGAGATACGGATGCATTCTTGATGATTTTGGTTCGTGATGGCTGTTTCATGCTCGAAATCTTCCAAGCATCAACTGGAGATTTTCAAGGCTATGCTAAAAATGACCCAGTTTTCAGCGAGCATGGGAAGCTTTATGTCTTCCCACATATATGGCGCGACATGATGATGCTTGAAAATCAGCTGCCTATGAAGGTTCTCTACATGCTACTTCAGTTTCGGAAAGGATTAGCCACGGTCACTTCACTCTCTCTCTCTTCCTCTCTTTTAAATTGCAGCATTATATTTACATAATCGACGGTCGAAGTTATTAACTAATATGTTTGAATATATTACCACTTACTATCTTGTGATTCTTAAAATGTGAATTTTTTCAAAAGATCAAAATCAAAGTTTTTATGGTATTTTGTATCATGAGAAGGTTAATGTCTCCAGTTTATAATTTTTCTATTTAAAATTGAATCTCAATATTGTTTAAAATTAAATGAATGTCAAATTTTAAAAATAATTTCTTTTTCATTTAAACTTTTACCGCTAATTTTAGAATATTAACCTTCTAATATTTGAGTTTACTTACTAACCTCCATATGTGTTAAAGGTTTTGCAGTAATTTCCTTGGATAGTAAATGATCACACGGTTTCCAAAGTTTTTATAACAATGTGAGACAGATAAATCACTTCTTTCATATATTAGAAGAAACAAGATAAAAGGTCAAACTCAAAAAAAGAAAAGAAAGTATTTCAAACCAACTTAACTACCACATTTCCATATTATAACTTTCATGCAATCTCTTTAGAAAAATTCTAATATAGACTATTGATTCATGGATGAAATACATTAGTGACTTGTACCGTATGCAATACAAGTTATACGATACAACTTACTAATGCACTTGATCCACTGGTCCATGATTCATGTAAGAATTTCTCTCTAATTTAATATAAAATATTCCTAGCAATTTCCCCACTATTTCTAGTACTTCATTGCATTTTCATGTCTTATATAAAAGTTCGTCTCTAGTCAAATTGGCATATATACAATTGGCAGAATATTGGGTCAGTAGACTAAACGTGTTTAATTGGTCCTCAGGAAAACCGGTGTTGCCTAATCTCACAGGAAATTGAGAAGGACACAGACAAATTTGTATGCGAATTTTTGTTTCGCGGCAGAACAGGAGAAGCGCCGTCCAACTGCTTGCATATCCTGCACATGCATCGAAAAGTCCTGCTAGGATCCTCCAATGAAAATGATCAGAAAGAGAGTAAAACCGCGATGCCAATATTTGGCGGTGGCACCGATATCATAAGGTCAGCAATAGAGCTTGATGCAGCTGGCATCAAAATAAAAAAAAGTAACTCACGTAGCATCAAAGAAATCACATTCGATAAAGGGGTCCTCAGTCTTCCAATCATTAGCGTGGATGATTCCACTGCACCACTTTATTTAAACCTAATGGCTTTCGAGCGCTTCCATGTAGGAGCAGGGAACGAAGTGACCAGCTACGTATTTTTCATGGATAACATAATCGACGATGCCCCGGACATCAGACTTCTCCATTCCAAAGATATCATCCAAAATGCCATAGGGAGTGATAAAGCTGCAGCAAAATTGTTCAACTCTCTTTCGAAAGATATCACACCTGATCAAAATAGCGACCTTGGTCAAGTGTATAAGAATGTCAATGAATACTGCAAGAAATGCTGGCCCAGACTACGAGCTCCTCTCTTCCGTGATTACTTGACCAGCCCATGGGCATGGATATCTGTTCTAGCTGCTATCGCCCTTTTTGCCCTCACTGTAACTCAGACTGTGTACTCGGCACGGGGCTAATCATGAGCTGCGCACTGGTTTGTGGGATTCACTACTTCAGTGGCTGCAAGCATTCATCCTTGCAAGGCATCCTTTATGCTTTTGGTAGCTTTTGCCTTTTGTTATGGCCTTCCAACATATGAATTTGGGACCCATAATTTGATATGGTCAAATTGTGTGGCTGGTTGACAGCCTGATTTTAAAGTTAGACAGATCAAATGATCATAGATTTCTTATTTTGTGGATTATTTTTGAATCCATTTTGATTTATGTAAGCATTTAAGTTTTTGGAGAGTTTTATGTATAATTTTGTATTTTTTTTTATGTATGACTTATATGTCTTTGTGTGAAGGAATTTGATACTGCTAAATTATGCTGTATCGGATCTCCAAGGTATTTCCTTCTTTTTTGTACTTCGAACAGCGTTTCATTAGACTATTCCATTCAACTATCATTGTTCTCGTTGACTAATCTTGTTGTAGGGAAATAACTAGGAATCATAACTTGTTATTTAAAGTTGTCTTAATTATTTTTTTAATAAAAAAACAAAAATATTATTAGCAGATCTCAAGTTGTATAGCCTGAAATAGAAAGAAACCATCTGGCCAATGAAATCCAAAAGGAAAAGATCTAGGCATTTGGTGGGGCTCATCTTCAATACTTGTAACATCAGAGGATTCCTAGTTTTTCAATAAGAAAATATCACGTTAACAAAAATTATATTTAATGGTTGAAATTAAAAAAAATAATTTTTACTAAATCCGGAAATCATCAAGTAATTTTTAAAGTAAATTTTTCATAAAAAAATAGAATAACATAATTAATTATTAAAAGTTAAATTATTATAAAATTACGTATCTTAACATTATTAAAATACTAAAAGATGTTCAGTGTCATAGATACTGTGATTGGCGCTGGGTAAGTTGGAGCAGTCTGTGTTCGTTAGAGATGGGTTTTGGAAATAGAAGAAAAAGACAAAACACAGTTAATCAGGACATGAATGCCCATTATTCTGATGAAGAAAGGCATGAAGTAATTAATCATAACTTTTTTTGAGTTATGATAATTTTTTTTAATTATAATTAATCAGATTCAACATATAATTTTTTTATTTAGTCGGAATTTTTTTTAGTTATGATATCTTTATTAGAAATATTTTTAAATATTTTATTTATTTATTAGAAATATTATTAAAAAACTGTGGCTCATAATATTCATTGACTCCGCTGACTTTGGAATCGTGGTTTAGTCCTTGGATCTGGTATTAGTATCGTTATGGGAGGACAGTCTACGGTAGTGGGAAATCTGAGTTACTTTTTTTTTTTTTTCAACGTAACCAATTTTTTTTTCTTATTTCTCTTTTTTATTGTTTTGAATATGCAATTGATGAAGTTGTTTACTCGGACTATCCACTTAGGCATAAGCTTGAAGAAAATAACCAGCGTTTCTTTTTTTTTTTTTTAAATCAAAGCAATCTAGAACTGGCTAATATTTTTTATTTAGTAAAATTGAAAATATAAATATGAAGCTAAGTGAAAATTGCATACAATATCCTTGTATTTTCTATTTAGTGATCATACAATGTTTAGATAAATAAAAAACTTGATTTTTTTTCCTAGAGCCTTCGTCAACATAATCGTAATAAAAAATCTCCCCACTAAGTCTATTGATAAAGATGGCAGCTCAGCTGACAGATCAGCTGACAGATCAACAATTGTAGCCAAGTCAGCCAGCCAAGATAGCATCAGAAAATTCCAGTTGTGATATAGTCGGTTTTAGTTATTTAATCTTTTTTCAATGTAGTTAATCTTGTAGTTTTAGTTTCGTGAATGTATATATAAGACATTGTATTAGCTTCATAGATTAATAGAAACTAAAGATGTCTTTCCTTTGCAATTTTTCCAATCTTCATTTGCAAAATTCTCAGTCTTCATTGTGCTATTTTACAATTTCTTCATGGTATCAGAGCAAAAGTTCAGATATGCGATTTTCACAATTCCATTTGTTTGTGTTAACAAACAATTACTCTTTGTGATCTGTGTTTGAATTTAGGTTTCAACTCAATTTCATTTGAGTTTTCTGCGTTTAATTCCATTTGAGTTTTCTACTCAAATTCAATTGAATTTCTATAGCAAATCAAGAGATAGCTATGTCAACTCCTTATTATCTTCATCCGAATGAAAATCCTTCATTGATTTTGGTTCAACCATCTTTGAATGATAGGAATTATCATCAATGGTGCAGAGCTATGCAGATGGCATTGATTTCCAAAAACAAGCTCAGATTTGTTAATGGAGCTATTAAAGCACCAAACCATGCACACAATTCTTATGTTGCATGGGAACAATGCAATAATATTGTCCTTTCTTGGATTCTAAACTCAATTTCACCATGTATAGCTAAAAGTGTCATCTGGATTGATACAGCTTATGAAGTCTGGGATGATTTATGTGAAAGGTTTTCACAAGGTGATTCATTCAGAATTTCAGATTTGCAGGAAGATATTTATAACCTTAAACAAGGTCCTTCTTCTGTGAATGAGTATTATACCAGCTTGAAAACTTTATGGGAAGAATTGCTTAACTTGAGACCATTACTAATCTATTATTGTGATCCAAGGTGTGAATGTCCAACATTGCATGAAGTAAAGGAAAACAATGATGTAGATTTTGTAATCCGTTTCATCAAAGGATTGAAAGATGATTTTAATGGAATTAAGTCACAGGTTTTGTTAACTCAACCTTTTCCTACTATCAATCAAGCTTTCTCCATGATATCTACACGTGAAAGATCCCTCAATTATAATGCTATTCATTTTGATATATCAACGTCTACACATCATCAAAATTTTGCCACAAGACATGTCATGAATGGATCACAAGGATATGCAGGGAATAATTCTAAATCTGAGTCTTTCATGCAAGCTACTGAACATGCAAATGGACAAAATTCTGTTGTTTCTGGTGTAATGGTGAATAATGTTGGAACTCATACAAAATGGCATAAATATGTCTTATACTGGTAATCATGGTTATAGAAAAGGAGGCAATATGAATAAGAAATTGCAATGCACCTTCTGCGAACTACAAGGGCATACTATTGATAGATGTTATACGAAGCATGGTTTTCCTGTTGGATTTCAAAACATACCTAACATGTCAAGGGGATCAAGAATGATATCACAGACATATGTTGTTATGGACAAAAAAAGAGTTTCCAAATGTGTCTAATGCTTCAACTCTAGTTGCAGGGTGTTATAACAACATGTCTGCAGATTCACATGCCTCAAAATTTGTGATACAAGAACAATATCAACACTTATTGCATCTAATTCAGTCACATCAACTTGTTTCCAGCCCCAACCATACCAAACAACTTCACTCAGTTAACATAGCTAGTTCTCTTTCAGCAGATTTCATCAATTCTTCTCCTTAAGCTCAAGGAACAGGTATAAGCTCTTCTACTTGGATTTTGGACTCAGGTGCTATTGATCATATTTCTTCAAGCTTGAAATATTTTTCTGAAATCCATCCTGTACAAAACATCTCAATTAAGCTTCCTACAGAAAATGTTGTTTTTGTGTCTTATATAGGAACTATCCGTTTAAACACATCCATAGTGCTATATCATGTTCTTTTCGTACCTATATTTTCATTTAATCTTATTTCTGTTAGTAAGCTTTTGCATCAATTACAGTGTGTCATAACCTTCAAAGGTAATTGTTGTTTTCTTCAGGATCCACATCTTGGACAGATGATTGGATCAGCTAGGCTGTCAAATGGACTTTATCACTTTAATCCTCTTCAACCTACTTCTTTTACAGCAGCAGCATGTCTTACTTCCACTGGTGATTTGTGTAATAAGTCTTTTTTATGGCATTTTAGTCTAGGCCATCTCTCTTCTAAGTAGCTAGCTAAAATACAAAAGTATAATTCATCTGTTTGTTTACCTGACAAAGATGCTTTCTGTTCTATTTGCCCTTTGGCTAAACAGCATAAACTACCTTTTCCTTTACATCATGGCACTGCAGAATCTATTTTTGATCTTGTCCATATAGATATTTGGGGGCCATTCAATATTGCTACTATCTATGGATAGAAATATTTCTTGACAATAGTTGATGATTTTAGCAGATTTACTTAGGTTTTTTTGTTAAAACAAAAATCTGAAGTCGGATCTCTTATTCAGCATTTTTGTTGCATATATTGAAACATAATTTCATAAAACACTCAAGGTTTTAAGATAAGACAATGTCTTGAATTTCAACTTAATGAGTTTTTCAATTCAAAAGGTATCATCCATCAAACATCATGTCCCTATACTCCAGAGCAAAATGGGATTGTGGAAAGAAAACATCAGCATATTCTCAATGTTGCAAGAGCCCTTAGATTTCAATCTCAAATTCCTTTAACATATTGGGGGTACTATATTTAGCATGCTGTGTTTTTTTATCAATATTACCCCCACTCCTGTTTTACATCAGCAAACTCCTTTTGCAAAATTGCACAATAAGACTCCTAACTATAGCAAACTTAAAGTGTTTGGTAGTCTTGCATACGCTTGTACTCAACTACCCCATAGAAGTAAATTTGCCCCTAGAAGTAGACCTTGTGTTTTTCTTGGTTATTCTCATTCTACTAAGGTATATCTTTTGTTAGATTTTTCTTCCAAAGAGATTTTTATGTCTAGGAATGTTATTTTTGTTGAAACGTGTTTTCCTTTCTTGCAGTCCCAAACTTTTGATTCTTCAAATGCTAGCATACCAGTATTACCTTTACCTTATCAGTCTTTTTCTTCAAACCATAATTCTATGTCTGATCACCATTCAACTTCTCAAATACTTCACTTCCAACACAACTGCCTACATATCAGATACTTTCATCCCACTTTCTGCCTAGAAAATCTACTCGAGCCATTACTACTCCAGCCTATCTGTTAGATTACATATGCTCCGCAATACACCAAATCACCACACCATATAATTTAACTGCTTCTATTGTTTCTTCCTACTTTTTATGTAGTTCTTCTGTCCATTCTAAACCAAAGCATTATTTTGAGGCTGTGAAATCTAAGGAATAGTGTGTAGCTATGCAAGCTAAAATTTCAGCTTTAGAACAAAATGAAACTTAGCACTTGGTTTCTTTGCCTCCCAGAAAGAAGGCAATTGGTTGTAAGTGGGTTTATAGGATTAAATATAGAGCAGATGGGACTATGGACAGGTATAAGGCCAGACTTGTAGCAAAGGGATACAATAAACAAGAAGGTATCGATTACTTAGACACCTTTGCGCCAGTTGTCAAGATCACAACCATTAGAATCATGTTAGCTCTTGCAGCCAAGTCCCATTGGCATATTCATTAGCTTGATATCAACAATACTTTTTTGCATGGTGACTTGTCCAAAGATGTTTATATGACTTTGCCCCCCAGGATTTAAGTCTGTTGATTCTTCTCTAGTATGCAAACTTGACAAATCCTTGTATGCTCTTAAATAAGCTAGTAGGCAGTGGAATACTAAGTTGATAGCATACTTATTATCTATTGATTTTCAACAGTCCAAGAATGATTATAGCCTATTCTTCCAACATAATGCAGTTGTATTCATTGTAGTTTTGGTTTATGTGGATGACATTATTGTTGTGAGTAATTAGCTAAAGAAAATTGTTGCTCTTAAAGCATAACTGCATGATCAGTTTAAGATCAAAGATCTGGGAGAATTGAACTACGTTTTGGGGTTTGAAGTTAAGAGAACTTCAAAAGGGATCACTCTTTCACAAACGAAGTACATACTGGATTTGCTCAGTGCACATGGCTATTTTAGCTGTAAGCCTATTTCTACACCTCTAGATAGTTAACAACGTTATACTACTGGAGATTCAGCTTTATTCTCTAATCCTTCCTTGTATAGAAGCCTTTTTGGTCGTTTATTATACTTAACTCACACTAGGCCTAACATTTCATTTGCTGTCCAACAATTAAGTCAATTTCTATCTGCCCCTCCAGTTCTCCATATGCAAGCAGTCTATAGGATTCTTTGATACCTTAAAGGATCACTTCATCATAGTTGGTTCTTTCCTGCTGAATCTTCTTTTGTTCTTCATGTATATGCTGACTCTGATTGGGCAGGCTGTGTAGATTCTCGACGGTCTATTACTGGATACTGCATTTATTTTGGTGCAACTCTTGTTTCTTGGAAATCAATGAAGCAAACTATTGTTGCTAGGAGTTCAGCAGAGGCTGAGTATTGTGCCTTGACTCAATCCATTTGTGAATTACAATAGATTTTGCATCTTTTTAATTAGCTTCACTTTACTTATCCCTTACCTGTTTCTGTTTTTTTTTTTTTTTTTTTACAATCGTAGTGCCATTTACTTAGTTGAAAATCCAATTTTTCATGAAAGAACTAAGCACATTGAGCTTGATTGTCATTTCATTCGGGATTTATTTCAAGCCAGAGGTATTAAGCCTTTGCCTATATCTTCCACTTATCAGCTCGCTGACATTTTTACCAAGGCCTTATCTCTAGTTTCTCCTTTCCCATCTTGGTTTTCTTGCTGCATCCGACTTGCTGGGGGATGATAAAAATAGCAGCTCAGCTGACAGATCAGCAATTGTAGCCGAGTCAACCAGCCAAGACAACATTAGAAAATTTCAGTTGTAATATAGCTGGTTTTAGTTATTTAATCTTTCTTCAATGTAGTTAATCTTGTAGTTTCAGTTTCGTGAATGTATACATAAGATATTGTATTAGCTTCACAGATTAATAGAAATTGAAGACGTCTTTCCTCTACAATTTTCCATTCTTCATCTGCAAATTCTCAATTTTCATTGTGCTATTTTACAATTTCTTCATCTACATATAGTTATAAGATTGGAGCGTCGTTATGGCATGCTATAGCATTCTTCGCCTTGCACATTTTCAACTTCCCTTGATAGGCAATTCGCCTACGAATGTCGGCTTCAAAATCAGGCCTAAGTGAGATAGGCGAATGAAAATAAAAAAAATAGTCTGCTAAAGAAACCATGTCCTACCTGCTACAAAGACATCTCAATTCCAACATCATTCTTAAAAAGATAAGATAGATAAATTAGCAAAGCACTGTTCTTACTTTGTTGATGAGCTCAATATTTGTAGCATCAAGCTGAACACAACCATATAGACTAAAGCTATAACTAGCTGAAGAAAGAGCCGGTTGGGCACCCTTAACAATTTGAAGAAAAGATTGAAACTATGAATAACTAAGAGCTAAATCTGCCAGTTGCTGCTATTCCTCCTGCCTGGCAGTAACATCTTGACTGACGTATCCCTCCAGTACATTTTCTATAATCCAATGTTACTCAATACATGTTGCATGTGGATGTGACATGACTGTTATTTTATTCAAAATTAAATATCTATATTTTTATTTTGAAGTGTTCAAAAATAAATATTTATTTTTCACAAAATAAACATATTTTTTATTTAAACTTCAACAACTAATAACCTAGAATTAAAACATGTAAGTTTCACTAATCAATGAATCCTATCAATAACCTGCGTAAGGTGACAACTTGTATTGGCCAAATATTTTCAAACTTTTTGTATTAAATCAAAATAGTATTTTTTTTCCTAGATAGATGAAATATTAATTTGAAAGGCACTTTGAAGGTGACTCGTACGCAAGAACATAGGGGTTACTTCTAAACAACAAGCAAAAATTCAGGCAGTGTACTTTGGGCTAAAGTGGTGTTTGTGGGAATATGCCCTCATAGACTAGGTTTCTGATGTAAATATCGAATATTTTAATAAAAGAATTTAATTTTAGAAAACGTTTGTGAATTTATTTTCTTTATTTGTGCACAATTTCGTTTGAAAAATACCCATTATGTTTAAATAAGTGATGCATGTGAATGGTGGTCTTTCATAGTAAGGTATGGGTCATGGGTTATTTAAATAAATAAACATTTGTTCTTAACCTTTTGATGAGAATGAGAATCTCATCATGTTTAGGTTATTACGTTATGAATTCTAAATAGGGAATGGCTTACCTTTAGCCAGTGAGTAGTCTACGCACTTCATGACATAAGCGTATTTCAAATACGTAGAACAGGATATGTAGTAGTGGTTTCTAAAAGTACTATATGGTAGAAACCTAGACTACTACCACTACAGCATGGACTAGTACTCTGCGACTTGAGTGTGAGTTGGTGGTCTGGTGAAGCTAGAAGCAGATACTTTGATATGCTATAGTTGAGGTTCTATCGTAGAACCAATATACTTGCATATTCGGTTTATGTAACTAGTTAGTTAAGACAAACGTGTACAAGATAGTTTCTACACTATATCGCCCCTTGGGGTTGTCTGAATGATTTAAATATCCAGGGCCCTGGGAAACATGACTTGGATGTTTGCTTTGTGGTAGCTCCCTTAGAAAGCGGAAACACTCCAGGAAGTCATAGATCATTGGACTAGAAGCCTAAGGATGGTAGATGTCATTTAGAGAGGTGTTAGTACATTTTTCCTCTCTAAATGCACGGCGATGTGTAGAGGGGTATTTTAGTCATTTCACTTGTAAGTCGGAGACTTTGCTAATTCAGCATTGTCCTTGGGGTCAATATTTCCTTATAGTGATATTAGGAAATATTTAAAATGAAAAATTCATCTATTTATATAGTAGGGGTATTTTGGTCATTTTAGTAGCCAAGGCAATGTGTCTTTTTGGTCCTCGGAATAGCTCGTAAGTCCTAATTAATTTTGGGTTGAGAAATTGGTCTCAGTTACAGAGGGTTTTATTTTATTCAGGAAGTCTACTTTATTATTAGACTAGAATAAAATAAATTAAGATAAATTTATTATATTGTTTAATTGGTTAATTAATTATTTAGGGCCGAGGTCCAGTTTGAATAATTTGAAAAATTAACCTGGACTTAAACTAGAGGAAAATAGTTAATACGTAAGTATTTATTGGGTTATTTATTTTATTAATACCAAGAAATAAATAATTAAAGTTTAATTATTTTTTGGTTCATTTGGGCTCATTAATTAATTATTTATTGGGTTATTTATTTAAGCCCAAGGAATAAATAATTAATATTTATTATTTTGAGCTTTTTGGGTCCAAGAAAAATAATAAATATTATGTTGGACCAATAGCCTGGACCATAAGATTTTTTCGAACACAGTTCAGAAGAGTTTAGGGAGAAGCTAAAATTTACTTTGTTAATAATATTCGGGTGTTTGAAATATTAAATCCCGGGGATATTATTATTATCAAAGTAATTTTTTTGGTTTCATGACTTTTGGCTTTCTATGTGAAAAATAAAATAAAATAAAAATAAAAATCTCTCCCTCTCGTGTGTGACTCTTGGTTTCACTAGCTTTTGGTTTTGTTTTGTTAATATAAGAAGCCAAGGAAGCCAACCGAGAGAAGTGAATTTGATCCTCTTCTCACCCAAAACTCTGTGCTCACTAACAAGGATTAGAGAAGGCCATATTCTGAGAACTAAAGAGCCAAGCATTAACCGGTGGTGAAGAAGAAGGTACACAGTTTTGGCAACCTGAGGTTTCATCCCACGGAAGGAGGAAGCTATCCTTTGTGATTCAATCCACTTTTCCTCAGTCTTTAAGAGGTATGGTCTAGATGCTTCCATGATGATGATACTCTTTGTTCATGTGTTTATTTCCTCCATTTTTGGCTTCTGTAGCATGCTTCTCTGTTTTTCCAAAGTCACAAGTGGTATCAGAGCATGTGATTTTATTGGCTTAGGGAGCATGTTAGTTAATAAAAATGGAGAAGATCATTATTTGGTGCTTAAACTTGTGATCCTTCGCTGTTTGGGTATGTGATATGTGGTTTTGTAAGCTTCACAGTGGAAGCATAGGCATACTGTAAAATTTTTTCTTTTATAAAACTATCGTGTAAACCCAATTTGGAAGGGTGTAGGCGGTTGTGGTTTTGGTTTGGATGAGTTTTTTGAATGAAAAATGTCCAAAGAAACCGCAGAAGAAACTTCAGAAAAAATGCCGAAGAAACCCAGAAGAAAAATTTGCGGAGAAGAAGAGAACTGTTGCTAAGACGCCATTGGAGCTGAGCCGCCACCGTTTTTGTACCTGGAGCCGTCCGTCCTCGCGAGCTGGAGCCGAGCCAATTGCAATTGCATTTGCAAATTTTGCAATTGCGCGCGTGGGTCAAACACACAGGTCGGCAGAGAAAACGGAAAAACACGCGGGTTGCTAGAGCGGGGCAACCGGGGGCGTATGTGGGTTGGCAGTGGGTGCGGGTCTGGGCAGGCTCCGTGGGCTGAAGTAGCGCACGATCTAGTCCGGCTAGTGCACCGGATCACTGTGAACCACAAAGGAAAATGGTTCTGATCTGGTGCATCGGGGGTACGTGGACCGGTAATTTTTTTTTAATTTTTTTTATTTTTTTCTTTTTCGTTTTGGATCCCATACCAGGCGAAGTTAATATTTTTGCAATAGTTTATATTCTTGGAATATATTTGCATGAAAAATATTAGTAAGGGATTTTGATATTAAACAAGCTAATTAATTAATTAATTAATGTGTTTAATTCTATTATTTGGGCACTTAGGTTTAAAAATAGAATAACGTGAAAACGTCTACTATTTTCTGCCATGTTAGTTATTTTTGTGTACCTATGTGCGCGTTTTCTCAAAGACCAAAGTCTTTGGAAATATTTCTAAAAATATTTTTCTTTAAAAATTAAATGGTTATTTTACCTTGAATAAAAATTAATCCTTAGATATTTTCTCAAAGGTTTTAATCATTGACATAGAAAATATATTGAATTTAGATATTTTTGTAAGTTAAAATAGAAAGCCATTTTGTTTTATTTTGCACAAGAAAAATTATTTTATCAAATAGACTTGAGACCAAAGTCTCTAGAAAGTTTTAATTGGACAATTTTTGAAATCATTAAGTTTTAACTTAAATAAAATTAGTCCATAGAAAAATCTCTCAAATGATATAAACATTGACATAGAGATTTTAATGGATTTAGATATTTTATTTTTGGGTTAAGAAAAACTTAATGGAAATTTCAAAAGGATATTTTTCAGAAAAACTTTATTTTAAAAGATTAAGTGAGAGAGGGGTTCCAACGACTCCACGGCTTCCATCACGATCCTCATTAGAGATCATGGGTCCCCTCGCGTCACCCTAGGAGTGAACCCATATAGGATGGGAATACCACAAGGATCTAGATCTAATGGGAGGATGTAATTAATAACCCGGGACACGTACTATAATCGGCCAGCCCACGTTGGAGATTGTAGTGTGAGGTATGTCCATAGAAAATGAGAGGAAACAGCCATTCCCTCGATGGAGTTATTCTCTAGATCACTACCTAGAAGGGAAATTAATTTGTGGTGGTTAATATACGTAGCTTAGGGAACTGTTAATCTTCCTAATAAGCTATGTCAGTTTTCCTAATAGCCAAATTAATTTCAGTGCACAAATTTATTTTCACAAACTAAATCATTTCTTTTATTTTTGATTTTTCAAAAATGGTGAGAGGTTCTTTTAGTCCTTTGACCGTTATTATCCGAGAGAATAAGTTAACGGGACCAAACTATATGGACTAGAAGAGGAACCTGGACATAATACTCACAACCAAGGAGTATAAGTATGTCCTTTACGAGACCTACCCTGTGATCGGGATAGGTTCTACTGCCAAAGAGCGAGAGGCTGAGAAGGCATGGAAGAAGGCTGACGAAATGACACGTTGCTATATGTTAGCCTCCATGTCTAATGTGCTCCAGCCAAAACACGAGCACATGACTTCTGCATATGACATTAGTCAATCATTGGCCACTATATTCGTAGACAAGAGCCAGCCCGCAAGGCAAGAGGCTCTTCGAACTATAATAAACACTAAGATGACTGAGGGAGCATCAGTTAGAAAGCATATGCTCAAGATGATTGCTGCTTTCGATGAGGCAGAAATCTTAGGGGCTGTTATTGACCCAGAAAGCCAAGTGGACATGGTTCTCGAATCTCTATCGGGTTCCTTTACTCAGTTCAAGTTGAATTACAACATGAACAAGTTAAGCATGAGTTTAACTGAGTTAACGAAGGAACTCCAAATGGCAGAGAAAGTCATGAAGCCACAATCAAAGGCAATGATTGCTAAGGCTTCTTCCACAAGATGGGCCTAAGCCCAGAAAGTTCAAAAGGAAGAAGGGAAACACAGCAGCCCAACCCAAGACCCAGCCCAAAGACAAACCAAATGGCAAGTGCTTCAAATGTGGGTGATGTGTCCAGACTTGGGTGTAAAAATCATACAAATGGGTATAAAACCCATTGGGTGTAAGTAGTTATACAAGAGAAAGAGGGGAGCGGATTGGAAGGTGGAAACTTTCAAAGTTAGGCTTATGGAAAATGGGTATACTCAAAAAGAGGGGATCGATTATGAGGAAACCTTTTCCCCAGTGGCCATGCTTAAGTCCATCCGTATCCTCCTTGCCATCATATGTCACTATGATTATAAGATATGGCAAATAGATATCAAGACGGCATTTTTGAATGTCCATCTTAGCGAAGACATCTATACGTCCCAACCGGAAGGTTTTATTGCTGAAGGCCAAGAACATATGATTTACAAGCTTAAGAAGTCCATTTATGGGCTTAAGCAAGCATCGAGAGCGTGGAACATTCGTTTTGATGAGATTGTAAAGTCTTACGGTTTCATCCAAAACGAGGATGAACCATGCGTGTACAGGAAACTTGAAGGCTTTAATGTGGTTTTTCTTGTCTTGTATGTGGATGCCATTCTACTCATTGGAAATGATGTAGGGTCATTATCATCTACAAAGGTTTGGCTGTCTAGTTAATTTAGTATGAAGGACTTGGGAGAAGCCAGCTATATTCTCGAGATTAGACTTCTTAGAAATAGGAAGCAAAGAATGTTAGGATTATCCCAAGTTGTATACATTGACAAGATGTTGGCCAAGTCCAGCATGGACTTATGCAGGGGAACTCTAATCCCTTGCAGACATGGGTTGTCATTTTCTTAAAGGGATTGTCCTAAGTCTCAAGAAGAAAAGGACAGAATGAGTAGGATTCCCTATGCTTCGACTGTGGGAAGTCTCATATACGCCATGCTGTGTACTAGGCCAGATATCTGCTTTGCCGTAAGCTTAGTTAGCAGATATCAGTCAAACCCTGGGGAGGTTCATTGGCAAGCTGTAAAGCATATTCTCAAGTACCTCAAAGGAATGAGAGATTATATGCTGGTTTATAGTGCTGATGATTTGGTTCCTACTGGATACACGACTCAGATTTCCAGGTGAATAAGGATGAGAGAAAATCCACTAGTGGATATGTCTTCACCTTGTCTTGAGGGGCAATTTCATGGAGGAGTATCAAACAATCTTATATTGCTGACTCAACCATGGAAGATGAGTATGTGGCAGCTTCGGAGACATCTAAGAAAGCAGTCTGGCTTCGGAAGTTCCTTTCATAACTTGGAGTCATGCCACATATGGACAGACCGATTATGTTGTATTGCGACAATATTGGAGCAGTATTAAAATCCAAGGAACCTCGGAGCCACAAGAAGGGGAAGCATATCGAGAGGAAATACCACCTAATCCGGGATTTCATCCAGAGACGGGAAGTCGTGGTGGAACAGATTGCCTCAGATAACAATCTAGCAGATCCATTCACCAAGCCTTTGGCTGAGAGAGTCTTCAAAATACACTTAGATGCCATAAGGGTGGGCACCTACGGACTTACCTAGTCTTAGAATGCAAGTGGGAGATTGTTGGGAATATGCCCTCATAGACTAGGTTTCTGATGTAAATATCGAACATTTTAATAAAAGAATTTATTTTCATAAAACGTTTGTGAATTTATTTTCTTTATTTATGCACAATTTCGTTTGGAAAAGACCCATTATATTAAAATAAGTGATCCATGTGAATGATGGTCTTTCACAATAAGGTATGAATCATGGGTTATTTAAATAAATAAATATTTTTTCTTAACCTTTTGATGAGAATGGGAATCTCATCATGTTTAGGTTATTATGTTATCAATTCCAAATAGGAAGTGGCTTACCTTTAGCCAGTGAGTAGTCTACTCACTTCATGACATAAGAGTATTTCGAATACGTAGAACAGGACCTGTAGTAGTGGTTTCTAAAAGTACTATATGGTAGAAACCTAGACTACTACCGCTACAACGTGGCCTAGTACTCTGCGACATGAGTGTGAGTTGGTGGTCTTGCGAAGCTGGAAGCATATACTTTGATATGCTACAGTTGAGGTTCTATCGTAGAACCAATATACTTGCAAATTAGGTTTATGTAACTAGTTAGTTAAAATAGACCTGTACAAGATAGTTTCTACACTATATCGCCCTTGTGGTTGTCTGAATGATCTAAATATCCAGGGCCCTGGGAAACATGACTCGGATGTTTGCTTTGGGGTAGCTCCCTTGGAAAGTGGAAACACTCCGGAAGTCGTGGATCATTGGACTAGAAGCCTAAGGATGATAGATGTTATTTAGAGGGGTGTTAGTACATTTCTTCCTCTCTAAATGCACGGCGATGTGTAGAGGGGTATTTTAGTCATTTCACTTGTAGGTCGGAGACTTTGCTAATGCAGCATTGTCCTTGGGGTCAATATTTCCTTATAGTGATAATAGAAAATATTTAAAATGAAAAATTCATCTATTTATATAGTAGGGGTATTTTGGTCATTTTAGTAGCCAAGGCGATGTGTCTTTTTGGTCCTCGGAATAGCGTGTAAGTCCTAATTAATTTTGAGTTGAGAAATTGGTCTCATTTACCGAGGGTTTTATTTTATTCATGAAGTCTACTTTATTGTTAGACTGGAATAAAATAAATTAAGAGAAATTTATTATCTCGTTTAATTAGTTAATTAATTATTCAGGGCTGAGGTCCAATTTGAATAATTAGAAAAATTAACCTGGACTTAAACTAGAGAAAAATAATTAATACTTAATTATTTATTGGGTTATTTATTTTATTAATCTCTAGAAATAAATAATTAAAGTTTAATTATTTTTTGGTTCTTTTGGGCTCATTAATAAATTATTTATTGGGTTATTTATTTAAGCCCAATGAATAAATAATTAATGTTTATTATTTTGGACTTTTTGGATAAAAAAAAATATTATGTTGGACCAATATCCTGGACCATAGGATTTTTCCGAATACAGTTCAGAAGAGTTTAGGAAGAAGCTAAAATTTACTTTGTTAATAATATTCGGGTATTTGAAATATTAAATCCCAGGGATATTATTATTATCAAAATAATTATTTTGGTTTCATGACTCTTGGCTTTCTCTGTAGAAAAAAAATAAAATAAAAAATAAAAATCTCTCCCTCTTGTGTGTGACTCTTGGTTTCACTGGCTTTTGGTTTTGTTTTGTTAACATAAGAAGCCAAGGAAGCCAACCGAGAGAAGTGAATCTGATCCTTTTCTCACCTAAAATTCTGTGTTCACCAACAAGGATTAGGGAGGGCCGTATTCTGAGAACTGAAGAGCCAAGCATTCACCGATGGTGAAGAAGAAGGTAGACAGTTTTAGCAACCGGAGGTTTCATCCCACGGAAGGAGGAAGCTGTCCTTTGTGATTCAATCCACTTTTCCTCAGTCTTCAAGGTTTAATGCATGAAAATGTATGGTCTAGATGCTTCCATGCTGCTGCTACTCTTTGTTCATGTGTTTATTTCCTTCATTTTTGTCTCCCATAGCATGCTTCTCTGTTTTTCCAAACTCATAGTGTTAGCGCCCTTCTTGCAAGGACATTGTCTTGCAATCGGATTCTCAACTTCTGGTTAATCAATTGAGTGGACAAGTGGCTAAGTCACGATGGTCTTTTCACTACCACTGAAAATATCACTACTTCTTAGCAAATTCCGTTCATGTCACTTTATACATGTTTACAAAAAAGGAAATAGGGTAGCTAATTGTTTGGCAAATTTGGCATGTTCTATTGAGGATGCTCTAACTTTCCATTCTTTTCAGTCTCTTCCTATTGAAGTCGGGGTCTTTGTACGCTAGATAGACAGCAGACACTCATGCTACTTGATGAGGATATGACCTTGTACTCTTCTTCCCTTATTTATTAATAAAATAAAAATGGCTCCGGCCTTTCACTAAAAAAAAAGAAAAATATGAATAATTAAATTGCATTGTAACACCCTCTATTGAGTGGCCTAAATGACCAGGGAATGTCGCCCCATCCTTTTAGACCAGGGTCTTTACAACGAAGGAAGAAAAAGAAGTAATAGGGTAAACTAAATATTAATCCTCAAAGCGAGAAATTGAATTTGCTATCTAAGTAAATCCCAGTACAAAGAGGCAAGGGTAAACCTTGCTGACCAAAGTATAACCACTACATAACATATAAGAGTGATAGAAATAGAGTATCAAAACCTAATATATTACAAAAAAGATCTTCTACACTCGGTCTTGATAATTATATGCTACCCTAAAAACCATGATTAGAAAAATTCGTATGAGATTATAATTAATCTCAATAAGTAAGAAGTGTGAAAGTGTCAGTTAAGAAATCATTAGCATGATGCATGAATATGCAATAAACTGAACGAATGTAATTATCAAAAAATTTAGCATTTATTTGTGTCAAATTCTTTTTCAAACTTTAGAGAGAAAGTCACAAGTACAATTAAATATGATATGTAGATAAGATTTTTTTTTTTGGGCAATAAATTCAAGTCAAAATTCCCGAAACGAAAATTCATTTCGACAAAAGTCTTGAACCCGTCATCAACTAGTCCTATCGCATATTGAGACCACATATTTACGATATCTCACACTATGACCATGGCATAATTAATGCCGTGAAAACATATTGGGTAGGGTGTACATCCCTCCTGAGAGGATATCCTACCATCCCTCTCATAAACAAATAGACCGGATGTCCCATGTCCGTCCTCCGGGTCCCTCCCAGGATACCGTGTTGCTAGTTAAGGACCTGGCTCAACTACAAGGACTACCACCCTGTTTGGAAAATACAATTTTGGAGATTGCCAATCAACTGGAATCCTCGCATATTCTGACGAAAGCTAGTCCTATAGTCTCGCCCCTTGAGTACTGAAGTCTAAAACATAGTGGTTCAAGAAATTCCCATTCCGATATGGAATATACAATTTCATTTCCAAAATATTGTTCCAATCCTCAAAACTTTACTTTGTTTCAAATTCAACCCAACCTTAAACCCAAAATCGTATTTTCTCCCCAAAGTTTCCAAAACTGAAATTCCAACATCCGTTCTATCTATATTTGTTCAAGGCGTAATAAAACCATTCCGTTCATAAAATGCCTCAAAACGATATTGACAGGAGCCAAATTCTCATGCTTTGATTTTCGCAATACTATGCATGAAGGAAGTTGTAGTTAGATATAAATATAGATGAATGGCTCCTAATTAAACATAATATTCATAAGAATTATCAAAATTGATCATGCATAATTTTCATGTAAAAGTCGTAAGGTGATAAGGATGATACCAAGTGCAACAAAATGGATTATCCAAGCATATTCCCACTCTAAAAATCAAATGATATCATGAGCTTACTCGTGTCATAAAAGTGTATGCATGATCATAAGAATTTTCTAGAGAGCTATTTTGCAAAAAACGAGTCATGAGAAGTAAAGACTTACCTCTTGTCCAAAAAGCTTAGCAAATTTAACTTCAAGATATTTCTTCTCCTCCTAAGTCCAACCTCGAATCTATTACACATATAATATAGGAATTAATTTCGTAATTGAATTAATGTAACTAAAGCATTAAATAAGATCCTAAAATAGTCGGGGAATTACTTACATCTTAAGAAGTTCCAAAATGCTTAGCGATATGGCTTATTTAATTCTAAACACAAGGAATCCCAACAAGATATCCAATATTAGTCTAAAATATCCCTGATCCAAAAGTTATATGACTCCCTTACTTCCTATATACCTTCATAGCAAAACAAGGCCTTAATGGCTAAACAAAACCCTAATCACCATGCAACCCTATTTATTAGTGATGTACTATAATTAGTTGAACAATAGGGAAGTACCTAACCAACTTATTCTATCAATCACATCAAGAGTTCAAGTTGCTTTTCAAGAATTGAAAATCTCAACTTATAATGGGATAAGGCATCAACCTCTAAGAAATCATACTATAAAAGAAATTCATCAAACTTTAATCAAATATTTTTTCACAATGCTAAAAATCACACAATAATCAGATAAACCCAATTTTTCAGCAATTAAAGTCGTTTCTATGAGTAAGTTCATTTTTTTTAACAGTCAACACAAATTCTGCTTTTATTCTACAACAGGGATCAAAAATCATTTACTTAATTAACGAAGAAAAGAATTTTTTAAAATAAAAACCTCCATTTTAAAACCTCCATATGTTAGGTTAATTTCCATGTATTTACTTGCCCAAAATTCCCGCAAAAAGGATCTCAAATAATGTTTACACAAAGTCTCGGATGAACAGTAAACTGCATTGCACAGTCAACTTCAAAAATTCATAACTCCCAAATTATAGCTGTATATTTCAATATTTTTCTAAAATTTTTCTAACATCCTGATGTTTTTACAATCCAACAATCATAAGAAAATACAGTCGAGAAGGTAGTTTTTCGGGGGTTTAAATTGACCACTGTACATGGGTTTCTGTACAGATTAAATACATTCAACAAAACACCATAATTTTCAATCACCAAACTCTTATAAACCCTCAAATAAGTTCCCAAAACACTATATATCTTAAAAAACATCATATACTAGTCCTATGATCATAATTTGGCTGAATGAAAACAACATATAAATTAATATTCAACTTTCCAGCAAGGTCCTCTATTTTTCCCCAACAATTTCTTGATCATAAGAACACCACAACTCCTCCAATGACCACAAAACATATATCAAACACATAGAGCCTCATTCACACAGCACAACCACAACCTCAATAGTCATAATCCCACAGAAAAATCATTCAAACAAGGCTTCAAAACCACATTTTCGAAAATCTGGCAGCCTGGACAGATTTTCGAAATCCAACTTTATTAATAGGTAAAAATGGTTTCTTAGCAGAAAAGACTTTATTTCTCACATCATAAAACATCTCCTAACATAAATATAGTAGTTTGTATCACATACAACCACTCTTAATGCCTAAAAATTCCTAGCAATGCAAGCTGTCCAACAAGGACATTTTTTGAACTCAAGAATAAGAAAATGGAAGGGAAGGTGATGATGTTACCTCAATTTTCAGCTCAAGAACTTCAGAAAAATTACTTCTTCAACCTCCAAGAAGTGTGCTAGTTTGAGTGTGATAATTTGCAATCCATGAAATGAGTGTGTGCTTGTGTTTTGGCCAAGAAATGAGAAATTTCTCTTGGTTACCAAGGCTAGTTGGCAGCCATAGAGAGGAGAGAGATTTTGGCTATTTTCTTGAGTGAAGGAAGAAGAAAATTTTCAGAAGAATGGGGGAGGGGAATTTTGGACAGCCTAGGGTACGAATTGGGAGAAAATTTCATTTTATACTAGGGTAAATTTTAATCCAATAGTGGAGAAAATTTTACCCTAATTTCAAGGGACAAGATGAAGGGTGTTTAGTAGGGTTAAAAAAGATCTATGGGTCTTGGGTATGGGTTTTGGGTTATTTGGTGAAATTATGTGAAGTAGTCCAAATTGAATTTGACACGAAATTTGACTAACATTGTTAACTTAATGACAAGGCCAAAACCTTAATAAAAATTAAATTTGTTTAAGAGTGTGTTTTGCAAAAGAGGAAGGTCATTGCTATAATTTTACTGAAAAAGTGATACACTAATTAATTTGACTAGTGTGTCTACTACACATAGTACATACATATATATAATGCATAATTACTTAGGTAAAAATCACCTACTACTACCAAATAAATAATTAACCTAATACACTTACTTTCTCTAGAGTAATTCACACAAAGAGCACATGAAATAGCCAACAAATAGTGCAATTAATTTATGAAGTAAACTCAAATGGTCACATAAATTAGCTTCCAAACTCTTAATTAAATGAGGTGTCACATCATTCCCTACTTAAGAAAATTATCCTCGAAATTAAACTTTGTCGTACTTCTCATTTGATTAGGATACTTCTTCCTCATCCACTCCTCGGTCTCTCAAGCAGCATCTCGAGCTCCATAATGTTCCCACATTATCTTGACCATAGGGATTTTCTTATTTCTTAATTCCTTCACGCTTTGCTCCAGTATCTTAACTAGCTTCTCCACATGCGACATATTCAGTTGTAGATGTAATGGCTCATCTTCAGAACAAGTTCTGGATCTGGATTGTATTTTTTCAGTTAGGATATATGAAATACGTCGTGGATACCTATTAATCCATCTGGAAGTTCCAACCTGTATGCTTTGGCTCCAATCCTTTCAATGATCGGTAATGGCCTAATATACCTAGGGCTAAGCTTTCCACCCTTCGGATGCCTCGGAATTTCTCGACTTAGGGTTAACTTCAAAAAATACCTCATCACGCATTTGAAACTCCAATTGTCTTTTATGATTATTTGCGTAACTTTTCTGTCTGCTCTGATCTGCTCTTTGCCTATCTTGTATTAGCTTAACCTTATTGGCTATTTCTTGGATATTTATTCTCCTTTATTTATCGATCTGACCATCTTCGCTCCATCCCTAGTGCAGTGGTGTTTGACATTTTTGCCCATACAAGACCTTATACGGTGCCATGCCAATAGAGGCTCGATAACTATTATTGTAAGCCAATTCTTCATACGAGATACTATCGATCCATTAGTTCCCGAAATCCAACACACATGCTCTCAACATATCATCAAGAATTTGTATCACACGCTTAGATTATCTATTTGTCCGTGGGTGGGCGGAAGTACTAAACTTTAAAGTTGACCCCATAGCCTCTTCAAACTTTACCCCAAATCTAGAGGTGAATCGATGATCTCTATCCGATATTATACTTGTCGATACTCCATGCAACCTCATAAATTCTTGAATATAAACCTGTGCCAACTTATCCATTGAATATCTCACATTCACTGGGATAAAGTGTGCAGTTTTTGTTAGTTGGTCTATTGCTACCCAAATAGCATCCTTCTGAGTCCTACTCATTAGTAGTCAAGTGATGAAGTCCATTGTGACACATTCCCATTTCCAATTTGGTACCGGTAGAAGTTGTAACAATCCAACAGCTTTCTTATGTTCTACCTTCACCTTCTGACAAGTAAGGCACATAGACACATACTATGGTTCAACTCTCTTCATGCCTAGCGACCAAAACATTTGCTTCAAATTGTGATACATCTTGGTCTCTCTAGGATGTATGGTGTACCGGCTCTTATGGGCTTCTCTTAGAATCTTCTTCCTTAGATCATCCACATTTGGTACACATAATCGATCCCTAAAATACATTAATCCTTGGTTATCTATTCTAAAATCTGTATTATCCCTTTCCAATTCTTTCTCTTTAAAACATTAAAACTCTGGGTTGTTTGCTTGGGCCTCACATATTTCCTTCTTCAGCTCAGGGATTACAGTTAAATTTCTTATCCAAATCTTATCCTTGCCCACTATAGCTTCCTCCATAAACACTTCCTGAATCTTCTTTATTTCTCAAGCTCACAATCTTGCCAACCTCACTTTTCTACTTAACACATCTGCAATCACATTGGCCTTAGCCGGGTGATAATTGATCGGATAACGATATTCTTCTAGGAATTCTATCCATTTCCTCTGCCTTAAGTTCAAATCCTTTTGGGTCAATATGTACTTTGGACTTTTCTGATCCGTGAATATTTTGTATTCTGCTTTATACAAATAGTGTCACCATTTTTTCAGGCCAAACACATTAGATACTAGCTCCAAGTCATGCGTAGGGAAATTCACCTCGTGCAGCTTAAGTTTCCTCGAGGCAAAGGCCACAACTTTCTTCTCCTACATCAGCACTACACCTAATCCTTCCTTTGAAGCTTCTGTATATAAAGTATACGGCTTCCCTTCTTCTAGCAGCGGTCAGTACAAGTGTCGTCATTAATCTCTTCTTCAACTCTTGAAAGCTCTTCTCATATTTCTTGTTCCATGAGAACAGTATATATTTTAACAAAAGCCTAGTCAATAGCGAGGTGACAGTTGAAAACACTTTAATGAATCACCTATAATATCCAGCTACACCTAGGAACTCCTAATTTCTGTAACAGTCTCGGGTTGTTTCTAATTTTCAATAGCTTCCACCTTGGGAGGGTCCATTCTAATTCCTTCCTTAGAGACAACGTGCCCAAAAAATGAAACTATATCTAGCCATAATTCACATTTATTGAACTTAACATACAGTTGATGCTCCCTCAATATTTCCAAAACTAATTGGAGGTGTCTTGCATACTCCTCAGGGTTTTTTGAGTAAATCAATATATCATCAATAAAGATTATAACAAATTTGTCCAAATAATATCAGAATATTCGGTGCAAAAAATCCATAAAGGTTGCGGGGGCATTTGTCAATCGAAAGGGCATCACAATAGACTCATAATGCCCATACTGGGTATTAAAGGTAGTCTTAAGGATATCTTTCTCTTGGATCCTCACTTGGTCATATCCTTGCCTCAGGTCAAGCTTAGAATAACAACTAGATACTCTTAATTGATCAAATAGCTCACCAATAAGCGGGAGCAGTATTTTTTCTTAATTGTCAAACTATTTAACCTACGATAATCAATGCACTGACCTAGGGTTCCATCTTTCTTTCTTACAAACAACACCGGTGCTCCCCATGGCGAAGTACTTGGCCTAATGTACCATTGGCTCAACAATTCCTCTAACTAATCCTTCAATTTTGTAGGGGCCATACGATATGGGGTTTTGGAAATTGATTCGGCTCTAGGCACTAAATCAATAGTAAACTCCACCTCCCACGGTGGGGGTAGGGTTGCCAATTTTTAGGAAAGATATCAGTGAATTCACTTACCATAGTAGTTCTCTCCAGGGTAGTCTCTTATGTAGGTTGGTTAATCAGATAGGCAAGGTAACCTTGACATCCCTTCCTAAGCATCTTTTGGGCCTTAGTTCCCAAGACTAAATACTTCATCTCTTTCACTTTGACTCCCTGAAATTCTAAAACATCCCATCCCGGCTTAATGAACTGCACGAATTTATTTTTCCAATCTACTCGAGCACCATTCTTGGCCAACCAATCCATACCTAGAATGATGTTGTAATCTCAAAAGGTATAATAACAAGGTCTCCAGGTAGTTTTTCCCTCCCCACTTCAATCTCACACTCCTTAACAACATCCTTTGCTTCTACTGATTTCCCTAAAGGCGTACTAACCAAAAGAGTATAAGGCAACTCTAAGCCAACAAATCCCATCTTATTTGCACAAAACGTATTCATATTTGAGTGGGTGGAACCCAAATTTACCAACACATTTACATTGCAATTTTGAATAGAAATTATACCTCCTACTACTGCAGAGTTAGCTCCTATTTCATACGGTTTAGTACAAACACTTTGGCTTTTACCTACGGCTTCTAGTTGTTCCCCCCATAAACTGCACTATTACCATGATTTGCTTGATGCATTGGTGAAGCAAGATTACCACGAGTGTTGAACTGCAGTTTTGGACACTTATCATGAAAATGGTTTGGATCCCCACAGTTAAAGCATCATTTCGTTACATTCCTATTCCAACAATCCTTCTCTTTGTGTCCTTTTCTTCTACAGTGGTGGCAAATCACTTTGATCTGCCCAGTCTTAATAGTGTTTGTCCTTACTTACTTTCCTTTATTTCTCCCTTGTGGCCCAGCTGACCTTTTCATAGAAAACTGCTTGTTGGGTGGGAAGGTCCTCATAGTAAGTTAACTCTTGTTCTTATTTTCTGTTCTGGTGGCAGTATCCATAATAGCAGCATAAGTAGTCGGCGATACCGGGCTAGAGCTCTCCTTAGCTCTTGCCTCAAGCCCTTGATCAATTGGCGAGTCCGGTTTTATTTTGTGTCCACCAAGCGATAACAGTACTTTGATAATTTACTAAACTGCGTTATGTATTATGCCATTGATATGTTGCCCTACTCTAAGTTTTGAAATTCATCTTCTCTTTTCTCAATGACCCATTGTGGGATGAACTCTGCTCGAAAGAATTCCAAGAAGTGGTATCACCTCATTCCTGTTTAGTTCGCTCCCAAACTTCTTGGATCCATATCCATCAATCTCAAACCGATCCTCTTAAACGAAAGGTTGCAAATCTCACCATCCTTTCCTATGTGTATTGCAAAGTGCGGAAGATGTCTTTCATTTGTTCAATCCACATTTCAACCTTCTGTTCTTGTTCGGCCTCTCCAAAATATAATGATGGTTGAAACTTGAGGAACCTCTCAAGTGCCTCATCGTCGCCTCATAGGGCCCTTCATTTTATCCAATTGCATAGGATTTTAGTCATCCGACCAAAAGCTTGAGCAATAGTGACCCCTGGAACCTCATTCTCAAGAATGTTGTTTTCAGATTCCACATCATCAGCCCTTGGTCCCTCATTTTATTCCCCCGGTGGGGGATTTGGAGCAGGGTTGTTTTCATAAGGTGGTGATCCTCTGGCCGCGTCAGTCACGAGATGAAACATTAGTCTTCGTCTAGCGGCATGATAGCGTTTTATTATGCAAATAGTGCTATTAGTGGGTTTTGCAAAAATTTTTGTATCACGCATGATATGATCTGTGCGGAAAGCATTAAAGTGCAATAAGTAAATAAGTATAGAAACCATTTCCAATTCGTAATTGACCGTCATCAAGTATGTGATCATGCATCCCATATATAAACCAAAAGACTAATGGTGCTTAAACCATCCATACATATACGAGCCTACAACAAGAAATTTCCTGAATATTCAAATTAGCAATTAAGCACATAGGACCGAAATCCAAAAATTATGTTTTGTACATCACCAAAATATGTTAGTTTTCTATTTCTAACTTCTTCTTTGTCCTCTCAGCTAGTAGTCAAGCACTCCTCTGAGTCACTATCAGTGTCCTCCTTAGCCTCGAAGTTCTTATCAACCCTAGCTCTCTTTACAGGCCTACTCTCCTCGGAGTCGTCTTCAATCTCTTCTTTGGACTCCTCATACTCTATCTCTCCAAGACCCTTGCTCTCTAATACTGGGGGTTCTTCAGTTATCTCTATCTCAGGTGCAACAACTATCTCATCTTCACTCTTAGAAGATGCTTTTATGATCTCGATTATATCCTTTTCTTCATATTTTAAAGTAGAAGAATCTAAAAAGTCTGGGCCTACAACCTTTGGTGGTGGTGGTCACCAACGGTATGGATTTATTATCTTGCGAGCGGTGTGCAACATCCGTGCCATCCTACAATAATGATCATATGCTTAGTCCCAAAAGATTTACCAAAATAAATATCACTGAATAAGTTATGACTAGTCTAAACTTTAGAAATATCCATTTAGGATCCTCAACCAAAAATATTCCAAACTTATACTAATCTAGACATAAACCTAACTCTTTCAAGGTCTGAATCCAATCCTAAGTTTCTAATTAATTCATACATAGGCATAATCTAATCTTAGGCTCTGATACCAATTGTAACACCCCCTATTGAGTGGCCTAAATGGCTAGGGAATGTCACCCTGTCCTTTTAGACCAGGGGTCTTTATAATGAAGGAAGAAAAAGAAGTAATCGGGTAAACTAAATATTAATCCTCAAAGTGGAAAATTGAATTTGCTATCTATATAAATCCCAATACAAAGATGCAAGGGTAAACCTTGCTAACCAAAGTATAACCACTACATAACATAAGAAAAGTGATAGAAATAGAGTATCACAACCTAATCTATTACAAAAAAGATCTTCTACACTCGGTCTTGATAATTATATGCTACCCTAAAAATCATGTCAGATTATAATTAATCTCAGTAAGTCCGTAGTGTAAAAGTGTCGGTTAAGAAATCATTAGCATGATGCATGAATATGCAATAAACCGAACGGATGTAATTATTAAAAAAATTAGCATTTATTCGTCTCAAATTCCTTTTCAAACTTTGGAGAGAAAGTCAAAAGTACGGTTAAATATGATACGTAGATAAGAATTTTGCCTGGCAATAAATTCAAGTCAAAATTCCTGGAACAAAAATCAATCATTTCGGTAAAAGTCTTGAACCCATCATCAACTAGTCATATCGTGTATCGAGACCGCATATCTACGATATCTCACAATAAAACCATGGCATAATTAATGCCACGAAAACACATTGGGCAGGGTGTACATCCCTCCTGAGAGGATACTCCCGCCATCCCTCTCATAAACAAACAGACTGGAAGTCCCATGTCTATCCTCCGACTCCCTTTTGGATACCATGTTGGTAGTTAATGACCCGACTAAACTACTAAGACTACCACTTCGTTTGGAAAAGATAGTCTCTGGAGACAGACCAATCAACTAGAATCCTCTCCTATTCTGATGAAAGCTAGTCCTATAGTCTCGCCCCTTGAGCACTCAAGTCTAAGTTCAAGAAATTCCCATTCCGATATGGAATATACAATTTCATTTCAAAAATATTGTTCCAGTCCTCAAAATCTTAATTTTTTTGAAATTTAACCCAGCCTTAAACCCAAAATCATATTTTCTCCCCAAAGTTTTCAAAACTGAAATTCCTACATCCATTCTATCCATATTTGTTCAAGGCATAATAAAATCATTACGTTCATAAAATGCCTCAAAACAATATTGACAGGAGCTAAATTCTCATATTATGATTTTCTCAATAAAATGGATGAAGGAAATTGTACTTAGATATAAACACTTGATGCATGGATCCTAATCAAACATAATATTCGTAAGAATTCTCAAAACTAATCATGTATAATTTCCATGTAAAAGTCATAAGGTGATAAGGGTGATACCAAATGCAACAAAATGGATTATTCAAGAATATTTCCACTATAAAAATAAAATCATATCATGAGCTTATTCGTGTCATACAAGTATATGCAGGATCATAAGAATTTTCTATAGAGCTATTTTGCATAAAAGAGTTATGAGAAGTAAAAACTTACCTCTTGTCCAAAAAGCTTAGCAAATTTAACTTCAAAATATTTTAGGTACCTCATCCTCCTAAGTCCAACCTTGAATCGATGATATATATATATATATATATATATATATATATATATATATGTAATATAGGAATTAATTTTCTAATTAAATTATCTAACTAAAGCATTAAACATGATCCTAAAAAAGTTAGGAGAATTACTTACATCTTAAGTAGTTCAAAAATACTTAGCGATATGACTTATTTAATTCTAAACACAAGGAATCCCAACAAGATATCCAATATTCCACTAAAATATCCATGATCTAAAAGTTATAGGACTCCCTTACTTCCCATCACCACGCAACCTTATTTGGCCATGCAAACCCTAATTAGCCATATACTATAATTAGTTGATCAATAGGGCAGCACCTGGCCAACTTATTCTACCAATCACATCAAGAGTTCAAGTCGCTTTTCAAGAATTGAAAATCTCAACTTATAATGGTACAAGGCATCAACCTCCAAGAAATCATACTATAAAAAAATTCATCAATTTTTAATTAAATATTTTTTCACAGTCCTAAAAATCACACAATAATCACATAAGCCCAATTTTACAGCAATTAAAGTCATTTCTATGAGTAAATTCATTTTTTTAACTTTCAACACAAATTTTACTTTTACTCTAAAATAGGGGCAAAAAATTATTTAATTAATTAACCAAGAAAAATATTTTATTTTTAAACAAAAGCCTCCAATTTAAAACCTCCATATGTTAGGTTAATTTCCATGTATTTACTTCCACAAAATTCCCACAAAAAGGGACTCAAATAATTTTTACACAAAGTCTCAGGCGAACAGTAAACTGCCTTGCGTAGCTTCAAAAATTCATAACTCCCGAATTATAGTGTATCTTTCAATGATTCTTTCTGCATTTTTTCTAACATCCTGAAGTTTGTATAGTCCAAAAATCATAAGAAAATATAGTCTATAATATAGTTTTTCTGGGGTTTTAAATTGACCTCTATACATGGGTTTTTGTACATATTAAATACATTCAATAAAACACCATAATTTTCAATCACCAAACTCTTATAAACCCTCAAATAAGTTCCTAGAACACTATATATTTTATTAAAAATCATACAGCAGTCCCATGATCATTATTTGGCTTAAAGACAACAACATATAAATCAATATTCAACTTTTCAGCAAGGTCCTCTGTTTTTCCCCAACAACTTCTTGATCATAAGAACACCACAACTCCTCCAATGACCACAACACATATATCAAACACATGGAGCTTCATTCACACAGCACAACCACAACCTTAATGATCATAATCCCATAGAAAAATCATTCAAATAAGGCTTCAAAACCACAATTTCGAAAATCTGGCAGCCTAGACAGATTTTTGAAATCCTGCGTTATTAATAGGTAAAAATGGTTTCTTAGCATAAAAGACTTTATTTCTCACATCATAAAACATCTCCTAACATAAATATAGCAGTTTGTATCACATATAACCTCTCTTAATGCCTAAAAATTCCCAGGAATACAAACTGTCCAAGAGGAACATTTTTGAACACGAGAATAAGAAAATGAAAGGGAAGGTGATGATGGTACTTCAATTTTCAGCTCATGAACTTCAGAAAAATTACTTCTTCTAATCTAGTTTGAGTGTGATAAGTTCCAATCTAAGAAATAAGTGTGTGTTTGTGTTTTGGCCAAGAAAAAAGCAATTTATCTTGCTTACCAAGGCTAGTTGGCTGCCATAGAGAGGAGAGAGATGTTGGTTGTTTTCTTGAGTAAAAGAAGAAGACATTTTTTAGAGGAATGGGGGAGGGGAATTTTGGGCAGCCTCGGGTAGGAAATGGGAGAAAATTTCATTTTATACTAGGGTAAATTTAAATCCAATGGTGGAGAAAATTTTACCCTAATTTCAAGGGCCAAGATGAAGGGTGTTTAGTACGGTTAAAAAAGATTCATGGGTCTTGGGTATGGGTTTCAGTGTCGTGAAATTAAGTGAAGTAGTCAAAAATGAATTTAACACAAAATTTGACTGATATTGTTTACTTAGTGAATAAGGCCAAAACCCTAATAAAAATTAAATTTGTTCAAGAGTGTGTTTGGCAAAAGAGGAAGGTCATTGCTATAATTTTACTGAAAAAGTGATACACTAATTAATTTGACTAGTTTGTCTACTACACATAGTACATACATACATGTATGTATGTATGTATGTATGTATGTATGTATGTATGTATGTATGTATGTATGTATGTATGTATGTATGCATGCATGTATGTATGTATGTATGTATGTATGTATGTATGTATGTATGTATGTATGTATGTATGTATGTATGTATGTATGTATGTATGTATGTATGTGTACATACATATACATATATACAATATGTATACATGTATACATACATATATGTATGTATGTATAATTACTTAGGTAAAAATCACCTACCACTATCAAATAAATAATTAACCTAATACACTTACTTCTCTAAGATAATTCACACAAAGAGCACATGAAATAGCCACAAGTAGTGCAATTAATTTATGACGTAAATTCAAATAGTCACATAATTTAGCTTCCAACCCCTTGATTAAATGAGGTGTCAGATGCATTGTGCATATAGAGCTTGGTACGTTTGGTATTCCTACAGAGTTACGTATCTCACTTCTTTTAATGATACTTCTATTGTACTAATTCCTAAAACTAAATTTGCAAAAGAAGTTACTAAGTTTCGACCAATTAATTTGTATAATTCTATTTATACATTGATTTCCAAAGTGTTAGCAAACTGTCTTAAATCCATCCTGCATCTAGTTGTGCATGAGAGTCAGAGAGCAAGCTTAAAAAGTTGACAGCTAATAATGTTCTTCTTGCTTTTGACAAAAAGATGGTGTGTAATACCCAGCCCATTTACACTTTGTGAATTAGGAAATGAACATTTAAATTTGAGCATAGATACTTATTGAGATTGCTTATATGACAAACTCGTTTAATTTCTTTATGAATATTGAGTGTGATTGTAGAATAATGTAAATAATTTGCAATTATTAAGGTGACTATTTACTATTATATATATCTCTCTCTGTGTGTTAAAATAGTAGAATGTGCGAAAAGATATTGGTAAGTTGAAATATTTATATATATAATATAAATATAACATTATTATGTGTACAAACGCATAAATGTGCATATATTATTAAGGAAAAAAGTATATATGTGTGTGTGTGTGTATTAATATATATAGACACACACATACTAACATAAATAAAATATATTAATTTGTATTCACATGCATATATGTGAATGTGTATGTAAACATGTATATATATATATATATATATATATATATATATATATATAAACACACACACATACATACATACATACATGTATGTATACGTACATGTATACATACATATGTATATATGTATATACATGTATACATATGTACATGTGTGCATGCATACGTGCATATGTACATGTATACGTACATATGTGTGTGTGTGTGTATATATACACGACGACAATATAATAAATTTATTTTTTAAAAAATTTTAAAAGAACCGTCGCAAAATACTTGCAAATTAGCGACGATTTTGCGACGGCTTAATAATAATTTTTTTAAAAATAATTTTATAAAATCGTCACCAAACCCTCGCTAATTAGCAACGGATTTGCGACATCTCACAAAACCCTCGCAAATTGCGACAGATTTGCGACGGTCAGATAATAAATTTATTATTTTTTTAAAATTTTAAAATAACCATCGCAAAACCCTCACAAATTAGTGACGGTTTTGCGACGACTTAATAATTTTTTTTAAAAAAAAATTAATAAAATCATCGCAAAACCCTCGCTAATTAGCGACGGTTTTGCGACGCCTTGAAAAACCCTCGCAAATTGCGATGGATTTGCGACAGTCCAATAATAAATTTAATTTTTTAAAAACTTCTAAAATAACCATTGAAAAACCCTTGCAAATTAGCAATGGTTTTGCAACGGCTTAATAATAATTTTTAATATTTTTTTAATAAAATCATCCAAAACCCTCGCTAATTAGTGACGGTTTTGCGACGCCTCGCAAAATAATAATTTTTTTTCAAAATTTTTAATTTTTTTAAAAAATCCTCACAAATTAGCGATGAAATGTAAAATTCATCGTAAAACTCTTGCTAATTGCGACGGATTTGCGAGGGATTAGGGTTTCACAAAAACCCTCGCTAATTGCGACATATTTGCGAGAGATTCGGGTTTTGAAACCCTAATCCCTTGCTAATCTGTCGCAATCAATGAGGATTTTGCGACGGCTTTTATCCGTCACTAAGCTATAAAAATCTTTAAAAAAATTTAAAGCTTGATTTTATACATACATACATACATACATACATACATACATACATACATACATACATACATACATACATATATATATATATATATATATATATAATATGTGTTAAAATAGTAGAATGTTCGAAAAGATATTGTTAAGTTGAAATACTTATATATATAATATAAATATAATATTATTATGTGTATAAGTATATATATATATATATATATATACATATATATATATATATACTAAAATATATTATAGTATATAATATATATAATATTATATTATATATATATGATATATATTAATATATAAACATATAATATATATAAGTTTATATATATTTATATATATGTATATATATACTAAAATATATTTTAGTATAAAATATATAATATGTGTATGTATATATATGTGTGTGTGTGTGTGTATATACATATATATGTGTGAATATATATACGTATATATATATATATTAAAGTTATATATATATATAACATAACATATATATATATATATATGATATGTGTATATATATAAACATATATATACATATATATATATGATATACATACATATATATACATACATATCTACAATTCTATATTTATATATTTATATATAATATATATGATATATATAAACATATAATATATATATAAACATATATATTTATATATATGCATATATATACTAATATAGTATATAATATATAATATGTGTATGTATATATATATGTGTATGTGTGCGCGCGCGCATGTGTGTGTATACATATTTATGTGTGTGTGTGTGTGTGTGTGTATAAATATATATATATATATATTAAAGTTATATAATTATATATATATATATATATATATATATATAGACATACATATTTTAAAGTTATATTTATATTAATATACACATATACACATCGATATACACCCACACACACACACACACACACAGATTCATATATATAAATGTATGTGTCTCTATATATACACACACACACGCACGCACGCACATATATATCTATATGTATATATACATACACACACACACATACTAAAATAATTTTTTAAAAATAAAAATTAATTAATTTTTTAAAAAATTAATATAGCCATCGCAAAACCGTTTCAAAAATGCCGTCGCAAAATCGTCACAAATTTAATAAATAATTTTTTTTAAAAAAATAAAAATTTAATAATTAATTTTTAAAAAAATTAAAACTCCATCACATAACCGTCGCAAATTTAATAAATAATTTTTTTAAAAATAAAATTTAATTTAATTTAAAAAAAATTAGAAGTCCGTCGCAATACCGTTGCTAATTTAATAAATAATTTTTTAAAACTAAAAATTTAATAATTAATTTTTAAAAAAATTTAAAAGGTTGTCGCAAAACCTTCGCTAACTTGTTGTCGTAAAACTGTTGCAAGTCTAAAAAATTGATAGGGGCTAAATTAGTCATACTTTTTCTAGTTATTTGTGGTTCTTTTACAATACATTTTGTGCAATAACTAGTCATATTCTTTCATATTTGAGATTTATCCTTGGAAAGGTATTTTATTCATTATTTCAGATTTTTGGGTAAAACGAAACATAACCGTCGCGAAACAGAGCAGAGGCAGCACCGGCTGTACACTGGTTGCACGAACTTTGAAGAGATGAAAAAATTGCCAAAACAGAGTAGAACAGAACCAAGGCGGCGCCTGTTGTGAAGCTGGAACTAGCGCCGGCTGCATTCTGGAACTTATGCGCAAAATTTGGAGAAAAATCAGCGAACAAGTGGAGAAGCAGACCACAGGCGGTGCCAGCTCCGAAGGAGCAAGGGGGCACCGGCTGTGTTTTGTTCTTGAGGCGGTGCTGCGATTTTTCTACGCGTTTTGGAAATCTGAGGAGTTTTAAATATCTTTCAACTTCTACTCGGCCAAGAACTTTGTACTCAAGAGTTTAGGCACATCTTAAGCCTATAAATAGATGAAAAACACAAGGGAAAAGGGGGAGAATTCATTAATCCTCATAGAAAATCACTCAATTCAAGGAGGAATTCTTCAATTCAAGGAGGGTTGTACAATAAGGTCTTCAAAGGAAAAATAATGAGGCCTGTTTATGAGTGCTTTATTTTACTTTGTTTTCTTTTCTTGACAATGATGTTTTAATTGTTTTATTGTAATTTGACATTGGTTTAGACGTTCATGGTATTTAGAGTTATTTGATCTTTTGATTAACTGATTGTTATTCTTGGTATTTAATTACTTGGGTTGATTGCGAGACTAATTGATTGTGCTGTTAACTTGCTTGAGAATAGGGTTGACGGTTTAAATTAATTGGTTGCATATTTGTTGCCTTTTAACTTGCATGAAAATGGGGTTAATTGCAAGAACAGAGTAATTAAAGGTTAATTGATGTCTGCCAGAATATGGATTCAATTGGTTAATTTCATGGGTTAAGTTTGCCTGAGAATGGGACTTAATCAAAGAATTGTGTTTAATGCATCTTTTGGGTATGATTGGTTGAGGCCGAGTATGTGATACTAAGTTATCTAGAAGATAGGGATTCATGGATTGAGAAACAAGTGAGTCTATTTTGATTCTTCATGATGCCAAGTGAATAATTAGTTATGATAGGGGTTGGGTACTTTGAGATCATGGTTGTCTAATCAATGGTTTAAGTTACATAAATCTATATCCTTGACATGTATATATATATTTTTTGTTTTGTTTTGTTTTGTTTTATTTCCGTTTGGTTTTATCGAGTCGGATAAATAATGAAAGAAGGGTAATTAATGTCTACTTATTCCTTGAGGATGGATACTCGTTTGAACCCTATGCTCAGTTAATGATGAGTACGCTTGCTCATATGTGTGATTTGGGTTGAACATTTTAACTTAAATTTGATTGGAAATGTGCTTAGTTTTTGGCGTCGTTGCCGGGGAACAATAGCATGAAAGCTTCGATTTTGTTGATTTAACCATGTAAATATGTATACTTGTTCTTTCTGTAAAATGGTGCTATATTTTGTATTTCGTGTATTCTTGTATAATCTTGTAACCTAACTTAACCAACTAACTTGGACTGTGTTTGAATTACTAACTTTGTAACCTTGTAGTTTTGTTATTTTTTGTTTAACCATTAATTATATATCTAACTTGCTCCTTGTTTTCTTAGGTGTTACCCTAGGTACATGACCAGAAAATCCAACAGCGAGGTAGTCGATTTTGACCCTGAAATCGAGAGGACGTTATCAAAAATTCGCCGAACAATTCAAAGGAATCTGATTGTCGAGATGGATGGTGCTCAACAGAACAATGCTGGGAATAACAGGGGAGTTATGGACGACTTTGTGAAACCCGAAATCTCGGGCACATGCTCGTGTATCACTAGACCTAGGATAGATGCAAACAATTTTGAAATAAAGCCCAACATTATCCAAATGGTATAGAATATGGTTTAATTTGACGAGCTACCGAAAGAGGATCCCAATGCTCACTTAGCCAGTTTTCTTGAGATTTGTGATATCTTCAAGATGAATGGTGTTTCTGAAGATGCCATTAAATTAAGACTTTTTCCTTTTTCCTTGAGAGATAGAGCTAAATCGTGGTTAAAGTCTTTACCTGCAGGTTCCATCATAACTTGGAATGCCCAAGCTGAGAAATTTTTGGCCAAATATTTTCCTCCAGCTAGGACAGCCAAACTTCGGAATGAAATCTTCGCCTTCCAACAGCTAGATTCTGAGCCCTTATATGAGAGTTGGGAGAGATTTAAGGAAATATTAAGAAAATGCCCACACCACGGATTCGAGCTGGGAATGCAAATGCTTATCTTCTTAAATGGCCTCACGTTCGCAACACGGCAAGTAGTGGACTCTTCTACAGGGGGTTCCATCAACCATAAGACCCCGGAACAAGTATTTGAGCTTATTAAAAATTTGGCTTCTAATAACTATTCTTGGGGAAGTGCAAGGTCAAAGGCTCGTGTGCAAGGAGTGCACAAAGTGGATGTCGTGGCAGCATTAGAGCCTAAGGTAGACGCCTTAACTCAAAAGATGGAACAGTTGGTGATGCCTCAAGGCCAAGTTTTAAACGTCAACTGCGATTTCTGAGGAGAAGGACACCCCAATCATGAATGCCAAAAAATGGGGTCACTTCAAGAATCTTTGGAGCAAGCGGCCTTCGCAGGTAATGTCCGACTAGGTAACAATCCATATAGCTCTACCTATAATCCTGGCTGGAGAAATCACCCTAATTTCTCTTGGAGCAATGGGAATCCACCTAGGCAAAGTTCTTTCAATTTTGGAGGTAACCAAAGGAATCCAAACTCCATGAACAACACGACAGCACCTCAAAAACCACCATTAGAAGAATTGATTGGCCAATTGGTAAGTACCACGGAGACTAAGTTCCAAGGAGTCAATGCGACAACAAGGAACCTAGAGGCTTCCATGCACAATTTGGAGAACCAAATTGGTCAACTAGCTAAACTCTTGGGGGATTGGCAAGCAGGGACAATACCAGGGAATACGGAGGAAAATCCACGGGATCACAGCCGTGGAAAACCTTGAAGCATTTCTTTTCTCTTTTCTTTACTTTTCGTTTTTGTGATAGGGACAGTCTTTGATTTATATTATTCTCATTCCAATGCATTAGTCAGCATTCGTGTGTTTTTCTGAATTTTTATTAATATTAAAAAAAATGGAGAACCGGACAGAACAGAGCCAGCGCCGGCTCCAAGAGCCGGGCCGGCACCGATTCCTGTCGGGTGGAGTAATTAAAGGGCCAATTTGGCCACTTTTTCTTCAAAATCTCCATTCTCCCTCTCAAATTCTCTCAAGCCCGCGCCTGTTTCACATCACTCATCTCCCAAAATTTGATTTTTCAACTCCTAAGCACCTCCATAACATCTATTGACTTCTTTTTTTTTTTTATCCTACGGATCAAAAAGCTCAAAAGCTTCGATTTTGCACAACAAAACCATCTTCAACCCACAAGCAAGGAGCTTAGATTTTCCCAAAAAGCTTGCATCTTTTGCTTACCCATGCATTCAAGAGCATAAAGGTATGAGTTTTCTTTACTTCCTACGGTTAAAATAATGGAGATGATTTTTTTCTAATTTTAGGGAGATTTTTGGCCGAAAATTGGGACTATGTATGATAGGATTGGATTGTGCATCACTCCTTACAGCTTCATAAGTTGAACTAGATTATGAATTAATCATTCTTTGATACTTGATTCAATCATATGATCATTAGAGGCCTCATGCATATAGCTAAGGTTAGAATTATGGTTATTTGTGATAATTGACTATATGGAACGTACATTGCTTCTGCCATAATGATGCCTTGATTAACATGATCATGTCTACTTGCATGCATTGAAGATGTTCAACACGTCTATACTTTATATGGAAATTTTACATGTATTATGCAGGTTGTGTTGAATTGATTGGTGGTGGTTTATTGCATTAGTTGTTGGAGTTGATATATATTGACGGAGTTTGGGTTTTGTGGCCTATGAGCTTGGTTGAGGGTTGCGTGTAACTTGAGGAATATCTGTGCAGGGGTTGCTATCCTGTTGTTAGCTTTGAGCTTACTTATTCTCTCTTCTTATTGCACCCATTCCTTACTTAATCATGTCTAGAGCAAGGGGGCAGTCTTCTAAAAGGGCGAGAACCTCTTCTTCCTCAGCCCTTTCATCTATTGATCCTTTGTTCCTTAGACCTGCTGAGTTTATAGATGCCTCTTGTGAGGAATGATACATTAAGAGACCATCTAATAAGATTATTGTTGAGTGTACCTTCTCACCCACCTTAGACCATGCACTCAAATTGGGAATGATGCTTAGACGGCTAGGATGGGGGTCGATCGTACAATTGAAAGGGAAGTATTGTCCAGTTCTCATAAAGGAATTTTATGCCAATATGGTAGATAAAGGCAATAAACATCTTCCCAATATTGAAACAAGAGTTAAAGGAGTACCCATTGTCATCAACCAAAATCAGTTAGCTAATCTCCTCCAAGTTTTTGACGATGAGACGTGGCAAGGGATAGATGTGAACAATTAAAAGATTCTGTCGGACCCAAATTGGGATGTTAGAGGGACAAGAGTGACACTAGGCTTATATAAGCATAATCCCTTCAAAGCTAATAGTTTCTATTCCAACAATGATTTGGCAGCCAACTTTCACGCTCTAGTTTACATGTTTAGGTTTAATGTTGTCCCCCGTGCTAGTGGTTTCAATGAAACTAGGCTAATTGACACTTATATTTTGCATCGGATGTTGAACACATTACCATCCCTCTTGCCCCTTTGATCATCAAATCTATTAGGGAGGTTGTTCATCACCGTCTTTCCACTAAAGCCTTTGTTTTTCCCTTGGTTATAATGAAGATTCTAAAGGACTTTGGGGTAATTCTTGAGGGAGAACTCATGGAGGCAACCACTAAACACGATATAGTCACTGAGCAAACTCTTATGAGTTGCGGTTACAAATACAGCCAGGAGTTGAAGAAGTGGCTCACTCCATTCGAGGTCCGACATCCCGGTCAGGTCAGGCCACCTACAGTGGATGAGGAGTAGCCACCACCACCGGCACGTGCTAGAGTTAGCAGTTCTCAGTCCCACTCCCAGACTGACTTTGAGACCACCGTGCTGGGTTGCCTCGATCAGCAAATGGAGGTACTCCTACCCTTGCAGGGTACTATAGAAGATATGGCAAGACGACAAGCTACTATGGAGCATCAGTTGACCGAGTTGAGGTAGCATTCTTCTGGGCCACATGGTGGTGCGAACACCTCTACACTAGATGATAATGAGATGATGAGGATGATGATGCTTGTTTATATTTGCTCGATCACTCTTATTTTTTAGTTTTCTTTCTCTTTTCATGTTTTTGTTTTAGTTCGTTTGGCTTTCCCTTATTTGTATTTTTTATTTCCTTTCTTTGTTTTTGCTTTATTTTCGTTTGTAGTTTTTATGCTTTGGTATTTTCTTTTGTATTTTTCTTTTTAGGTACTTTGATGATACCTCGTTCTTCAAGCATTCAGCTCTTGTACAACACAATGCCAAATGAATGGAAGTTTGTTTCTCTTATCTCTTCTCCTTCATAGTTTTGGTCCCATGGTATTATTTGTTCTTGTTATATTTATTTAGCCAATGAGGACAATGCCCAGTTTAAGTGTGGGGGAGAGATTTGATTGACAAGTCTTCTATATATATTCTTTAGCCTTCTTGGGAGTAAACAAATTTTTGTGCAAAATTTTTGATCTTCTGTGCGATTTCAAGCTATACTTTTTAGTGCATATCTTTATGATGGATTATAAAGCATGTGTTCTAGATCATTTATGGCTTATGCACGACTTTTTGCACTCACTTGGACAAAGTAGTTCTTGATCAAATGCTTTGCATTGTTCTTAAACCTATTTTTCTACTAAAATTCATGGAATATTCTAGAACTTACTTGAATATCTCTCGAGGTGAAATAAGAAATATAATCATGATTTAATTTAGGGATGACGGTAATAGGCCTTTTTTGGATAGTTTGAGCTTTTCAAGCCTACTTATTTTTATATTATCCCTAGTGCCTCTTTTGAGCCTAAATTGATTAATTTCTTTCTTTAAAATCCGTCACAATATTTGTCCATTACTTGTTTATGAGAGTTTGAATAATTCTCCAAATCTTTATGCTCTTGATGGTTTGAGAAATTATATGTAAGAGGATATGAGGAAGAATGTTGGGATAAAGATCATGACTTGTAACTTTCAGTTATGGATCAATAATGAGTTGAGCTGGAAAGAGGAAAGGAAGCAAAGAAAGATAAGAAAAAGAATAAAGGAATTGAACAAGAAAAGAAACAGCTGCTAGATAGATGGAAAGAAAGAAAGTGAGAAAAACAAAAAAAGAAAAAGCAGCAGTGAAAAAGAAAAGAAGAGAGAAAAGAAAGAAAAATAAAAGAGAGATCACACGAAGAATGGTGATTGAGTTGTAAAAAGTTGAGCTCATATCAAATCTTCAATACCATTGCTAAAAATTCAAGTGATATTGTGAAAGAAATAGAGAAGAGTTGATGAAAAAAAGAAAAAAAGAGAGAAAAAAAATGCAGGATTTGCTTAAGTGGAGTTGAAATTGTTATATAAGGTTATGGTTTGATTGATTTTTGGAATAGGAGAGTAAGAAGAGTTGGAAATTATTGATACATTTTGCTATATCCTTTTTTTGCAAACTCTTAGTTTCTTTGATTTTTGATTCTCCTATATCCTTCGGTTGATACGCTTCAGTACAAACCTTTTGCCTTACGTTACAAGCTTAAAAGTCCTACTTGATCTAAGTAGAATCATGATAAGTCTCGGATTAGTGGAGAGAGTGTATGAAAAGTAAGCATATGGAATGTATATTCTTTTTGAACTGACTTCTTTCCAATGGTTTGAGAATATTGTGAAGTATTGAGACGGTCCTACTAAGTCATTTATCATTACACAAGCCTTGCATTGGTTGTGAAAGATTTAGTATCATATGTTTTGATGTTCATGAATGAAGAAAGCATTGAAGATATGGTTTTGGAATTGATTGAGTGACTTGATTGAAACCTTGTGTTTTTCCTACTTGTTCTTGATACTTTGCTTGAGGACAAGCAAAGAGCTAAGTGTGAAGGAATATGATAGGGGCTAAATTAGTCATACTTTTTCTAGTTATTTGTGGTTCTTTTACAATACATTTTGTGCAATAACTAGTCATATTCCTTCATATTTGAGATTTTACCCTTGGAAAGGTATTTTATTCATTATTTCAGATTTTTGGGTAAAACGAAACAAAATCATCGCGAAACAAAGTAGAGGCGGCACCGGCTAGGGCCCTAGAACTGGCGCCGGCTGTACATTTGTTACATGAACTTTGAAGCGATGAAAAAATTGCCAAAACAGAGTAGAACAGAACCAAGGCGGCGCCGGCTGCATTCTGGAACTTATGCGCAAAATTTGGAGAAAAATCGGCGAACAAGTGGAGAAGCAGACCGCAAGTGGCGCCGGCACCGAAGACCAAGGCGGCGCCAGCTGTGTTCTGTCCTTGAGGCAGTGCTGCGATTTTTCTACTGTGTTTTTGGAAACTTGAGGAGTTTTAGTATCTTCCAACTTCTACTCGGCCAAGAACTTTGTACCTACGAGTTTAGGCACTTCTTAAGCCTATAAATCGATGAAAAACACAAGGGAAAATGGGGAGAATTCATTAATCATCATAAAAAATTATTCAATTCAAGGAGAAATTCTTCAATTCAAGGAGGGTTGTACAATAAGGTCTTCAAAGGAAGAAGAATGAGGCTTGTCTATGAGTGCTTTCTTTTACTTTATTTTCTTTTCTTGACAATGATATTTTAATTATTTAATTGTAATTTGACATTGCTTTAGACGTTCATGGTATTTAGAGTTATTTGATCTTTTGATTAACTGATTGTTATTCTTGGTATTTAATTACTTGGGTTGATTGCGAGACTAATTGATTGTGCCGTTAACTTACTTGAGAATAGGGTTGATGGTTTAAATTAATTGGTTGCATATTTGTTGCCTTTTAACTTGCCTGAAAATGGGGTTAATTGCAAGAACAGAGTAATTAAAGGTTAATTGATGTCTGCCAGAATATGGATTCAATTGGTTAATTTCATAGGTTAAGTTTGCCTGAGAATGTGACTTAATCAGAGAATTGTATTTAATGCATCTTTTGGGTAAGACTGGTTGAGACAGAGTATGTGATACTAAGTTACCTAGAAGATAAGAATTCATGGATTGAGAAAGAAGCGAGTCTATTTTGATTCTTCATGATGCTAAGTGAATAATTAGTTATGATAGGGGTTGGGTACTTTGAGATCATGATTGTCTAATTAATGGTTTAAGTTACATAAATCTACATCCTTGACATGTATATATTTTTGTTTTTATTTTCTTTTGTTTTGTTTTATTTTGGTTTGGTTTTATCGAGTCGGATAAATAATGAAAGAAGGGTAATTAATGTATACTAGTTCTTGAGGATCGACACTTGTTTGAACCCTATGCTTAGTTAATGATGAGTACGCTTGGTCATATGTGTGATTTGGGTTGAACGTTTTAATTTAAACTTGATTGGGAATGTGCTTAGTTCTTGTATGATTTTTATACCCAAGTCCGGACGCATAATAAATAATTTTTAAAAAATTAAAATTTAATAATTAATTTTTTAAAAACTTTAGAATCTATGGCAAAACCATCACTAACTAGCCATCGCAAAACTTAATTATAATATCATTAATTAAATGGCCGTCACAAATTTGTCGCAAAAAAATTTGTCGCAAATAGCGATGCCTGTTTTAGCTACGGACAAAACCGTCGCAAAACCCATTTGCGATGCTTTTTGGCCGTCACAAATAGGTGTTTTTCCTGTAGTTAATGTTGAACCCAAATGATTGGTTTGAGAAACGTCTCACTGCAACACAGGTGGGTGACTTTTGAGTTTAGTATTAGAAGACGTGGTATTTGTGGGAAATAGATGTCGGCTACAACATTTATAACTACTGTGGACGCAACCATGCAAATAAAGAATGAAGACATACAGAGGACGACCTCGAGGATAACCTTAATAATGAGAAACTTCCATGCTAAAAGACTAATAGAATCACAGTTGAAGAGTATTGGAAAATGAGCAAAAACTATACCGAGAGGAACAGTCTCACAGGGGTAACTTACAATTCATTTGGAAAGAAAGGATACAAGAAGTGGGATTGTTGGTTCAGAGGTGCACATGGAAGGTGTTTTAATTATGGTGACCATAGTCACTTGGGGAAAAATTTCCCACAGCTATCTCAAATGGACCTAACAAAACCTGCCCATCTACCATATCTGACCAACCGAATGAATATGACAAATGGAGGAAACAACGTGAAGCCACAAATGAAGGTTAAAGGGATGAAGGTACTATTACTAACTCTTCTTCTATTATTTAACTTAATGAATAATTGTAATATGGTATCTACAATGGACAAACAAAGGGAATCAACACAACCCCGTACAAGATTGGCCATGACAATATTAAGGATAAGAAAAATAGTTATGGACATGTAATTGTTAGGAATCCCTCTAAATTAGCCAAGCACTAAACACAGCTCAAGATAATTAAATCCCAATCCTAATATCGATAAGGGTCATAAATACAAAATTCACTCTTTTTCGAGTTATAGATTTCTTATTCTTGAGCAATCGAAGGGTATCCCTAGCTTCCCAATTTACTCTAAGGAGCATTAAGCACAAAATCCCTAGTAATTCTAAAGAACCTAACACCCCTATCTCTAGGCGATATTAGGGACCCATAGATTACTAAATTCTAATCCCTTAACCTCTCTCTTGAATTAATTAAGGGAAAATACATATTAAATCCATTAGTTTAGTACTCAATCCCTAACCACAACTCTTAAATATCATTGAGAAAGAACAAAACAAACAATGAATTCAATATAAATAAGCCTAAGTAATCATTCATTAGAAATTGAAATACAATAAATTAAGAGAAAAATATAATACAAAAATCTAACTAGGGTTCATCCCTTCAAGAACGATTAAAATAAATATATATACGTTACCCAAGTAAAAACAAAGAAAAAGGAGAAAGGTAAACTCGTTAACAAGCTATATTCATCATCTTCTCCAAACTTCCCTTGAGCAAATTTCTATTCTTCTCCTTGAATATGCTCTCCTATGTGAGTGGGTGTTTTTCTTTCATGTTTGCTATCTATTTTTGTCTAAAGTAGGGCATTTCTAGGCCCCACAAAGCCCTAAAAATTGCAGCTAAAACAAAGTGCAAAATTGTCATGATCTTAACCGGTGCCTATAAGTGTGTAGAACCGGCACTTGCTATTTCTAGTAAGTTGATTTTCTTCTGTTTCTTGTTGAACCAGGGCCTATTATTATTAAACGTGGTGCCTATTATCTCTTAAATACCCAGTTTGCTTCACTTTTCCTCTCGAAATTCACTTGAGCCTATCCATAACTTCGTACAACCGGTAATTAGCTTTGGTCTTTTATTTCATGAAGCAGATCCATGGCTATGTACAACCACTCATTGGGTTTGGCCTTTTATTTCATGAAGCCGGTCCATGGCTTCTCAAAGCCAATGATTAGTTTTAGTTATTCTTTCCTTGATGAAATTGGTTTCTTATTATTTTTCTTCACCAAAGTGGGTTATGCTTTGTTTCTTCAAGCAACAGGTGGTCCATGGCTTTAACAAGCCGTAGACCAGTTATCAAATCTCCAAGAAGTTGGTTCATGGCTTTGACAAGCCATGGACCAGTTATTTTTTGTTCTAAGCCAGACCCTGCTTTGTTTACTTTGCTTTAGTGGTTCAATAGTTTAGTTCGGATTCATCTCTACTTAAGTCTCCTTTTCACAAGCTTTTGTGTAAATTTTCATTATATTCATTCAATATTAATCCTACACAAAAGTATATTAAAGTGAGAAAAATGAATGGAATTTAATCTAAAAATCAAGCATAAGTACGCCAGAAATGACCTAAAAATATGTACACAATTGGCCGTTATCATATCTTTTTTGGTGTAAGGATGAAAAACTAATGGACTATGCTATGAGTATAAAAATGTAGTTTGGAGGGATAGTAAAAGCTTTATAAACTTGGTCTAGTATGAGTTTATGCAAAGGAAATTAGAATATTTATTATCAAGGTTAAAATTTAAGATTACCATATGCCCTGTTTGTAGGAACTTTTTTAGGATAAATAATAGAAGTAGGAAATACGAGCAATGGAGTAGGATTAAGTTAGGAAAAGAAGAATTATGGAGAAATCTGATTCTTATACCTTTAAGAACAATGATCCTCTTTTAGGAATGGAATGGGTATCTAAGCATTGTGCTCAAGTAGACTATAAGAGTAAGGTAGTACAGTTATCACAACCAAAAGAGGTGTTGTAGAATTGTAAGAAAACCAAGTAAAGGAATTGAAGTATATGATATCGAGAGTTAAAGTTTGAAAGCTTCCCAAGGATGATCAATAAAGAGTATTAATAGGATAAGGACATACGTGATTTAGTGTATCACTGTTGAAGGGCTCTGGTATTATGTGATAGGATTAAACATGGGACCCTAAGGGATAGTATTATTATCTCAAACTAAGCTTGAGATAAATATATTACCAAATGTGAAATTAAGAGAAAGATAATCCTAAGACATTATTTGACACTAAGTTTGAGTGCATAGAGTATTTGAAAATTAGTTTTGAGTAAATTAAGGGAGAATAAGCTTTTGTCAAGTTTAATAATGTAAGTTTTAGTTGTATAATTTTAACTTTGAAATATGTGGTAACAAAAGATAGGATTAAAGAAACCCCCTCTACAGTAGAAACAATCACTTTATTATAGAAGCCCGAGATTAGCATGGAGATCTAAGATATTATGGGACTGACAAAATAGTACTGCCAGATTATTAGAGGATTTTCAATCCTTACATCATTTTTGACACGACAACTGCAGAAGGATAAGATGTATTCAAGAAAGCGAGAAGAGTAAAAGGAGTCTCCAAGAGCCGAGGAGAGGACTTACCCCTGCACCTATGCTTAGTTACTAAAGAAAGAAAAGTTCCCCACCTTATGCATAGTTGCATCGAGAGAAGGATTAAGAGTCGTGCTGGCGATTTCTTTGATGATAGCTCATCTTTCTTCCAAGTATCTTCATGCGGGCTCGTTTCTCCCACCATTTGTTATTATTGTGAATTTTCTACCTAAGCCTGGTTAACTAATGTTATCTTATCCCTTTCATTTACCGCATGTCATTGTCCCTCATCGAATTCATCAACATTGTGCCAAACTTAACTATGTCGTCTTTATGTTGGCTTTCATTTCTTACTTTATTAAACTCATTCTATCTAATTTGTGTTCCTATTTCATGTTACTGATTTAGCACATCTTGCCTTGCACTTTCCCAACTAGTTTCTGTGGGGGACAAACAGACTAAGGATAAGGGCACGTGCAAATAGCGGAACAAAAAAATAGGTTCAAACCTCCTGTAAATCCCTACTCCTTATCAACCCCACACTTGAATGAAAATTAGGAGCCCCAAGAAAATGTAAAATGGCAGCAATAATGGAAGACAAAAACACAGCTAAAATGTAAGTACAAAGCATGCCAAATGTTTATGTAGAAAACCTCTCTAATGTGAAGAGGAAAAACCACGGGACCTTTGAGTCCACACTAAAAGCTCCACTAATCAACATGAAGAATACAAGATAGAGTTCTGCAATATACAACTGAAAATACAGCTACAATGAAGTTACAACTTCATTAAAAACCAAAATATAGAGAAGAATAATTGAAGAAAATGCACAAGATTTTCATCACTGTCCGGCGGCAGTATTTCTGAATCTAGCCGTCAAAAATTGATCTCCACCGTATAGAATATAGTTCTACCTCTCCTCTATAACATATCCAAAGTTGAGCTAAATCGGAGAAGAAATCACCATTCGATCATCTAGCAGAAGTAGACTGTTTAACACTGAAAAATCTGCAATTCTCCCTCTCTCTATATTTTCTCTGACTATTTTTGTTTCTCTTTCTATATTAACCCAACACACACACTGGCTACACTATATCTCACCTTCCTCTTCTTGTGTTGACCAAAAAAAAAACAAGAAACCTTTTCCTCTTTTGTTGCTATATGGTTGTCTAGATTCTACATGTTGGGAGCCAACCCAACAAATCTCCCCCTCCCAACTATGTGGAGGAACTTGCCATCCCAGCAATGGAGCAACAAACCTCAAACTTCCATTTAGGCAACGAATTTGTCATCATATCAGCCCCATTATCATTTGTGTGAACCTTTTTAAGTTCCAGCAATTTATCATCCAATACCTCACGTAACCAATGATACCTCACATCAATATGTTTGGATCTTGAATGAAAATTTGGATTCTTACCAAGATGAATAGCACTCTAACTATCATAATGTAGCACAAACTGCCCTTGAGAGTAACCAAGCTCCTGAAGAAACCTCTTCATCCAAAGTAACTCTTTACAAGCCTCTGTAGCTGCAATGAATTCAGCTTTTATACTAGACAATGCAACACATCTTTGCAATTGAGATTGCCATGATACAGCTCCCCCTGCAAAGGTAAAAAAGTAACCAGAAGTAGATTTTCTCGAATTAACATCTCTAGCCATATCTGAATCTGTATAGCCATCAAGAACAGGTTTCTCACTGACAAAACACAGTCTCAAACTAGAAGTACCACGGAGATATCTCAAAATCCACTTCACAGAATCCTAATGTTCTCTTCCTAGATTAGAAAGAAAATGACTAACAATACCAATAGCATGAGCTATATCAGGCCTCGTACAAACCATAGCATACATCAAACTACCAACTGCTGAGGCATAGGGAACTTTCTGCATATCTTGAGTGGAGGGGCACTGTTTTACACTTAATTTGAAGTGACTAGCAAGAGGAGTACTCACAGCTTTAGACTTGTCCATCTTGAATCTCTAGAGCACTTTTTGAATGTAGCTTTCCTGATATAACCAAAGTTTCTTGGTATTTCTATCATAGAAAATCTTCACTTCAAGAATCTGCTTAGCTGGTCCTAAGTCTTTCATAGCAAAAGACTTTGTTAACTCTTACTTTAACTTGTCAATCCTGGAAGCATTTTTACCAACAATAAGCATGTCCTCAATATAAAGCAAGAGAATAATAAAAGCATCATCAGAAAACTTTTGCACAAATACACAATGGTCTGAAGTAGTCTTCCTATAGCCTTGCTTCCTCATAACAGACTCAAACTTCTTATACCACTGTCTTGGTGCTTGTTTCAATCCATACAAACTTTTCTTCAATTTGCAAACATAATCTTCTTTTCCTTTTACTTGAAATCCCTTTGGCTGTTCCATATAGATTTCTTCTTCAAGATCACCATGAAGAAAAGTTGTCTTCACATCCATCTGCTCAATCTCCAAGTTAAGACTAGTAGCTAAACTAAGCACAACTCTGATAGATGACATTTTTACAACGAGAGAAAATATCTCTGAAAAGTCTATACCTTTCCTCTAACTGAAGCCCTTGACAACTAATCTAACTTTGTACCGTGGGTGAGAAGAATTCTCTTCCTATTTCAATCTATAGACCCATCTATTCTTCAAAGCCTTTTTGCCCTTAGGTAACTTCACCAAGTCAAACGTGTGGTTGTCAAACAAAGACATCATCTCATCTTTCATTGCATTGAACCACTGATCATTCGCTCACTTTCCATAGCTTTCTGATAGCATTCTGGTTCTTCCCTATCAGTCAGCAGTATATACTCATTTGGAGAATACCTGGTAGAAGGCTGTCTACCTCTGGTAGATCTCTTGAGTAGAGCATCGTGTGGTTCATCTGGCAAATCTATAACTGCTGGAATCTGAATATCAGTAACATCATCATCTGGGATGTCTAAATCAGCAACACCATAATCATGCTGAACCTCTAACTCTATCTTCTGAGCTTTCTCAATGTCATCAATAGTCTGATCCTCGAAGAACACCACATATCTACTTCTCACTAGCTTCTTCTCAACTGGATCATAAAGTCTATATCCAAACTCATCCTAGCCATCAAGAAAGATACATTGTCTTATCTTTGTAGCCAATTTAGACCTTTCATCTTTTGGAATATGAACAAAAACTCTGCAGCCAAAGACACGCAAGTGATCATAAGAAGCTTTCTTACCAGACCAAATATTCTTAGGAACATCCCCATCTAGAGCAACAGTGGGAGATAGATTAATGACATGAGCCACTGTACACTTCACCCCAAAAGGAATTTGGTAACTTAGCCTCTAAAAGCAAACACCTAACTCTCTCAACTAGAGTTCTGTTCATCCTTTTTGCCAAACCATTTGATTGAGGTGTCTTGGGAGGAGTCTACTGATGTCTGATACCCTGCTGCCTGCAGTACTCATCAAACGGTCCACTGTACTCACCACCATTATCTGACCGGATGCACTTGATCTTCTTTCCAGTTTCTCGTTCAACAAAAGCCTGAAAATGCTTGAACTTATCTAAAACCTGATCTTTAGTTCTCAAGGTATAAACCTACATTTTCCTTGAATGATCATCAATAAAAGTCATAAAGTAAGATGCACCACTGAATGACTATACCTTTAACGGACCACAAACAGCAGAATGAATCAACTCCAACAACTTAAATTTTCTTGAAGGAGGGTTAGTCTTGAATGACACCCTATTTTGCTTTCCTACTAGATAATAAGTACATTTTTCTAACTTTGCAGTAATGACTCTAGAAATTGCATTGTTTCTGATTAAACAATTAAGTCCTTTCTTACTGATGTGACTGAGCCATTTGTGCCATAGTTCAGGTGAGATTTTTTTGGTCACCACATTAACACTAGCATCATAAATCAAAGCCTGCATTAAATATAGATTAGAACATTTTTTTTTGTCAAACCACAATAAGAGAACCCTTAGAGAGTTTCCACTGTCCTCCATCAAAGTTGTTGTAGAAACCATCACTGTCAAGTCTGCCAACTGAATCAGATTTAGTCTAACATCTGGAGCATGTCTGACCTCTCTAAGCAATAACTAACTACCATTATTGGTCTTCAAGCAAACATCACCCATGCCAATAACTTTAGATATACCATCATTTCCCATCCTTAAAACTCCAAAGTCACCAGGAGTATATGTAAGGAAGAAGTTTCTCTTGGCTGTAACATGAGGTGAAGTACGTGTATCTACTACCCAATCAGCGTCATGAGAGGTATAACTAATCACATCCTTATCATACAGAAGAACAAGGTCTCCTGAATAAGTAGTAGTAGCAACTTGATTTCCACTACCATTCTTTACTTTTGAAGTACTTGTACCCTTCTTGTTTTCCCTCTTCCATTTGAAATAGTTTCTTTTAATGTGTCCCTTCTTGCCACAGTGATGACATTCAACATCCTTGTACCTGGGCCTAGACTTACTTCTGTTCTTATCTTTGTTTGTCTAAACCTTACTTGTACTTCTTCCTCGATTTTCAGTAACAAGAAACTCAGATCAAGAAGATGAACATCCTGAAGCTCTCCTTCTAACCTATTCATTAAGGATACTATCTCTAGCATATTCCAAAGACATGGCACCAACAGAAGCAGAGTTAGTATAAGAAACCTAAAATATCTCTCGAGAATCAGGCAAATTGCTAAGCAACCAAAGTCCCACAATCTCATCATCAAATTTAATTCCCACATTTGACAACTGATCAATAAGACACTAAAAGTCATTTACATGGTCCATCACAGGAGTTCCTTCTTTGTATTTCAAATTTATCATCTGTTTTAACAGGAACAGCTTGTTGTTACCAGTTTTTGAAGCATACAAGTTTTCAAGTTTCTTCCATAATGGCTTGGCATCAGTTTCATTTGCAATGTGGCTACGAACATTCTCCTCAACCCAACATCTAACATAACTACAGACTTTTTGATGCTCAAAGGTCCATTCTTCATCAGATTTATTTTCAGGCTTTTGAGAAGCAAACACAGGCAAATGAAAACTCTTCACAAACAATAAATCTTTCATTGTTCCTTGACAACTACAATAGTTCGAACCATTTAAAATAATCATTTGACTAGAAACATTCTCCATAATTCAAACAAGCAAAATGCACCAAGCACGAATCAGAAGCACTCTGATACCACTTTGTTGGGGACAAACAGACCAAGGACAAGGGCACGTGTAAACAACGGAACAAAAAATAAGTTCAAACCTCCTGTAAATCCCTACTCCTTATCGACCCCACACTTGAATAAAAATTAGGAGCCCCAAGAAAATGAAAAATGGCAGCAATAATGGAAGACAAAAACACAGCCAAAATGCAAGTACAAAGCTTACCAAATTTTTATGTGGAAAACCTCTCCAATGTGAAGAGGAAAAACAACGGGACCTTCAAGTCCACGCTAAAATCTCCACTAATCAACATGAAGAATACAAGATAGAGTTCCACAATATACAATTAAAATTATAGCCACAATGAAGTTACAACTTCATTAAAAATCAAAATATAGAGAAGAATAATTGGAGAAAATGCACCAGATTTTCGTCACTGTCCGGCGGCAATATTTCTGAATCTATCGTCAAAGATTGATCTCCACCATTAGAATGTAGTTCTGCTTCTCCTTTATAACATGTCCAAAATTAAGCCAAATCGGAGATGAAATCACCATCCGATCGTCCAGTAGAAGTTGACTGCTCAACACAGAAAAATCTGCAATTCTCCCCCACTCTCTCTATTTTCTCCGACTATTTTTGTTTCTCTCTCTATATTCACCGAGCACACACACCGGGTACTCTATATCTTACCTGCCTCTTCTTGTGTTGACAAATAAAAAAAAATAAGAAACCTTTTCCTCTTTTGTTGCTATATGGTTGTCTAGATTCTATATGTTGGGAGCCAACCTAAGAGTTTCATCCCTTTCCCAGATTCTAATATTATTAACTGCTCAATCTTTTCACCAGTATAGTCTTGTAGTCCTCTTTATTACTCAAAGCCTTCTTTCTCTTCTTTGAATGATATTGACTACAAGTGCTTATCTTTTTACTCATGGCTATACTAGTTCCTGTAAGTGTATTTCTTATAGGAAAAGCTTGAGTATCTAAGGACTTCTTCATTCCACCCAACAAAATTGTGCTCATTAATCACAATAATTCCTCTAACAATTAATTGTTTCAATCTCTCACTTTTGTGCTTTTTGATGATTCTTGATCACTAACCTTCTCTTGATGAATGAATTTTTCAATCCTTTATCCTCTTGAGTTGGTAACTCAACTTCTAGTGCCAAAGCATGTAACATGGCTATTGTAAGGGCCTCACAAAAAAAATCAAGGTCATGCAAAATCAACTACCCTACTTATGATTAGAATTAGGCTAGACTAATGTTGTGATTGATGCATTAAGCCAAAATGAGTGAGGATAGCACGACTCCAAGTTTAGGAAGTACAAGTGGTTTACAAAATTTTATCTCTAGAAGTGGAAGTAGGAAGGGAAGAATTAGTTCAAGAATATAAGCGTGACACTTGACCTAAAGTAGAAAATAATTGTCATACGATTAGATTAAACACTTTCAAGGAGAAAGAAATGGGAAGGGAGAATCAAGATTTCTATGTTGATGACCAAAAAGTATCATATTATTGTGAAGAATTAAGTATGCCAAAAATATGAACCGATGAAGAAGACTTTGAGAGAAGCACAGAGAATGTGATACATCTTTTGTCTTAAGGAAGTAAATATGTGTAGTGATATGAAAAGTTGTTTTGGTAGCTCAAAATGAAAAAAGAAGTTTCTTAGTTTATATTAGTGTCACTATCTCGTCAGTAAGAGATTGCAACAAGAATGAGGATGAAATACTCGGATTTGCTCTAAGGTATGGTAACAGATAATTTCAGGGAAGAAATTCCATTAACAGGGAAAGGTTGTAATACCCTACCCATTTGCACTTTGTTCATTAGGGAAAGAGCACTTAACTTTTTAGCATAGATACTTATTGAGATTGTTTACGTGGTATATTTATTTAATTTCTTCATGAGTATTAAGTGTGTTTGTGAAATAATATGAATAGTTTATAATTATTAAGGCGACTACTTACCATTACGTGTGAAAATAATTTATTATTATTAAATTAAACATAGTTATAAAGAAATATTATTACAACTATTTTACGGAAAAAAAATTTACAAGTTTTCTAATCCCTCTTTCAAATCATTTGAATTTATTATGTGAATGAATAACTTAAGTAACTATAATATTACTTACGGAGAAATATAATTTATTTGTATATATATTTGCTCAAATGAAAATTTAATTTATTTGAATAATAATGAATTACTATTATGGTAAATTATTATTTGAAAAAAAGACAAATATTATTTTCAATTTCACTAATAAGAGAAATACATTTAATAAGTCGTATAAAAGCTCATTTGAAGCAATTCTTGATTTTTGAATTGAGACTTTTACTTAAACAAAGAGCAATTGATTTTGATTATGTGCTAAATTTTTAACTAGTCATCAAAATAAATTGGCCAAGCCTACTTGACCAATTCAATTAAATTTGATTTTGAGATTGACCAAGACTTCTTAACCAAGTCAATTAAAATAATTTTGACCAAAACTTAAAATTCTAAAAATAAATGAAAGGATGAACCTACTCGTATATGTGCAGTCATTTATAGTGAATCTTGGCCCTTAAAAGATACTCTCTCCGTCTCATAATATAAGTCGTTTGACTTAATTTTACATATATTAAGATTCCTAAAAATAATATGACTTTATGTTTTTTCTTCCTAAAAGACCCCTATTTAAATGTCTTGAAAATAAGACAAGAGAGGGAAAGAGAACAACAAATAAAGACAAAAATATAAAAATAGCTTTAAAACCTTCTTGAAAAGTCCCCAATGACTTATAATTTGGGACAACAAAAGTAGTCTCTAACGACTTATATTATGAGATGAAAGGAGTATCTAATCTTGGCTTTTCATTTCCCACAAGATTTCAAATAAGTTCCTCTCATGCATATGATCAAATTAGACTAATATAAAAACTCTTTTTTCTCTCCATTCTTTCCTTCCCAAAACCAATGACCTCTCCTTTCTAGAAGATAAACATTTCCCCACCTTTCACAAGTTGTCGGCCAGCCTCTCAAAGATACCAAACATTAATTGTTCCAAGAGAAAAAATAATTCTGCATTACCACTTTCTTGGACGAAACACATAGCTCCCATTTCTTTTGATTTTTCCTTTTTTGTTCTCTATGGAAACACCACTCATTTGGTGCTAGGAAGGCTATTCCTTACTGATTTTTTTCCTTTTACTATTACTTATTGATTTGAATACTTAAACAAGAGGCCTTAAGGTAATCTTCCAAACTATCCTTCATTACCTATCTTCTTCAAACCAAAACAAGGCCTCATTGTCTACTTCTTTTCCTCCAAAAAAACATGGGAGGAAGGCTGGAAAACCTTCAAGTCCAAAGCTTTCCGTTGTTGGCTTTCTTTGTAGATTCACAAAGCTTGAGAAAATAAGCTTCAAAGAACTCATTTTTCAATGAGAAAAGCCCTTGGCCGAAATGCTATGCTTGCTGACCAGCTTTGGGAATTTAATTTGTTATGTTGATGAAGGAATGGTGCATTTAGGTTAGGGACGTGTGAAACTATGTGAACATGAATCCTTTTGTGTGAAGAAGCCATTTTTCCAACTTATATATGTTTAAACTGAAAATGTGATCAATCTGCTCAGAAAATGTATTTGATGTATAGTGCTATTTTTTCTTGTGACTTTGTGTTGAAAATGATGTGAATATCATGGTTAATGTTCTACTATGTGTGTTTGTATTAAGTAAGGAAAATAATGAGCTTTGATATGGGAAATGAATGTGAAGTTGGTATGTCCAGAACTGAGGGTTTACCGGTTGTATATTGGGACTAAAATGATAAATTTTGTGGGCAGGATATTATTGAAGGGCTTGATATGATTTAAATTTCTGAGCATTCAATGATCAGTTAGGAACCTTTTGGTATGGTTTTTGTAGGGAAAAAGTGCTGAAAATTGAGTCTCTTGATTTTTGCTATGAACTATGTAAACTGTGAAAAAATCCCTATTCAAGGTGTCCTTTTAAACTCCCTAAAAACACCTTTTCTAACTGAATTTGGCTATAACATTTGTATTCTGGAAACAGTAGGATATGGAGAAAATTTTGAGAACAAGAATTACTGAAAAATCAATTACAGACTGAGAGAAATGAAAATTTGAAAACTATAGTGCAGGACTGCATGAGTGGGTTACTGTCCACCAGTGGGTTTTGGAAAACTTATTTTACCCGTTTATAAGTGGAATCTTGGGAAGACATTTATATAGTAATTCACCTAACATGTCAGGTATTAAATTGAAAATTTTCACGAGAAACAAAAATGTTTTGCTTAATTAATTAATATGATCTTTATGACCCCTGTTTTACTAGTCTGAATAAATTTTTGGTTTTGAAATGAAAAGTGTGTTTGCATAAAAAATTTTCTATAAATATGATGGAATTTGACTTATATGGATTTTATTATATAGTTTGGATGATTGGAAATATTTTTACGTGAGCTTTGATGAGTGTAAATAAATTATATGATTTTAGGTAATAAAACCCTATGATAGCCACTTTTTTGCAAATAAAACACTGAGAGATATTTTAATTTTTGCATAACGATTTTTGTTGCATAATTTGCTTGGTGTACTTAGTGTTGATCTTAAGGCTTTTGGAAACCTATGTAAACAGGGTAATAACTTGATTTGAGATCATGAATATTAATTACAATTTTATATAGTAATTAGGGTTTTGCAATTTGTTCATTTATGTAAATGGAGAAATTGATGTATTCTATTATATGTGATACTATCGGTTGCCTTAGAAGGCCATTAAATTTGATGAAAGGATATTCCTACCTTTAAAATTAAGTGTTTTTGAATTACTTAAAACCTAATTAATTCCCTAGTTGTCCTAGGGTCTTGATTGGAATTTTAGATGAAAATAGGAAATTAATTCATATATATTGTACGTGGAAGACTTAAACGAAAGAAGAGGTGCAAATACTTAAATTAAGTTCGGAAAGTTTGCTAGCTTGGACTAAGGTAATTCTTTGCACCTCACGCATCTTTTTGAAATGTATATTATGAAATGCAAAATCCATGCAAAAATACCGATTTTAAAATATGCAAAAATTGCATTAAAATGCATATATAATATTATATGTATAATTTTATGATTATGGCATGTATATTATGATTTAAATTATAAGTATGCCATTTTGAGAAAAAATTTATGGAAGAAAATAATGTCAAGTGAGATTATTGTTTTGATTATGATATCATGATTTGTTCATGCATAAATATTGTGGCAAAATCTCTCATGAAGCTTTATGATTATGGAATGGAGCCATGAGTCAGATATATAAAGCACATAAAAATATATCTATGCATTTCATGCATATAAAATGTTGTAAAAATCATGGCATATTGATGAATGCTTAAAATATACCTAATTTCATGTCATTCGCGCTATACTTGTTTGGATATTTGAACAGATGACTACTTATTTCCCAATATTGGAATTGTTTTGTGTAGATTTCATTGGCAAAGATTTGTTGAAGGAGCAATATGAAAAAGGCACTAAAAAGGAGTTGAAGAAGACTTAACCAGCACCTAATAGTAGCTTGAACTTCTGTAAGTAACCAATGTCGGACAATATATGTGAATGGGCGCCAGTTAGTAGCTAGAATTTTAAAAAAGTAACCTGTACCTAATTGTACAAGTGAACAGGTGGCATTAATGTTGCAGAGGCTATTGTTCTGATAAATTTTAGGATTTTCAAATAGAATTATAAATACCCCTAAAATCTATGAAAGAGAGAGAAGAGTTTGAGAGAGGAATACCCTAACAACCTAGAACAGTAAGAGAGATTCAAAAGGAGGATCAAGGCTTCTGTTGAATAGAAGAAAGACATTTTCAAAGAGGATTTTCAAGAAGAAGAAGAGAGCATCAACTTGTCTAAGTGTTTTCCTTTTTCTCTCCTTGTAATCTTATTTTGATTTTGTATGGTTATTACGGATTTATAATGTATTTCAAGGAATGAACCCTTATTTTGCTAAATATTAAGATTTTTCTTAATTTATTACAATCTATTTTGGTATTCAATCATTAGATTTGAATTATGTTTATTTATTAATTTGGTTTTCTTTATCCTAATAAATTTTGAAAGATGGGTTAGGATTTAAGGGTTGGATTGGTTAACTTACCTTATGGGGTTTTCTTCGCTTAGCTCGAGAGAGGAGTTGACAAAAGGGAACAGGGTGATTGAAGGACTGTGGTGTTTCCTAGAGATAGGAATATTATTTCTTGCAAATTAAATCGAGAAATTAACCTTAATACCCCTTGGATTTGATTGGTGATGAGAGATACCCATCAATAAGGTTAAATGTGAGGGACTCATAACTCGAAAGAGAGTGGGTCTTGTTTTAGGTTATCCAATTGGTGCCAATGATTATTTATAGGTTAAGTTAAAAAATTATTGTTCGACTCGGTCTGCAGATTCCACTTAATTATAGGACTTATCCCTTTTCTCATTCTTTAGACAGTTTTGTGACTTTAGATGTTCCTTTATGTGTATGAGTTGGTTGATTCTCCGGATAATTCATGGTTATGTTTATACAATTTTGATTGGCCAAACAATGAAGTAAAAATGAATTAGGGGTACTTGTCACTTATCTTGGGATTTTTAATACTTGCCAACTAGAACTCTATACTATATGATAGATGCAATTATCTAAATGTATGTTATGCGTGAGTAATTTTAGCATTTTATAATTTAAAAGTTAAGTGAGTATGATATCATTTTCTTTATATACACAACATATGCATCAATTTTTTAGTGCCATTACCAGGGATTGGAAATATCTTGAAAAGCTTAAATTTTGTTGATTTGGACTTGCAAATATGTATATATTTGTACATGGTACTAACTTGTAGGTAAATAATTATTCCTATGGTTTTTGTAAACTAAGTTGTTTTGGACAAAATGTACTTGAGAGAATTCTCTTTGTCTTTAAGTACTTCTTGTTATTTAATATTTGATTCTTTAGTAGTTGATTTATTTATTCATTGATAATTAGCTATTGAGACTTTTTAGTATGAAGATATATACCTTATATTTTGTGTTACTCTTACGATTCGATGTTTTGAAAACGAAGTAATTAATGTTTTATGTGATTTGAAGGGAAATCCTTTTCTGCATACGAGTAGAAGGTTACAAGGGCATATTGACGATTTTAACCCAGAGATAGAAATGACTCTAAGAAGATTAAGGATTGAAAGAAAGAGAATAATTTGGTAGTGCAAGATCTTGAAGGAGGTAGATTGTATGTCTTATTGGAAAATAAAAATGAGTAAAATTTTTATTTTAATTAATTGTTTGAGTTTTCGCATTTTTATTTCGTCATGATTTTACTAGAAGAGACCCATTGTATTTAAGTAAGTAGTCTATCTGATTAGAGGGTTTTCATAGAAAAATATGAATCACGAGTTACTAAATGCATAAAACTGTTATTAAACAGATGATGAGAATGAGAATTTTATCATGATAATGTTATTATGTTATAAATTTGAAATAGGGAATAGCTTATCTTTAGCCAGTAAGTAGTCCTCTCATTTCAGAACATAAGCATATTTTGCATACATAGAATTGGACTTATAGTAGTGGTTTCTAAAAGTATTATATAGTAGAAACTCAAACTACTACTACTACAACGTGGACTTATACCCTACGGCTTGAATATAGGTTGGTTATCTGACGAAGCTGAAAACGTATACTTTGATATACTATAATTGCATTTTTACCGTAAGGACAATATACTTGTATGTTCGGTATATGTGACAACTTAGTAAGATAGACTTGTACAAGTTAGCTTTTACGCTATATCGCCATTTGAGACTATTTGAATAATCAAAATATCTAGGGCCTTGGGGAGATATAACTTAGATGTTTGCATTAGTGTTGCTCCCTTGGAAAGAAAAAACATTCTAGGAAGTCGTTGATCATTAAACAAGAGGTTTAAGGATGGTAGGTGTTATTTAGAGAGGCGTTAGTATATTCTTCTTATCTGAATGTACGACATTACATAGAAGGGTATATTTGTCATAACGCATGTAGGTCGGAGACTTTACAATGCAACATTGTCCTTGGGTCAATATTTCTTTATGCTGATATTAAAAAATATTTAAAATACAAAATACAACTATTTATGTAACCGGGGTATTTTGGTCATTTTAGTAACTAAGGCAATGTGCCTTTTGGTCCTCAAAATAGCCCGTAAGTCCTAATTAATTTTAGGTTGAGAAAATGGTCTTGTTTGAAGAGGATTTTATTTTATTCAGGAAGTGTAATTTTTATTTGGTTGGAATAAAAATAAAAGATCCAAAGAGAATAAAGTAATTGCATAGTTTTATTAGTTAATTAATTATTTATGACCTGGGTCCAGATTGAATAATAGAAAATTAACCTAGATTTAAATTGGATATGAGGCTTGAGAAATTGTCTTGGTTTTTTTGGTCTCGTTGATTATTTATTAGGTATTTACTAGTTCAGGAATAAATAATTAAAGTTCATTATTTATTCATTTATGGACTTGTTAAGTCCAAGCTAAAATGAATAATAGTGTAGCCCAATGGCTTGGACCAAGGTCCACGAGTGAAGCCCCAGGATTGGTTTGGCAAGTATAGTGATATACCCTAGCTAGATGTCTTCGGGCACTAAGTGGATTTTTGAATTACATCCAGGAAAGCTTCATAAGAATTCCATTCGATGAATTGGTTATTGTTAGTGTTGTTCCCTAGAGGCAATCACTTGTACATTGTATATGACACATTTTATTTTAATAAAAGGCATTATTTATCTTACAGTTTCTTTTGCGTACTTTAAGTAATATAACTGTTCGATAAAGTCCCTAGTACAATACTGTATTAAGGAAATCATGATATGAGATCGTGATATGAGATTCCTACTACACTGGATGGTGTTAGAACTTAAATAATCCCTAGTCGTAGTATTGATGAGACAGGACATCATTAATGCATTAAGACTAGCATGTGTTAAGACTTCCTAACCTTGATCAGGCGGTGGTTCTCATAACCGTAAGTATTGAGATACTCAAAGTTAACACATGGATGTTTGTTAATGGAACAAGTTCATTGGATGACCTAGCTTTGAGATAATCACATGGATAACTATTTAGTGCCACTGATATAATCTCAATATAGAAAACGTGCAAGTATCCTTAGACTTGAGATCTCCAAGGTACTTTGTTTGTTGAGCTTTGTACTTTGATTCCAATCTCCAGAGCTCGATCGAGGGCCACCTATGGGATGGATATTGGATATATTGTGAGGTAAACAGAAGTAGTTGAGAGGGTCAATAAAGGATTCACCACTCCTAATAGTAGGGGCAAATATCTCACGGCTACTTGTAGGAATTACTACTCATAAGTCCTTGGCCAAGGCGCATGTGTATTGGAAAGGGTTCCAATTGAGACACATTGAGAGTAGTGAGTTCCTTGTACAAGTATAACGATATTTGGGCCAGAATTAATATATATTCTGGAGGGAGTTGGCACTAATTTCGTACTCCAAACCGAATGAGATACTATATGGTGAAAGGAGTTAATTGCACTGAAGTTTGTTATTGACGGGTTCATGTCAAGCCATTTGACTTCCTGGACTTTTGGGTGGTCGTGATATGTTGCTAGATACCGCTCATGATCTGGGAATATGGGTTTATTAATTGATGAATTAATAATCCAATCCTGATTAGAATTAATAGGATTAATTCTAATTAATTAAGGATTATTAATCTCAAAGATGTTTGGATTAATTCATGTTCGCTACCAATTGATCGGAAAACTTAATAGGTCACACACAACAGAGGAATATATGCTCAAGATGTTATTTGATAACATAGTGGAGTTTATTGCAAGAAAGAGAGGTTGATGTGGCCAAATTATAATTAGTTATAATTGATGGGCCAATTTATAATTCTGAGAACTTGTTGGGTTCCAATTGCAATTGGAGAAATGTTTGTAATTCTCAGATGTGTTTTGGTTATATGAGATATAGTCAAAGTGGAATATTGTTGAGCAAGAAGTCATAGAAAACAAACAAAAGGGCACACATGAAGGTATGGGTGTCCATACTCTTTTTTATCAACACACATGAAATAATGTGTGTTGGATATTCTTTCAAGAAGATGGGGAGATAAACTTCATGCTCTCTTGGACATCTATCTCTCTAAATTTCGTGTGACTCCTTCCAAGAAGGAATCCAACACTCTTCTTATTTTCTCTAGTTTTGCTTATGAAGTAGAACAAGAAAGAAAAACCCCAGCCACCATTGTTGTTTTCTGCTAGCACAAAAAATCTTGGTGCTTGTGTGAGATCCTCTGTGTGGATTTTTGTTATAGATAATCACACACTGTGATTATATTAGTTATACATACAACTCTTGTGGTGATTCTTCAAGAGGATTGCTGAATCGCGCCACAACTATCTTACTCGAAGAAGGAAAATTTTATTTTCCACACAAACAAAGAAAGGTAAAAGTTGTTATATTTGTTTCTTTGTTATATATATATATATATATATATATATATATATATATGTCTTGTTTTTCACACATATGCGGATCCTGGATGGTATCTTGTTTTTATTTTTCCATTGCGCCGTATATGATATGCATGAGATACCCAACAGTTATCCGCGGGAAAAAACTACACGGATTAAAAGTGTGGAGTTTTTTTCGGTCCACACAGATAATCAAGAGAAATAGTTTTTCCTTTTTGGCTCGCATGATTCTCTCTCTCTCTCTCTCTCTCTCTCTCTCTCTCGTTCTTGTTTTGTACTCTATGTTACTATGATTCTCAGAAACTGGATCAGAGAAGATATATTCTTGATACTACTTTGTAGCAGAAGATCAAGGAGAAAAAGATCATCACCTTTCCCTTAGCTCTCACCAGTTTATATGCAATGGTCATATTCTGAACACAAAAAGCCTGGAGTTCATGCAAGTATAGAGAAGCCAAAGACTTGCGAGCTTATCTCTTGGTCCTCCCACGAGTTAACTAGTGGTGATTTAACCAACGCAAGTTCAGCCTAAACAACCGTGAAAAAGAAATCGCTGAGGTATATTTTCAACAAAAGCTTCTGCTGTTGTTGTTTTTTTTTTTCTTTTTTACTATTTCGTATTGCTTCTGTTTGCCTCTAAGGTTGCAATCCACCTTCAAGTAGTATGAGAGCCCGCATTTTTAACTGCTTAGGAGCAAGTTTAGGTTAACTAATACCCGAAAAATTGTGTTTTGAATGATTCTATGATCCTTTGTGTTTTTGGTATGGGTAGAGATCTCTATAAGTCTCACTGGCAAGACATTGGTGCTTTGTTATTTTGGTTTTCATAGATCAATTATGTTTACCTGAGTTGAAAAGGCATAGATGGTTGTTTATCATTGTTTGTGATTTCTTGTAATCAACCGAGGCCTGGGGAATGATTTTGACGAAAAAAAAGAAGATTACAGAAGAAAACCAGAAGAAAATCCCAACAGAAATAGGAGAAGAGAGAAAAGCCATGCCAGGATTCAATAAAGCTGGCCGTGAATTCAGAGTGGAAAAGGCTCAAAATCGCAGTTGGCTTCCGGTATGATGAGGAGTCACGGGTGGCTAGTGCCGAGCCTCAGCCTAAGCAGTGGTCGGATGGTGCCGCGGCTCAAGGCATTTTTATGTTTTGAGTTGCGGCTATTTCGGTTTTAGTTTTTTGGTCTTCGTTTGACACAGTTCATTGGTCCAGTCCAAGTGGCCATGATTTGGTGTGGCAGTGAACGAAGACCATGGAAAATTTTTGTATTTTTTTCTTGTAATTTTCTTGCATTTTTCATTTTCGTTTTGGGTCCCATACCAAGCAAACTTATTTTTTTGCATAGTTAATATTCTTGGAATATTTTTCATTAAAAAAATAATAGTAAGAGATTTAGGATTAAACAAGGCTATTAATTAATTAATGTGTTGAATTCTTTATTTTGACACTTAGGTCAAAAGAATAAAAAAGTATGAAAACGTTTATAGTTTTCAAGTATGCTATTTTCTTTTAGCAACCTATGTGCACATTTTATTAAACATCATGGTCTTTGGGAATTTTTGACATGAAAAACTATTTTTTTAATTAAATGGTTATTTTAACTTAAAGGCAAAAATTAATCCTTATTTATTCTCTTAAAGGATTTTATCCTTAACATAGAGAATATTTTGGATTTAGATATTTTTGTAACTTAAAAAGGACAACCATTTTAATTTATTTCAGAAGATTTTTTTTTTGGGTCAAATAAAACTTCGAGAGTAAAGTCTCTTAAAAGTTATAAAAGGAAACATTTGAAATCGTTAAGTTCTTGACTATGCAAAATTAATATATAGAAAATCTCTTAAAGGATTTTACCTTAGCATAGAGATTTATGGGTTTAGATATTTAACAAAGAGTTAAGGGATACTTAATGGGAAATTTTCAAAAGGGTATTTTATTGGACAACCCTTGTTTTAAAAGTTTAAGTAGGAGAGGGACTCCAATGGCCCCACAGCTTCTATCACAATCCTTAATAGAGATCATGGATCTCCTCGTCTCACCCTGGCAGTGAACCCATATAGGATAGGAATTCCACATTGATCTAGACCTCATGGATGGATATAATTAATGCTCGGTCACGTGCTATGTGTTAGTGTTGTGCCCTAGATGCAATCACTTGTACATTGTATATGACACATTTTATTTTAATAAAAGGCATTATTTATCTTACAATAATATAACTATTCGATAAAGTCCCTAGTACAATACTGTGTTAAAGAAATCATAATAGAGATCATGATATGAGATTCCTACTACACTGGATAATGTTAGTACTTAAATAGTCCCTAGTCATAATATTAATGAGATAGGACATCATTAATGCGTTAAGACTAGCATGTGTTAGACTTCCTGATTTGATCAGGCGGTGCTTCTCATAACCATGATTATTGACATACTCAAAGTTAACACATGGATGCATGTTAATGGAACAAGTTCATTGGATGACCTAGCTTTGAGATAATCACATGGATAACTATTTAGTGCCACTGATATAATCTCAATATAGCAAACGTGCAAGTATTCTTAGACTTGAGATCTCCAAGGTACTTTGTCTGCTGAGCATTGTACTTTGATTCCAATCTTCGGAGCTCGATCGAGGGCCACCTATGGGATGGATATTGGGTACATTGTGAGGTAAACGAAAGTAGTTGAGAGGGCCAATAAAGGATTCACCACTCCTAATAGTAGGGGCGAATATCTCATGACCATTTGTAGGAATTACTACTCAAGAAGTCCTTGGCCAAGGCGATTGTGTATTGGAAATAGTTCCAATTAATGCACATCTAGAGTAGTGGGTTCCTGATACAAGTACTATTGTATCTGGGCCAGAATTAATATATGTATTCTGGAGGGAGTTGGCACTAATTTCGTACTCCAAACCGAATGAGATATTGTATGATGAAAGGAGTTAATTGCACTGAAGTTTATTATTGAAGGATTCATGTCAAGCCACTTGACTTCCTGGACTCTTGGGTGCTCATAATATGTTGCTAGATACCGTTCATGATCAGGGAATATGGGTTTACTAATTCATAAATTAATAAACCAATCTTGATTAGAATTAATAGGATTAATTCTAATTAATTATGGATTATTAGTCTCAAAGACGTTTGGATTAATTCATGTTCGCTATTGCTTATGGCTGAGAGAGCATCTGTCAGGGAGTATATACTCAAAATGATTGCTATTTTCAAGGAAGCTAAAGTCTTTCGGGTCGTGATTGACCCCGAGAGCTAAGTGGATGTAGTTCTCGAATCTCTGCCTGGCTCTTTGACTTAGTTTAAGTTAACTTACAACATGAAAATTTAAACATGGGTTTAACAGAGTTAATGAAGAGCTCCAGGTGGTGGAGAATGTCTTGAAGACGCATTTAAAGGCTATGATACCTAAAACTCCTTCTTAAAGAACTTTGCCTAAGCCTAGAAAGTTCAAGAAGATGAAAGGAATTGTAAAGGCCCAGCTCAAGTCCTAGTCGAAAGACAAACTCATGGACAAGTGCTTCAAGCGTGGGAAGAAGGGATACTAGAAAAAGAAGTATCTAGATCTTCAAGCCAAGAAAACCCCCACAAATAATATTACTACCTAGAGTCTATATCAGTAGTTGGATCAATTTCTATGTGGATTGTTGATTCTAGAGCCACTGATCATATATGTTACTCTTTGCAAGGGTTTAGGAAGATAAAAAGATTCCAAAAGGGCGAACATGGACTATGCGCGAGAAATGGAGCATAAGTATAGGTCCAAGCAGTAGGAGAGTTGGAACTTAGTTTCAATTGTAATAGTGTAATTATTTTTAATAAAATTTTATATGTATCAGGTTTTAGACGGAATTTGATTTTAGTTGCATGACTAATAAATCATGACTATTCTATTTCTTTTCATTCTGGTATTACTATCAACAGAAATGGAGTAGTTTTATGCACTGGACACATGTATGGAAATCTATTCTTCATTAACCTTATGAAAAATTAAATAAATAATGCTCAACGTGAACTTTTAAGTAAGAAGAAAAAGACCAATGTTAATAACTCTTATCCATAGCATCTAAGGTTGGGTTATATTAATTCAATCAAGATTTAGAGGTTAATTCGTGATAGACCTTTGGGCTTATTGAAATTAGAAATCCGGCCTCACTATAAATCTTGCCTAATGCGAAAGATGACCGAAAGGTCTTTTATGCAAAAACTAGATAGAACTTAGGAGATATTAAACCTTATTTACACTCATGTGTGTGGTCCTTTGTCTACACCAGTAAGAGGAAGGTTTGAGTACTTCATCGCTTTCACAGATAATTGTATAAGGTATGGTTACGTTTACCTAATGAGGTGCTAGTTTGACTCATTTGATAAGTTCAAAGAGTTTAAGGCTGAAGTAGAGCGTCGAACCGGTAAATTAATCAAAATCTTACGATCAAATTGTAGTGGAGAGTACTTCCTCAGTGAATTCAAGGATTACAAGATACATCATGTGATAGTATCCTAGCTTTCTGCTTCAGGGACTCTGCAATAGAACGGAATAACTGAGAGAAGGAACAGGACATTGATGAAAATGGTACGAAGTATGATGTTTCTTGCTAATCTTCTAATTTCCTTTTGGGGATATGCCCTAGAAATAGCGGCATATATTCTGAACATGATACCTTCTAAGTTAGTATCTAAGATGCCCTATGAGATGTGGAATAGGCGTAAACCAAGTCTAAATCATCTTAGAATATAGGGCTATCTAGCTTATGTATTGATCAAAGGCGAGAAGTTATAACTAAGATTAGAATCATGCTATTTTGTTGGGTATCCAAAAGGAATTAAGAGTGGTTACTTTTGTATCCAAAGAAGCATAAAATTGAGGGGAGACGAAAACAGAGAGCATCATTGGTACGTTAAAAATTTCACAGAGAAAAATAAAACCAAGCCTTAAAGGCTATACGGAAGTGTGAAGATTATACCTTTGCACTCCTTAATCCTTCTAGGTTGAGTAAGAGAAGATTGAACGACTGGAATCACCTCACTTTGTCCACTTGAAGAAGCTTCCGGTTGAACACCCGCTAGCCTTCTACTCCGCCTTGTTTGCATGAATGCCTAGCTTTCCAGCTCTCGGGATATTCCTCTGCCTAACCTCTGGTCGGTGAACACAACAAAGAAGAAGAATGGTCTCAAATCTCCTTAGTTCACTCACTATTGATTAGCAAAGTCCAAGGAGAAAACCAGAAGAAAGGAAAACGTGAGAGACCGAGAGAGAGAGACGTGAGAACCACTGAGAGACGTGAGACTCACTGAGATGTCTTGGGAATTAGGGTTTTTCTCTACCAGAGACTAGTTTATTGGTCAGCCAAAACTAGGTCTCTCATTATCTGATAAACATATCCCTGGGATTTCAAAACACCTGGATGTTATCCTGAGAATAAGTTTTGTCTAACCCTAAACTCTTCTTAACCGTATCTGGAAAAAACCCTAGTGTCCAAGCTATTGGGCCACCCAAAATAATAAATATTAATTATTTATTTCCTGAGCTTACATAAGTAACCCAATAAATAATTAATGAGCCCAAATGAACCAAAATAATTAATCTTTAATTATTTATTTCTTGGGCCTATATAAATAACCCAATAAATAATTAAACATTAATTATTTCTCCTAGTTTAAGCCAGGTTAATTTCCTAATTATTCATACTGGACTTAGGCCCTGAATAATTAATTAACCAATTAAACTAGATAATTAATTTCTCTCAACTCATATTTTAATTAATTTATTTATTTTATTCCAGTCCAATAATAAATTAGACTTCCTGAATAAAATAAAATAAAATAAAATCCTCTTCAACTGAGACCAAATCCTCAACCCAAAATTAGTTAGGACTTACGGGCTATTCCGAGGACCAAAAAGACACATCGCCTTGGCTGCTAAAATTACCAAAATACCCTTGCTATATAAATAGTTGTATTTTGCATTTTAAATATTTCCTAATATCACCATTAGGAAATATTAACCCCAAGTACAATGCTGCATTAGCAAAGTCTCCGATCTACAGGTGAAATGACTAAAATACCCCTCTACACATCGCCGTACATTTAGAGAGGAAAAAGTGTACTAACACCCCTCTAAATGACATCTACCATCCTTAGGCTTCTAGTCCAATGATCTACGACTTCTTGGAGTGTTTCCGCTTTCCAAGGGAGCTACCCTAAAGCAAACATCCAAGTCATGTTTCCCATGGCCCTGGATATTTTAGACCATTCGGACAACCACAAGGGACGATATAGTATAGAAACTATCTTGTATAAGTTTGTCTTAACTAACTAGTCACACATACCCAACATGAAAGTATATTGGCCCTACGATAGAACCTCAACTATAGCAAATCAACGTATATGTTTCCAGCTTCGCCAGACCACAAACTCATACTCAAGACGTAGAGTACTAGTCCACGTTGTAGCGGTAGTAGTCTAGGTTTCTACCATATAGTACTTTGAGAAACCACTACTACAGGTCATATTCTAGGTATTCGAAATACGCTTATGTCATGAAGTGAGTGGACTACCCACTGGCTAAAGGTAAGCCATTCCCCATTTGGAATTCATAACATAATAACCTAAACATGATGAGATTCCCAATCTCATCAATAGGTTAAGAACAAAAGTTTATGTGTTAAATAACACATGATCCATACCTTACTGTGAAAGACTACCATTCACATGGATCACTTATTTAAACACAATGGGTCTGTTCCAAACGAAAATCGTGCACAAACAAAAAGTAAATTCACAAACAATTTTTGAAAATAAATTCTTTTATTAAAATATTCAATTTTACATCAGAAACCTAGTCTAAGAGGGCACACAATCCAACAATCTCCCACTTGCACTCTAAGACTAGGTAAGTCCATAGGTGCCCACCCCTATGGCGTCTAAGTGTCTCTTGAAGACTCTCTCAGCTAAAGGCTTGGTGAATTGGTCTGTTAGAATGTTTGCTGAGGCAATATGCTCCACCGCGACTTCCTGACTCTGGATGAAATCCCGGATCAGGTGGTACTTCTTCTCGATGTGTATCCCCTTCTTGTGGTTCCGAGGTTCCTTAGATTGCGATACTGCTCTAGTGTTGTCGTAATATGTGGTACGACTCCAAGTTCTGAAAGAAACTTCCGGAGCCAGACTACTTCCTTGGATGCCTCCGAAACATCCACATACTCAGCTTCCATGGTTGAGTCAGTAATACAAGATTGCTTGATACTCCTCCATGAAATTGCTCCTCCAGACAAGGTGAAGACATATCCACTAGTGGATTTTCTCTCATCCTTATCTGCCTGGAAGTCTGAGTCTGTGTATCTTGTAGGAACCAAATCATCAGCCCTGTAAACCAGCATATAATCTCTCGTTCCCTTGAGGTGCTTGAGAATATACTTTACAACTTGCCAATGAACCTCCCCTGGGTTTGACTGATATCTGCTAACTAAGCCCACAGCAAAGTAGATATCTGGCCTTGTACACAGCATGGCGTACATAAGACTTCCCACAACCGAAACATAGGGAATCCTACTCATTCTGTCATTTTCTTCTTGAGACTTAGGATAGTCATTCGAAGAAAATGACAACCCATATCTGCAAGGGATTAGAGCTCCCTTTCATGAGTCCATGCTATACTTGACCAGCATCTTGTCAATGTATGTTGCTTGGGATAACCCTAACATTCTCTGCTTCCTATTTCTAAGAAGCCTAATCCTGAGAATGTAGCTGGCTTCTCCCAAGTCCTTCATACTAAATTGACTAGACAGCCAAACCTTTATAGATAACAATGTCCCTACATCATTCCCAATGAGTAGAATGTCATCTATATACAGAACAAGAAAAACCACATTAATGCCTCCAAGTTTCCTGTACACGCATGGTTCATCTTCGTTTTGAATAAAACCATAAGACTTTACAGTCTCATCAAAACGAATGTTTCATGCTCTCGACGCCTGCTTAAGTCCATAAATAGACTTCTTAAGCTTGCAAACCATATGTTCCTGGCCTTCAACAATGAAGCCTTCCGGTTGGGACATATAGATGTCTTCGCTAAGATGGCCATTTAAAAATGCTGTCTTGACATCCATTTGCCATATCTCGTAGTCATAGTGACATGCGATAGCAAGGAGGATGCGGATGGATTTAAGCATGGCTACTGGGGAAAAGGTTTCCTCATAGTCGATACCTTCTTTCTGAGTATACCCTTTCACCACAAGCCTAGCTTTGAAGGTTTCTACCTTCCCATCCGCTCCTCTCTTCCTCTTGTATACCCACTTGCACCCAATGGATTTTATCCCTTCAGGTGAAGCTACAAGATCCCAAACCTGATTGAGGTACATAGACTCAATCTCGGCTTTCATTGCTTCATGCCACAGATTTGCATCGGTATCAGCAATAGCCTCCTCGTATCTAGTGGGGTCTTGTTCTTGATGGTCGGAGACCAGCTCAAAAGCTTCTCCAGTCCATCTATCCGGAACCCTAGACACTCTCCCACTACGACGAGGCGCCATTTGCACAAGTTCTTGAGGCTGTGCCTCTTCTTGTTCCACAATCGGGTCAGAAGAAGTTGATTCCGTAGATAACTTCTCCTCAAATTCTAACCTTGTTGAACCTTTAGTGGAAGTACTTTGATCGGCTTCCAAGTATCTAGCATTGGTACTGACTAGTACCTTCTGCTCCTTAGGATGATAGAAGTAGCCTCATTTTGTCCCTTTTGGATACCCAACAAAATAGCATAATTCTGATCTTGGTTCCAACTTATCCCCCTTGATCAGTACATAAGCTAGACAACCCTAAATCCTGATATGATTCAGACTTGGCTTACGCCCAGTCCACATCTCATAGGAAGTCCTAGGTACTGACTTAGAAGGCACCAAGTTCAGAATATATGCCGCTGTCTCCAGGGTATATCCCCAAAAGGACACTGGAAGAGTAGCATGAGACATCATGCTTCGGACCATTTCCATCAACGTCTTGTTCCTTCTCTCAGCTACTTCGTTCTGTTGAGGTGTTCCCGGCGCAGAGAGCTGGGATACTATCTCATGATGTACCATGTAGTCCTTGAATTCACCTAGGAGGTACTCTCAACCACAATCCGATCATAAGGTTTTGATTAATTTACCTGTCCGACGCTCCACTTCAGCCTTAAACTCCTTGAACTTGTCAAAAGAGTCAGACTTGCGTCTCATCAGGTAAATGTAACCATACCTCGTACAATCATTCGTGAACGTGATGAAGTACTCAAATCCTCCCCTAGCTGGTGTAGACAATGGACTACACACATCAGCGTGAACAAGACTCAACACCTCCTTGGCTCTATCTAGCTTTGGTGTAAAAGACCTTTTGGTCATTTTTCCTATTAGGCAGGATTCACATTGAGGCCAACTTTCCAATCTCAATGAGCCCAAAGGCCTATCATGGATTAGCCTCTGAATCCTGGTTGAGTTAATATGACCCAACTTTAGATGCCAAAGGTATGAATCATTGATATTGGTCTTTCTCTTCCTAGTTAAAGGTTCAGACTGAGCATTATTTGATTGGTTGTTAATAGGGTTTAAAAAGAACAGATTACCATACATGTGCCTAGTACATAAAATTTCTCCATCTCTACTGATAGAAATACCAGAATGGAAAGATACAGAATATCCTTGATTAATAAGTTTTGCAACTGAAATCAAATTTTGCCGAAAACTAGGTACATATAAAATGTCTTTTAAAACCACTATCTTATTACAATAAAAAAAAAATGAGATCCAGCTCTCCCACTGCAATGGTCCAGACTTGTGCTCCATTACCCACTCGAAGCCCATGTTTACCCTTCTTGAGTCTTCTTATCTTCCTAAACCCCTACAAGGAGTTACAGATATGATCAGTGCCTCCTGAATCAATAATCCAAGTGGAAGTTGATCCTACCATTGATATGGACTCTACATAGTAAACATTACCTGTGGGGTTTTTCTTGGCTTGAAGATCTGGACACTACTTTTTCCAGTGTCCCTTCTTGCCACACTTGAAGCACTTACCCTTTGGTTTGTCCTTGGGCTGGTTCTTAGGCTAGGCTGCTGCATTCCCCTTCTTCCTCTTGAACTTTCTAGGTTTAGGCCCAGTTCTTGAAGAAGAAGCCTTAGCAATCATGGCCTTAGACTGCGGCTTTATGACCTTCTCCGCCATCTGGAACTCCTTCATCAGTTCAGTTAAACTCATGTCCAACTTATTCATGTTATAGTTTAACTTGAACTGAGTAAAAGAGCCCGGTAGAGATTCGAGAACCATGTCCACTTGGCTCTCGGGGTCAATAAAAGTCCCTAAGATTTCTGCCTCCTCGAAAGCAACAATCATCTTGAGCATATGCTCTGGGACTGATGCTCCCTCAGCCATCTTAGTGTTCACAATAGTTTGAAGAGCCTCCTGCCTTGTGGGCCGGCTCTTATTTGCAAACATAGTTGCCAATGATTGACTTATGTCATATGCAGAAGCCATGTGCTCGTGTTTTGACTGGAGCACATTAGACATGGAAGCTAAAATATAGCAATGTGCCATTTCGTCAGCTTTCTTCCACGCCTTTTCAGCCTCTCGCTCTTCAGCAGTGGAACCTTCCCCGATAATAGGGCAGGTTTCGTAAAGGACATACTTATACTCCTCAACTGTGAGTATTATGTCCAGGTTCCTTTTCCAGTCCACATAGTTTAGACCCGTTAACTTATTTTCCCTGAGAATAACGGCCAATGGATTAAAAGAACCTCCCACCATTTCTGAAAATCGAAAAAAAAAGAAAGAATTTAGTTTGTGAAAACAAAATAAAATTCGTGCACTAAAAATAATTTGGCTCTTAAGAAAACTGACATAGCTTCTTGGGAAGATTAACAGTTTCCTAAGCTAAGTGTATTAACCACCACAAATTAATTTCCCTTCTAGGTAATGGACTAGAGAATAACTCCATCGTGGGATGGTCGTTTCCTCTCATTTCCTATGGACATACCTCGCACTATAACCTCCAACGTGGGCTGGCCGATCATAGTACGTGCCCCGGGTTATTAATTACATCTTTCCATTAGATCTAGATCCTTGTGGTATCCCCATCCTATACGGGTTCACTCCCTGGGTGACGCGAGGGGACCCACGATCTCTAATGAGGACCGTGATGGAAGCTGTGGGGCCGTTGGAACCCCTCTCCCACTTAGTCTTTTAAAATAAAGGTTTTCTGGAAAATATCCTTTTGATAATTTCCATGAAGTTTTTCCTTAACTCAAAAATAAAATATCTAAGTCCAATAAAATCTCTATGTCAAGGCTTATATCCTTTGAGAGATTTTCTCCATGGACTAATTTTATTTAAGTTAAAACTTTAATGATTTCAAAAAATTTTCAATTAAAACTTTCTAGAGACTTTGGTCTCAAGTTTATTTGACAAAAACATTTTTCTAGTGCAAAACAAAACAAAATGGCTCTCCATTTTAATTTACAAAAATATCTAAATCCTATATATTTTCTATGTCAAGGATCAAATCCTTTGAGAAAATATTGAAGGATTAATTTTTGTACCAATTAAAATAACCATTTAATTTTTGAAGAAAAATATTTTCTTGTAAAAAAAAAAAAATTCCCAAAGACTTTGGTCTTTGAGAAAAACGCACATAGGTACATAAAAATATAGCATGCTCGAAAACAGTAAACGTTTTCATGCTTTTCTATTTTTTAAACCTAAGTGCCCAAATAATAGAATTAAACACATTAATTAATTAATTATCTTGTTTAATCCTAAAATCCCTTACTAATATTTTTCATGCAAATATATTCCAAGAATATAAATATTGCAAAAATATTAACTTCTCCTGGTATGGGACCCAAAACGAAAAAGAAAAAAAATAAAAAAAATTGCAAAAATATAGCCGGCGGTCCACCGAATCGCTTGCTGCGCGACCCACGGAGCTTATCCGCACCCGCAACCCACTTACCCTCTGCTGTCGACCCGCGTGTCTGCCTGTTGACCCGCGCTCATGAATTGCAATTCAATTGCAAATTTTGCAAATGAATTCGGCTCAAATCAAACTGAAAACGGCTCGGCTCGCAGCAAATGGATGGACGGCTCCAGGCACATCATGGCGGCTGCTCGGCTTGCGGTTCGGTTCGACTGCACAGCTTATGAACAGTTCCTTTCTTCTTCATTTTTCTTCTGTCCGCGCGCGAAATTGCAGAACCTTCTCTTCTTCAATTTTTTCTTATTTCTTTGGCTTCTTTGGACATTTTTACTTACAAAACCTCATCCAAAAACAAAACCACAACCGCCTATACCCTTCAAATTGGGTTTACACGATGTTCTTAGCAAAGCCAAAAAAAATTTACAGTGTGCCTATGCTTCAACGATAAAGCTCACAAAGATCCTATCCCATACTAAAACAGCAAAGGATCACAGGTATAATTATTTTCTCCATTTTTATTAACTACCATGCTCCCTATATTGATAAAAAACTAGTGGCTCTGATACCACATTGAGGGGAGACGAAATAGAGAGCATCACTAGTACGTTAAAAATTTCACAGAGAAAAATAAAACCAAGCCTTAAAGGCTATACGGAAGCGTGAAGATCATACATTTGTGCTCCTTAACCCTTCTAGGTTGAGTAAGAGCGGATTGAACGACTGGAATCGCCTCGCTTTGTCCACTTGAAGAAGCTTCCGGTTGAACACCCGCTAGCCTTCTACTCCGCCTTGTTTGCATGAACGCCTAGCTTTCTAGCTCTCGGGATATTCCTCTGCCTAACCTCTAGTCGGTGAACACAACAGAGAAGAAGAATGGTCTCAAATCTCATTGGTTCACTCGCTATTGATTAGCAAAGTCTAAGGAGAAAACCAGAAGAAAGGAAAACGTGAGAGACCGAGAGATAGAGACGTGAGAACCACTGAGAGACGTGAGACTCACTGAGATGTCTTGGGAATTAGGGTTTTTCTCTACCAGAGACTAGTTTATTGGTCAGCCAAAACTAGGTCTCTCATTATCTGATAAACATATTCCCGGGATTTCAAAACACCCGGATGTTATCCTGAGAATAAGTTTTGCCTAACCCTAAACTCTTCTTAACCGTATCTGGAAAAAACCCTAAGGTCCAAGCTATTGGGCCAGAAAAATATTTATTATTTTTCTTGGACCCAAAAGGCCCAAAATAATAAACATTAATTATTTATTTCCTGGGCTTACATAAGTAACCCAATAAATAATTAATGAGCCCAAATGAACCAAAATAATTAATCTTTAATTATTTATTTCTTGGGCCTATATAAATAACCCAATAAATAATTAAACATTAATTATTTTCCCAAGTTTAAACCCGGGTTAATTTCCTAATTATTCATACTTGACCTAGGCCCTGAATAATTAATTAACCAATTAAACTAGATAATTAATTTCTTTCAACTCCTATTTTAATTAATTTATTTATTTTATTCCAGTCCAATAATAAATTAGACTTCCTGAATAAAATAAAATAAAATAAAATAAAATTCTCTTCAACTGAGACCAATTCCTCAACCCAAAATTAGTTAGGACTTACGGGCTATTCCGAGGACCAAAAAGACACATCGCATTGGCTGCTAAAATGACCAAAATACCCTTGCTATATAAATAGTTGTATTTTGCATTTTAAATATTTCCTAATATCACCATAAGGAAAATATTGACCCCAAGGACAATGCTGCATTAGCAAAGTCTCCGACCTACATGTGAAATGTCTAAAATACCCCTCTACACATCGCCGTACATTTAGAGAGGAAGAAGTTTACTAACACCCCTCTAAATGACATCTACCATCCTTAGGCTTCTAATCCAATGATCCACGACTTCCTGGAGTGTTTTCGCTTTCCAAGGGAGCTACCCTAAAGCAAACATCCAAGTCATGTTTCCCAGGGCCCTGGACATTTTAGACCATTCGGACAACCACAAGGGGCGATATAGTACAGAAATTATCTTGTGTAAGTTTGTCTTAACTAACTAGTCACACATACCCAACATGCAAGTATATTGGCCATACGATAGAACCTCAACTATAGCAAATCAAAGTATATGTTTCCAGCTTCGCCAGACCACCAACTCATACTCAAGTCGTAGAGTACTAGTCCACGTTGTAGCGGTAGTAGTCTAGGTTTCTACCATATAGTACTTTGAGAAACCACTACTACAGGTCATATTCTACGTATTCGAAATACGCTTATATCATGAAGTGAGTGGACTACCCACTGGCTAAAGGTAAGCCATTCCCCATTTGGAATTCATAACATAATAACCTAAACATGATGAGATTCCCAATCTCATCAATAGGTTAAGAACAAAAGTTTATGTGTTAAATAACCCATGATCCATACCTTACTGTGAAAGACCACCATTCTCATGGATCACTTATTTAAACACAATGGGTCTGTTCCAAACGAAAATCGTACACAAACAAAAAGTAAATTCACAAACAATTTCTGAAAATAAATTCTTTATTAAAATATTCGATTTTACATCAGAAACCTAGTCTTAAAGGGCACACAATCCAACAAAAATACTGGTAAGTACTAATACTAAATACTTGGAAGATGATCGAAGTACATCCACAAGAAATTTAACTAGGTTGTAACTCGAGGAGAAGTTATCTTCTGAATTAACTTCTTCAAACTTGATTATAGAACAAGAAGAGGTATAACCTTAGGAACCTGTACAAATCATCGTAGTGGGCGAGAATCTAATGTTCTAGAAAAGTTGACTAGAGAGGTTTTTGACCTAGTCTCTAACTATTAAGAAGAAGATCATACCAGATGTGAGGAGGCTTTTATTGATGCTGATGCTGACCTAAGGCATGAAGTAATGAAAGTGGAGATTAAGTCTATATATTTCAATTCGGTTCGAGATCATATAGCTTTATCTAAAAAGATAAAACTTATTAGGTGTAAGTGGGTATACAAGAGGAAAAAAAGTGTAGATCAGAAGGTGCAACCTTCAAATCTAGGCTTATGGCGAAAAGGTTTACTCAAAAAGAGGGAATTAACTATAAGGAAACTTTTTCCCTTGTAGCCATGCTTAAGTCCATCCGTATCTTCCTTGCCATTCCATGTCATTGTGACTACGAGATATGGCAAATGGATGTGAAGGTGGCCTTTCTAAATGGCCATCTTAGCGAAGATATCTATATATTTCAACCGAAGGGTTTTATTATTGAAGGCCATGAACATATGGTTTGTAAATTTAAGAAGTCCATTTACGGACTAAGTAAGTATTAAGAGCATAGAACATTCATTTTGATGAGATTGTAAAGTTTTATAGTTTTACTTAAAACGAGGATGAACCATACGTGTACAGGAAACTTGAAGGTATTAATGTGGTTTTTCATGTACTATATGTGGATGATTCTATTCATTTAGAATGATGTCGGGACATTGTCATCTATTAAGGTTTAGCTATCTAGTCAATTCAGTATGAAAGGCTTGGGAGAAGCCAGCTATATTCTGGGCCTTAAGCTTCTTAGAAATAGGAAGCAAAGAATGTCAGGTTTATCACAAGCTTCATACATTGACAAGATGTTGGTTAAGTTCAATATTGACTCATGCAAGGGAGGACTAATCCCTTGCAAACATGGGTTATCTCTTTCTTTAAAGTACTGCCCTAAGTCACAAGAAGAAAAAGACAAGTGATGCGTATGATTTGGGTGTAGAAAAATCATATAATTTTAAGTCCATCCCTAGCCAAGTTTTAATTAAAATAATAATTCCCAAATTACACATGTGAGCATGTATACTCATCATTAAGCATATTATAGGAATTAACGAGTATCGATCCTCAAGGAACAAGTAAACACTAATTAATTCTCATTCATTTTTTTAACTAATCAACGAGATTGATAAAGAAATCAAAATAAAAATAAAAATAAAAACAATGTATATACACAACCCTTGGATAGAAAAATATGTAATTAAATAGTTATTCTCAAAAACATGAATCACCTAATACTTATCAAAACCAGTCATTGTCTTAGCATAATGAAGGAATAAAAATAGAAACCACTTCTTTCCAAATCCATGGAATCACTATTTCTTGATTAAATTATCAGATTTCCTAATCAAACCAACAGAACTAAAGAAATGCATTAAACTCCTTTCTCATGAATATCCTTATACTCTCGGCAATATAAATATGAAATTAGCCAATAACCCTATACTCTAGGTGAAATTAACTAACATTTGATTACTTAGGTTTAATTCTCAACCTTCTTTTCCAATCCAATTAAGATAACAAATACGCAGAATTGACTAAATTGAACTTCATCTAACTTCGTTTCCCAAGTCCATTAGATGTAAATTTAATTCCATCAATCTATCAAATAAAATCAAGTAATCGCAATAATCAATAGATAAAAAATTAAATAAATTACAATATCTTAAAATCCAAAAATAATATTCAAATACAATCAAAACATTAATCTCATCATTGTTCAAATAAAAAAAAAGGAAATAGATAGGTACTCATAGACAAGCCCTTGAACTTCTAGTAATAACTTCTCTAAAATTAATACCCCTTGAGTGATAAATTTCTCCAGAAAAATATTACATAGTGCACTCTAAATATATTTCTAATTCTCCATATTGTGCATACCCTGTTTCTATAGGAATGACCTTATTTATAGGCACAACGATTTCCTAAAAATCTCAACATTGAAAAGAAGTAATTTCTTTTCAAAATTCCAAAATCTACAAGAGTTCTCAACATCCGCCGACTTTAATTTGCTAAGCCTGAGCCGAAGACCATCTAAGCTACATCTTTCTTTCCTTTTATTTTATTGAGCCACTAAGTCAACTAGCTGAGCTAATGAAGTGGAGTCCAAGCTATGAAGTTAAGCCATTTGCACACTCATTTTCTTTTCCTTTGGCCGAGCCACAAAGCTACCCGTGAGCCATTATTCGTTCCTTGTCAAAGCCGCTGGGCTACCGAACTGCTTTATTTCTTCTTGAAGCCGACTCACTTGAGCTGACTTTCCTTCTTGTTTCTTCATGTTCATGTCGGCTCACCCGAGCCGACTGCAACGCTCCCACAGCTGATATATATCCTCTCATAGCTCTTCTCTCACTTTGCACACAATCAAGCCGTGACATACATTAATCCTCCCTTAGCTTGGTCACTCTGCTTCTGGCCAATTTTCCTCTGTTTTTTGTTGTTTTTCTAGACGTGGTAGAAGATGTGTTAAACAAAGCAATGAATTGATTTTTCCCGTGAAGTTCTATGTTCTCAAAATAGAGGATAAGCCAAGATCTTCTACGTCATCCTCCCATTCTTTTAGGGAGACCATTCTTGAAAATGGCTAGGACACAAATTGATGTTCACAATGGCACACTATCCATCGAATTTTATCGGAAGAAAATTAGTTTTAATATATTTGATGCCCTTGAAATTTCCATGTGAAAAGCTCTCTAATGTTTCCTTAATTGATATTATTGATCCACTTCTTAATGATATGCTTGAGCAAACACATATGAACATGATGCAATCTTGCTTAGATTGGAATTTTAATGAGCATTTCCTTTGGAATTTAATATTGGCACAATTCATATTATTGGCTCTAAGGGCATTTTCCTGTGTTTTGACTTATGACAAATATTGAAGAGGACTAACTTGTGTGACTTATATGTGATAGAACATTTTTTACCCCAGTTCCTTAAAGGCATGCAAATGAGGTTGTTAAGCAGCTCTTAAGAAAATAAAATCCAAAGAAGCGATTGATCAATTAGAACTTAAAGAACTTCAAAATCGTGAAGTCCTTGTGAAAGAACCATAGATTAGGAATCATTTGTTAAGGTATAATGTGTAAATTCCTATGTCTCCTTTACTGTAGATTCAGTTTGTTTTTACCTTGAGGCACACAAATAAAATAATTTCAAAGAGTAAGCTTTCAGATATTTGGATTGAGTAGTTTGGATGGACCTCTGCAACCAAAATCTTCGTCCAAAACTCTTCAGCAGTGTCAAAATATTTCTGCATAAAAAAGTGTCATTTTGAACTCACCTTTTGGATGCATCTTCTTCCAATCTTTGAGTTCAAAATTCTGGAAAATCTGACAGCGAAAAACTAGCCATTACTAGTCATTGCTGTCTTACTTTTTGCTCCTATAAAACCTTTCAAAACTGGATTTTGAAGCAAAATTTTTTGCTATCTTTCTCAAAAACACTCTTACACTTTATATAACAAAAATCTCCCTTTTCATTCACTACAAGAAAAATATAACATTGGTGACAAAATCTTTTTCACAGCTAAAGTTTTCTCGCCAAAAGTACCCTTTAGCGAGGATTTTTTTTTTCAGCGACAAAAATTGTTTGTCACTACTGATTAAGACCTTCGGCAACAAAATTTTTATTTCCAAGCTAAAAGTGATGGCTTTAGCTAGGAAATAAGTGTATTAGAGAGGAAAATTTAAGTTTCCTCGCTATGATGCATCATCAGCGATAAAAATTCATTTCTTAGCTAAATTTTCCTCGCTAATAATGCATCATCAACGACAAAAATTCATTTCCTATCTTAAAATATTATTTTTGTCACTATTAACTACACTTATAGAGACAAAATTCATTTTTCCTAACTAATACCTATCTTTAAATTTTTTTCTATATTTATAACATGGCCACAAAAAATTTGTAATTTGGTCTTTAAATTTTGTATAACAAAATGACCTCAAAAATTTGTAAATTAATCCCAATATTTTAAAATATTTATAATATAACCCAAAAATTTTATAAATTGGGTCCTAAATTTTTTAAATATAGAAAAACATGACCCCAAATTTTACAAATCGCTCATTAAATTTTGTAAAATTAAAAATGACAACCAGAAATTTCTAAATTGGTCGTTAAATATTAAAATATTTAAAAATAATACCAAAATTTTTTTCAAATTAGTCCTTAAATTTTCAAATACTTATAAATTGATTATATTTCGGACTGATTTATATAAGCTAGATTTTGTGAAAAAACATGTTCGGTTACTTTCAAATTTGGTATTGATACATTTTTTAGTAAATTCAATTGGATCGTTAATTTGAAATGTCTTCCTTGTAAATGTGCTAGGTTTTTGGTATTTTTATAATGATTATGAAAGATTAGGCAGTAAAAAATATCCAATTACCTTTGTATTTAGTTATAATATATATTTTTTAGTAATTTTAATAAATCTAATGATTGGATCATTAATTTGATATGTCAAACATTGTAAATGGGTTAGCTTTCGAGCATTTTTATAGAGTTTATACTAGATTAAGTGGCAAAATATATCCAATTACCTTTAAATATGGTCATAATACATTTTTAAATGATTTTATCAAATCTAACGGTTGGATTGTTAATTTGATATGTCAGTCTTTTTAAATGTGTTAGGTTTTCTGTATTTTTATAGAGATTATATAAAATTCTACTCTAAAATATATCTGATTGCCTTCAAATTTGGTCATAATATATTTTTTAGAAATTTCGATAAATCTATCGGTTAGATCGTTAATTGGGTATGTCTATCTTTATAAATAGATTAGCATTCGAGCATTTTTATAGACTTTATACTAGATTAAGTGGCAAAACATATCTGATTACCCTTTAAATTTGGTCATAAAATATTTTTTAGTGATTTTTATCAAATTTAATGGATGGATTGTTAATTTGATATGCCTATCTTTTTAAATGTGATAGGTTTTCTATATTTTTAAAGAGATTATATTAGATTTTGTGCCAAATTATATCCGATAGCCTTCAAATTTGGTCAAAATATATTTTTTAGTAATTTTAATAAATCTAACCGATAGATCGTTAGTTTGATATGTCTATCTATATAAATGGGTTAGCTTTCAAGCATTTTTATAGAGTTTATCCTAAATTAAGTGGCAAAACATATTCGATTACCTTTAAATTTGGTCATAATATCTTTTTTAGTGATTTTATCAAATTTTACATTTGGATTGTTAATTTGATATACCTATCTTTTTAAATGTGTTAGGTTTTTTGTATTTTTATAGAGATTATGCAAGATTATATGCCAAAATATATCCGATTGCCTTCAAATTGGTCATAATATATTTCTTAGCAGCTTTAATAAATCTAACAGTTAGATCGTTAATTTGATATGTGCATCTATGTAAATGAGTTAGCTTTCAAGCATTTTTATAGAGTTTATCCTGGATTAAGTGGAAAAACAAATCTGATTACCTTTAAATTTGGTCATAATATCTTTTTTAGTGATTTTTATCAAATCTTAAAATTAGATTGTTAATTTGATTTGCCTATCTTTTTAATTGTGTTAGGTTTTTTGTATTTTTATAGAGATTATACAAGATTCTGTTCCAAAATATATCTGATTGCCATCAAATTTGGTTATAATATATTTTTTAGTAGTTTTATTAAATCTAATGGGTTGATATTCCTATATTTGTAAATGTGTTAGCTTTCGAGCATTTTTATAGAGTTTATACTAGATTAAGCTGCAACACATATCCGATTATATTTAAATTTGTTCATAATATCTTTTTTAGTAATTTTATCAAATCTAATAGTTGGATTGTTAATTTGATGTGCCTATCATTTTAAATGTGTTAGGATTTTTGTATTTTTATAGAGATTATACTAGATTCCATGCCAAAATATATCCGATTGCCTTCAAATTTGGTCAAAATATATATTTTTAGTAATTTTAATAAATCTAACGGCTGGATTATTATTTTGATATGCTAAACTTGGTAAATGGTTTAGCTTTCGAGTATTTTTATAGACTTTATACTAGATAAGTGGAAACACATATCCGATTACCTTTAAATTTGGTCATAATATCTTTTTTAGTGATTTTATCGAATCTAATGGTTTGATTATTAATTTAATATGCTTATCTTTTTAAATGTGTTAGGTTTTCTATATTTTTATAGAGATTATGTTAGATTTTATGCCAAAATATATCCGATTGCCTTCAAACTTGGTCAGAATATATTTTTCAGTAGCTTTAATAAATTTAATGGTTAGTTCTTTTATTTGATATGCCTATCTTTGTAAATGGGTTAGCTTTCTAGCATTTTTATAGAGTTTATAGTAGATTAAGTGGGAAAACATATCCTGTTGCCTTGAAATTTGGTAATAATATGTCTTTTTTTGTAATTTTATCAAATCTAACGGTTGGATTGTTAATTTGATATGCATATCTTTTTAAATGTGTTAGGTTTTATGTATTTTTGTAGAGATTATGCTAGATTTTATGCCAAAATATATTCGATTACTATTGAAATTTGGTCTTAATATAGTTTTTAGTGGTTTTAATAAATCCAACGGTTAGATATTAATTTGATATGCCTATCTTTTTAAATGGGTTAGCTTTCGAGTATTTTTATAGAGTTTATACTAGATAAAGTGGCAATACATATTCGAATACCTTTAAATTTTTTCATAACATGTATTTTAGTGATTTTATCAAATCTAACAGTTGGATTGTTAACTTGACTTGCCTGTCTTTTTAAATGTGTTAGGTTTTCTATATTTTCATAGAGATTACACTAGATTCTATACTAAAATATATCCAATTGGCTTCAAATTTGGTCATAATATATTTTTCAGTAGTTTTAATAAATCTAACAGTTAGATCGTTAATTTACTATTCCTATCTTTGTAAATGGATTAGCTTTTGAGTATTTTTATAGAGTTTATACTTGATTAAGTGGAAACACATATCCGATTACCTTTAAATTTGGTCATAATATATTTTTTAGTGATTGTATCAAATGTTATGGTTGGATTGTTAATTTGATATGCCTATCTTTTTAAATGTGTTAGGTTTTTTGTATTTTTATAGAGATTATACAAGATTCTGTGCTAAAATATATCTGATTGCCCTTAAATTTGGTTATAATATATTTTTTTAGTAGTTTTAATAAATCTAATGGTTTGATATTCCTATCTTTGTAAATGGGTTACCTTTCGAGCTTTTTCATTGAGTTTATACTAGATTAAGCTGCAATACATATCCGATTACCTTCAAATTTGTTCATAATATCTTTTTTAGTAATTTTATCAAATCTAATGGTTGGATTATTGATTTGATGTGCCTAACATTTTAAATGTGTTAGGATATCTATATTTTTTATAGAGATTATACTAGATTTTGTGCCAAAATATATCTGATTGCCTTCAAATTTGGTCAAAATATATATTTTTAGCAATTTTAATAAATTTAACAGTCAAATCATTAATTTGATATGCTAAACTTGGTAAATGGGTTAGCTTTCAAGTGTTCTTATATAGTTTATACTAGATAAGTGGAAACACAAATCTGATTACCTTTAAATTTGGTCATAATATCTTTTTTAGTGATTTTATGAAATCTAACGGCTTGATTGTTAACTTGATATGCCCATCTTTTTAAATATGTTAGGTTTTCTATATTTTTATAGAGATTATGTTAAATTCTGTGCCAAAATAAATCAGATTGCCTTCAAATTTGGCCATAAAATATTTTTTAGTAGTTTTAATAAATTTATCGGTTAGATCATTAATTTAATATGTTTATCTTTATAAAAGAGTTAACTTTCAAGCATTTTTATAGAGTTTATACTAGATTAAGTGGCAAAACATATTCGATTACCTTTAAATTTTGTCATAATACGTTTTTTTAGTAATTTTATCAAATCTAATGGTTGGATTGTTAATTTAATATGCCTATCTTTTTAATATTGTTCGATATTTTGTATATTTATAGAGATTTTGCCAGATTCTATGCCAAAATATATCTGACTGCCTTCAAATTTGGTCATAAGATATTTTTTAGTAGTTTTAATAAATCAACGGTTAGATCATTAATTTGATATGTCTATCTATGTAAATGGGTTAGCTTTCGATCATTTTTATGTGGTTTATACTAGATTACGTGGCAAACATATATCTGATTACCTTTAAATTTGATCATGATATTTTTTAAGTGATTTTATGTAATCTAGGGATTGGATTGTTAATTTGATATGCCTATCCTTTTAAATGTGTTAGGTTTTCTATATTTTTGTAAAGAATATGCTAGATTTTGTGCCAAAATATATGTGATTGCTTTTGAAATTCAGTCATAATATAGTTTTTAGTAGTTTTAATAAATTTAACGGTTAGATCATTAATTTGGTATGCCTATCTTTTTAAATGAGTTAGCTTTCGAGTATTTTTATAGAGTTTATACTAGATTAAGTGGCAACACATTTTTTATTACCTTTAAATTTGGTCATAATATGTATTTTAGTTATTTTATCAAATCTAACGGTTGGATTGTTAATTTGATTTGCTTATCTTTTTAAATGTGTTAGGTTTTCTATATTTTTATTGAGATTATACTAGATTCTATACCAAAATATATCCAATTACCTTCAAATTTGTTCATAATATATTTTTTAGCATTTTTAATAATAAATTTAACGGTTAGATCGTTAATTTGATATGTCTATCTTTGTAAATGGATTAGCTTTCGAATATTTTTTATAGAGTTTATACTAGATTAAGTGGCAAAATATATCCGATTACCTTTAAATTTGATCCTAACACTATTTTAGTGATTTTATCAAATCTAACGATTAGATCGTTAATTTGATATGCCTATCTTTCCAATGTATTAGGTTTTGGGTATTTTTATAGAAGTTATACTAGATTCTATAGCAAAACATATTTGACATACATACATACATACATACATACATACATACATACATACATACATACATACATACATACATACATACATACATACATACATACATACATACATACATACATACATACATACATACATACATACATACATACATATTTATATGTGTGTGCGTGTATGTATATATGTATTTATTAATATATTAAAAAATGGTGTATATATATTTAAAGTATGTTTATATAAATTAATTTATTAAAATAGTGTGTATATATATATATATATATATATATATATAATATAGCATACACACACATACATACATATATTAATATATATTTATTTATTTATTAATATAGCATTAATATATTTAAAAAGTATATTAATATTTATTGGTGTATGTATATATGTATATTAATATGCTATATACTATATGTATATCAATATACTTTATATATACATATATATATATATATATATATATTAATGTGCTACATACTACACACACATATATATACACATTTATACATATATTAAAATGTTATTTTTACTATATCTGTGGATATATTATACATATGGATATGCATGTATATATAAATATTAGTTTATTAGAATAGTGTAGATATATTAGTATGTTGTACTAAAATATATGTATGTGTGTATATATATGTATATATGTAGTATATTGTCATATATGTGTATAATTATATATATATATATATATATATATTTATGTATGCACATCTATACATATATTAAAGTGTTATTTTACTGTATATGTGCATATATTATACACATGGATACACATATATATATATTAATATATTATGTAGTTTCATTGTAAATTTAATATATTATTATATTTTGTAACAACCCCCACTTCTATACTTTAATTGGCTACTACTATAGAATAAGAATTTGCATAAGTGACTAGAACAAGAAATGATTAGTATAATGAGGTGAACATCTTGGTGCAGTAAAAATATCCAAGGGTATTATTGAAAATTTTGAAATTTATGGGGACCTGAACAGAATTTTTAGATTTGTTCTACCCGTGCCGTAAATTTTCAGATTATGACTACTTTTAGTAGAATGAGAATTTAAGGATACATTAAGAACAAAAATTGATTGGTGTGATGAGACGAGTATTCTGGTATAAATTAAACTATCGGAGGTAGCATGAGTATTTTCGTAATTTTGACCGCGATCAGGATTTTGATCGTAAATTGAGAAGAATTGAGAGAGAATTGAGAATTTTGATTCCCACCATTGAGTTTAGTGAAATTTATAGATTATATTGGTGGAATAAAGTATTTTTTCGATTTGGACCGAAATTACAGTTATATTCTGAAGAAAATTCTAATGTGCGGACAACATTAAGACAAGTGGCGTAATATGATTGAAGGATGAAAACAAGTGCCAAAATATCATTGGAGAAGTAAAATATTTGTGGGATTATTTTATTTCAAAAGCTTATTGAATAAGATTAATAATTAAGGAAATTACTTAAATCAACCAATAGAAAAATGGTTGAAAATTGGGATAGCCCACAATAGTTGACTTTTGTAATTAATCTTGGTCACAATTTGGACTAAGATTGGAGGAGGAAATGCTGCATTTACAGCTTATAATCGGCAGCCAGAAGAACAAATAGAGAAGAAAGGAAAAAGAAAAGAAAAGGAAGGAGAACTAGAGAGAAAAATAGAGAGAAATTCCAAGAAGAAAAGAGAGAAGGAGAAAAGGAAGAAGCTTGGGTATTTGCAAGCTTGTAAATCATTATACACAAGGTAAAACATCATACTCCTTGAATTAAAGTTGTAGATTAAATTGTGAGGATTATCTTGGTATTAATTTTATTGGGAAATTCATGAGGACTATGAGAATTACTTGGAAATTAGCTATGTTCTTGGGCTGTTTTGTGTGTATTGTATACCGGCTGATTAGAGAAGTTACATACTATGTTTTATATGATAGACTAAAAACATGGTGGTTTAATTGATAGTCATGACTGCACAAGAAAGTGTAAGAAATGGAAAGGAAAGATGGAATTAATTGTTGAAGAAAATGAATTGTTAATGTTGTTGTTTGCACTTGTTGAACTTGAAGCTGGAAAATATATTTTTTCCGGGCTAAGTATCTCTGAAAATTATAGAATTAAAGGCCATTAGGATGGAATTTAAGATGGTTTAAGTTTTATATAGATGTTAGGATCAAAGTAGAATAGATAGTGTGAAGCAAGGAAACAAAAACAGAAATTCTGTTTTGAAGAAATCCCGAGCAGCCTTGAAGAATAAACAAACTGTACAAATTGGCTTGTTTATTTGGAACCACATGACCAGAAACTTGTAGCAAAATGTCTTAGGATCATTTTGTGACCAATTTACATGATTTGGAGTTGTGAATAAAAGGTTATGTTGAAAATACCACAAGCTGCCAAAACAGTAATGGGATTGAGAAGCTGAGATGTTGTAAGAAAACTGTGAAAAATGAGAAGGGAAATCAGTGGTTCATGAATTGGAAATCATAAAGGAATGTCTTGAGGACATTTTGGAACAAGTTTGACATCAATTGGACTTATGAATCAAAATTTATAATATAAACAAACAAGTGTGACAAGAATGAAGAAAAACAGAATTCTATTTGGTAAGAAATAAACATAAGTATTGTTTTGTTAGTATTCATGGATGAAAGAGAGATCACAAGAACATATGGAAACCTTAGATATTTGTTTGAACAAAGAGATGGAAAATGAATTAATAAGCCTTTGATCATTCCAAGTATTTATCTCATTTTGGTAGGAAGAAGTGAGAAAGAAGGAAATTTAATATTTTCTATTCACATGTTAGTTTTGTGTTAGTTGAACATTAGAATAATAAGTGAGGTTGAAATGACTCTCGATATAGGACATTTATCTTCAAAGCTTCGTAAAGGACTGAGAGTATCATATATATCATCACATTGAGTTAGGACACGAGGTGAGTCCCACTACTTTTTAAATCTTGTTTTAGCTAAGTGTTTTCTAGAAACGATCATGAATTTTCCTGATATAGTTAATGTTTTCTTGATATATTATGAGATGAATGTTCCATATGAGTTTGAAAGCATTATCAAGCCCTCAATTTCTTGAATATCCTGGATATAAAATATCTTGTGTGATCTTTTCAATTTCCAAATCCTAGTTTTGATAAAGTGTTTTCCTAATATGGAAAACAGTTTCCTGATATGTTCAAGTGCGAGCCTTTTATATGGATTTGGAAATGTGATGAACAATATGAATCTTGAATTTTTGATTTCTTGAACTTGTCAATCCTTGAATCCAATACACGACTAACTTAAATACTTGGCGTATGCACTAACTTTATTACTTGATGTAAGCACTGACTTCAATACTTGGCATAAGCACTAAGTTAAATACTTAGCGTATGCACTAACTCGATTACTTAGCATAAGCACTAACTTGAATACTTGACAAAAGCACTAACTTGAATACTTGGCATATACACTAACTTGAATACCTGAGTTCTCGAATACTTGAACACTTAAATCAGAATATTTTTTTACTTGAATTTCTTGAATGCTTGATCAGTTTGCTTTTGCTTGAAATCCTTGAGTACTTGCTTTGAGAATATTTTTGCACGAGAATTTCTAAACTAGCTTGTTGATGTTGAGATTACTTTTCATAAGATCTTTTCATTTGAAAATACTAGCACACACGGGACTCACTGAGCTTTTCGCTCACACGTGTGGTACCTATTTTGAAAAATTTAGGATCAGAAGTGCACGGAGAGTGCAGTGGACTCCCAGAGGCTCATGCTACATCTTGGATCTGTTATACCCCTTAGTGTAAGTATCAGAAGCCAAATTCTTACACTTGTTCTATTTTAGAAAAACTTTTCACTGCCTATTGAGTGAAGTTTGTTATAAAGACTCCTTGTCTGGGTAACTGGATGGGGCAACATCCCACAAAGTTATAGCCCACTACGTTATGGAAATATGGGGTGTTACATATTTTGTTATTTGATGTGTTTTTATTTGGGTATAAAAATCATATAAAAATAAGTACATTCCCAATCAAGTTAAATTAAAATGTTAACCCCAAATTACACATATAAGCAAGCATACTCGTTATTAAGCATAGCATAGGGTTTAAAACAAGTGTTGATTCTCATGGAACAAGTATGCATTAATCACTTTTGTTTCATTATTTAATCGACTCAACAAAGTGAAAAAGAAATAAAAAGGAAAAATAAAATAAAAGAATATATACATGTCAATGATGGAGAATTATGTAACTTAAACTATTATTTTGACAACTATGACCTTAACGTACCAAATCATTATCATAACTAATTATTCTCTTGGCATTATGAAGGATTAAGATATATTCACTTCATTTCCAATCCATGAAGTCACTATCTTCTAGACAAATTAGCATCACTTGGTCTGTCTCAACTTATTCACCCAAAAGATGTATTAAACACAATCCTTGATTAAATTTTCGTAGTCTGGCAAACATAAAACATGAAACTAATCAATGAATCTATGGTCAGGCAGACATCAATTAATCTTTAATTACCTAATTCTTAGCAATTAACCTATTTGGTCAAGCAAGTTAATAGACAACAAATATGAAACTAATGAATTGAGACCACCATCAACCCCTTTGGTCAAGCAAGTTAATGGAAAGAAATAATCAACTAATCTCGTAATTAGCACAAGTAATTAAATACAAGAATAACAATCAATTAATCAAAAGATCAAAGTTACTCTAAAAATCATGAATACTGAAAATAATGTCAAATTACAATAAAACAACTAATACATCATTGTTCAAGAAAAAGAAAACAAAGTAAAAGAAAGTACTCATAGACAAGCCTCATTCTTCTTCTTTCGTAGACCTTCTTGCACAATAATCCTCCTTGAATTGAAGAATTCCTCCTCTAATTTGAGTGATTTTCTATTTTAATCTACGAATTCTTCCATTTTCCTTGTGTTTTTCCTCTATTTATAGGCATTAGAAGTGCCTAAAATCGTTCCTCTAGGGTTTTTGGCCGACTAGAAGTAGGAAAATACCAAAACTCTGAAAATTTACCAAAAACATGTGCGAAAATCGAGGCACTGCCTCGACACCAGTGCACAGCCAGCGTCGCCTGTCCTGCCTAAGGCTGGCGCCAGTTGTGGTCTCTTCCTTTGTTCATTCGTCAAATTTTCTTGATTTTCGCACCACATTTTCTAGAGTGCAACCGGCGCCGCCTCTGGCCTCCTAGTCGTCACTGGTTCAGTTCTGTTCCGCTCTGTTTTCACTGATTTTTCATCACCTCAAAATGCGTGCCAGCAGCACGTGGCCGGCATCGGTTCCCCTGTCCTGGCTGGCTCTGCCTCTATTCTGTTTTGCGACAATTTTGCTTATTTAACCGCTAAAATATGAAATAATATACAAAATACCTTTCTAAGGATAAAATCTCAAATATGAAGGAATATGATAAGTTATTGAACAAAATGTATCACAAAACAGTCTCAAATAACTAGGAATTATATGACTAATTTAGGCCCTATCACATTTGCCCACACTTAGCTCTTTGCTTGTTCTCAAGTAAAGTATCAAAGATAAGTTAGGAAAACACAACTTTTACCAAAATCACTCAATCAAGTTTAAGATGATATTTCCAATGCTTTCTTTATTCAAGACAACAAAACATATGCTACTATACCATTCATAACAAATGCAAGACTTGTATAAGTGAAGAATGACTAGTAGAACCATCCCAACACTAAACATCATTCTCAAACCATTGGAAATAATTTAATTCAAAAAGAATATGCATTCCATAAGCTTATTTTTCATGTACTCTCTCCACTAATTCGAGACATATCATGATTCTATTTAGGTTAAGTAGGACTTTCAAGCTTGTAATATAAGGCTAAAGGGCTTGTAATGTAGTTGTCAAACGAAGGATATAGGAAAATCAAATATCAAAGACGATGAGAGTTTGCAAGAAAAGGATAAACAAAATGTACTAATTTATTCCAAACTTTTCTTGGTCTCCTATCACAAAATTAATTAAAAACCTATAACCTTGTATAGAAATCATAGTACAGTTCAAGCAACTTTTGCATTCTTTTCCTCAACTATTCTTAACTTCATCATTCATATTGCACAAGAGCATAAAAAATTCACCAATTCTTATCTCAACTCAACATTCTTCCTGTGCTCTTTCTTTTCTTTTTTTCTTTCAGCTTTTCTTTCTCTTCTTTTCAACTACTACTTTTGTTTGTTTCTCATTTTTTTTCTCAACATTTTCTAGCAGCTTTTTGTTTTTCTTTTCCTTTCGTTCTCTCCCTTCTTTCTCCTTTCTCAACTTCAACTCAACACATGATGCATGACTGAAAGTAACAAGTCATGACATTTACTCATGCATTCTCCCTCATACTTCTTCTACTTGTACTTTTATCCATCAAGAGCAATCAAAGATTTGGAAGATAAATCAAACTCTCAGAAAAATGTAATGGACAAAGCATGATAAAAGGGTTTTAAGAAAGAAATTAACAATTTAGGCTCAAAATAGGCACTAGGGATAATATAAAATAAGTAGGCTTGAAAAGCTCAAACTATCCAAAGAAGGTCCATTACTGTCATCCCTAAGTTAAATCATGAATGTCTTTCTTATTTCGTCTTGAGAGGTATTCAAGTAAGTTCTAGAATGCTCAATGAATTTTAGTAGAAAAATAGGTCTAAGAACAATGTAAAGTATTTGATCAAGAACTACTTAGTCCAAGTGCGTGCGAAAAGTCATGCATAAGCCGCAAATGATATAGAACATATGCTCTATGATTTAGCACAAAGACATGCACTAAAAATACATCTTGAAAGCTCACAAAATTAGAAAACTTTTTGAGAATTTCAAAGAAGAATGTCCGGAAGAATAAAAATAAGACCTATTGAAGAAGAATAGGATCAAAGAAGAATAAAAGGAATTTTCTATTCTAACCATTCCCCCACACTTAAACCGGACATTGTCCTCAATGGCCAAATAAATAGAGTAAGGAAATATTGCCATGGGACCAAAAATAAAGGGGAAAAAATAAGAAAGAACATACTTCCATTAAAGTGGGCCTTCTCCTACACAAGAGTTGAGTGCCAGCAGAAAGGGGCATTGTTGAAGTACCTAGAAAGAAAACTACAAAAGAAGCACTCCAAAGTATAAAAACTAGAAAAGAAAAATAAACAAAAAGGTAAAGAAAATAGTACAAGAAATAGCTAGAAAATATCATGAAAATATAAAGGAAAAGAAAGAACAATAGTGACAGGTGGGAATAAGTGTAGAACAATCATCTCAATCCTCCCCATCATTATCATTAGGTGCTGAAGAGCCCTCACCGCCATGCTGTCCTGAAAAATGCCGTATCCACTCAGCCCATTGCTACCCCATAGTAGTCTACCACCGGGCAATGTCATCAATGGAGTCCCGCATGTGTAGCAGCATCTCCGTCTACTGGGCTAACTATCCCAGCACTGCAGTCTCAAAGTCAGTCATTGGTTGGGACTGTGAACTACTGGCTTGTGCCCGCAATAGTGGTGGTGGGTGCTCCTCCTCCACATGTGGTGGTTGAACTTGGTTGGGATATTTAACCTCATAGGGAGTTAGCCATTTCTTCATCTCCTGGCTATACTTATACCCACAACTCATCAATGTCTGTTCCGTGACCATGTCATGCTTAGTGGTAGTCTCCATCAATTCCCCCTCAGTACTAATACCAAAGTCTCTTAGAATTTTCATTATGACTAGAGGGAAGATGAAGGCTTTGGTAGAGAGACGATGATGAACCACATCCCTAATGGATTGTATGATCAATGGGGCAAAAGGGATAGGCTGAGTGGTCATCATCCTATGCAAGATATATGTATCAATAAGGCATGTCTCATTGAATCCACTGGCTCGGGGTACAACATTAAAACCGAACGTATATACTACAGCCCGAAAGTTGGCAGCAAGATCATTGTTAAAATAGAAGCTGTTAGCTTGGAAAACATTGTGCTTGTGCAACCCTAGAGTAGCTCTAGTACCACTGCATCCCAATTAGGGTCAAAAAGAATATTTTGATTATTAGTATCTATCCCTTACCAAGAATTATCATCATAGATCTGGAGGAGAGTAGCTAATTGGTTTCGTGTGATGATAATGGGGGTTCCCTTCACTCTAGTCTCAATGTGTGGAAGGTGTTTATTGCCCTTTTCAACTAAGTTGGCATAAAATTCATTTACGAGCACTAGACAATAATCCCCCTTTAGCTGTACTATAGGTCCCCACCCTAACCTCCTAAACATCATTCCAAGTTTATGGGCACGGTCTAGGGTAGATGTAAAGGTACGCTCCACAATAATCTTATTTGAAGCCCTCCAATTGTACTACTCCTTACATGATGGGTCAATGAACTCTACTGGCCTAAGGAATAGGGGGTCTATAGATGAAAGGGCTGAGGAAGAAGAAACTCTAGCCCTTTTTGAGGATTGACCCCATGCTCTAGACATATTGGCAAGTAAGTAGTAGTGAAGATAGGAGGATAAGGACTGAGAAGCTCAAAGATTGTAGAAGAATTATATATCCCCTGTTTCAAACACAATACACAACACCCACTCAATGCTCAACCAACTCACACCACTATGCCCCAAACTCCTTAAAATATCTCTTTCACAACACAATAATCAATCCAACCTTCTTCAATCAATCACAACAATGTTCAACAAAACCTACAAGAAGAAGCATAATAACTTACTGAAAAGCGTGAATGTACTGAACAAACCCAATGCAGCTAGATGATCATAACATGATCATGTGAATTATGGAATCATCATGGCATTATAGTGATCAAGTGTAAGATAATTCAATACCAATATGCACTAGTTACTTAATCATCATAATAGCCATAACCATACCCTTAAGTGAATACCCAAACTCCCTAATGATCATGTGAATGAGTAAAGTAATCAAGAATTATCAATTCATAATATCACCAATGTCATGAAGCTCACAAATTGATTCACAATGCAAGAGAACATTAAATATCCTAATTTTCGGCCAAAAATATACCCAAAATTAGAAAAATTTACCTACAATGTTTTAACCATGAGAATTCAAGAAAAAACATACCATTATGTTCTCCTATGCATGGGCAAGCAAAAGGTGAAGTCTTTTTTCAAAAATCAAAGCTCTTTGCATGCGGATTGAAGATTGGGTTTTTGTGAAAAATGGAAGATTTAGAGAATTTTGATTCATAAAATCAACAAAAGAAGGATAGATTGATGTTCTAAAAGTTTTTGGGAGGTGAAAAATAAAATCTTAAGAGGTTTGGAAGGTGAAGCCGGCGCGGGTTAGAGAGGATTTGAGAGGGAGTTGGAGAGTTTGAAAGAAAAAATGGGCAAATTGGCCTGTTTTAATGTCTCCCCTGACAGGAGCCGGCACCGGGTTTGGTCCTAGCCGGCGTCGGTTGCATTCTGTCCGGGCTCCTGAATTTTTTTTAAAAAATGAATAATGAACATGCAACAATGATGAATAATGCAATTTAATTCATGATGAAATAAATAAAAGTGAAACAAAACAAAAGAAATCTACTATATCGCCTTCAGATCATCAGATCATGTACCAAGGCTAACACCTAGAAAAGATAAGAAGAAAGTTAAATAACGGAATTCACAATTCAAACAAAATTTTAAAAAAAATTAGTCAATTAAACATCAATCAAAGTTAGTAAATTAGATTACAAAGATACAAAAGATGGCACTTTTTTGCAAAAAGAACAATTGTACAAATTTACATATTTACATAGTTAAATCAACAAAATCCAAGGTTTCATGATATTGTTCCCCGACAACAGTGCCAAAAACCTGATGTCAAATCATGTTTTTCAAAAACATCTCCATGATGAAATAGAAAAATAGCATTATCCCCGGCGATGGCGCCAAAAACTTGATGTGTTTTTATTTGGGTATAAAAATAAGCACATTCCCAATCGAGTAAAATTAAACCTAAAATTACACATATGAGTAAGCATACTCATCATTAAGCATAGCATAGGGTTTAAAACGAGTGTCGATCCTAAAGGAACAAGTATGCATTAATAACTTTTCTTTCATTGTTTAACCAACTCAACAAAGTGAAAAAGAAATAAAAAGGAAAATAAAATAAAATAAAATAAAAGAATATATACATGTCAATGATGGAGAATTATGTAACTTAAACCATTATTTTGACAACCATGACTTTAAAGTACCCAATCATTATCATAACTAATTATTTTCTTGGCATCATGAAGGATTACAGATAGATTCACTTCTTTTCCAATCCATGAAGTCACTATCTTCTAGACAAATTAGCATTACTTAGTCTGTCTCAACTAATTCACCAAAAAGATGCATTAAACATAATCCTTGATTAAATTTCCATGGTCTAGCATACTTAAAACATGAAACTAATCAATGAATCCATGGTCAAGCAGACATGAATTAATCTTTAACTATCCAGTTCTTAGTAATTAACCTCTTTGATCAAGTAAGTTAATAGACAACAAATATGAAACTAATGAATTGAGACCACCATCAACCCATTTGGTCGAGCAAGTTAATGGAAAGAAACAATAAACTAATCTCGTAATTAGCACAAGTAATTAAATACCAAGAATAACAATCAATTAATCAAAAGATCAAAGTAACTTTAAAAATCATGAATACCGAAAACAATGTCAAATTATAATAAAACAATTAATACATCATTGTTCAAGAAAAAGAAAAACAAGTAAAAGAAAGCACTCATAGGCAAGCCTCATTCTTCTTCCTTCGTAGACCCTCTTGCACAATCCTCCTTGAATTGAAGAATTCCTCCTCTAATTTGAGTGATTTTCTATTTTGATCTGCGAATTCTCCCATTTTCCTTGTGTTTTTCCTCTATTTATAGCCTTTAGAAGTGCCTAAAATTGTTCTTCTAGGGTTTTTGGCCGACTAGAAGTAGGAAAATACTAAAACTCTGCAAATTTGCCAAAAACGCGTGAGAAGGCACCGCCTTAACACCAGTGCACAGCATGCACCACCTGTCCTGCCTAGGGCTGGCGCCGGTTGTGGTCTATTCCTTTGTTCATTTGTCAAATTTTCTTGATTTTTGCGCCACCTCTTCCAGAGTGTAGCCAGCACCGCCTCTGGCTCCTAGCTAGCACCGATTTAGTTCTGTTCCGCTCTTATTTTATCGATTTTTCATCACTTCAAAATGCGTGCCAACAGCACTTGGCCGGTGCCAATTCCCCTATTCTGGCCGACGCTGCCTCTATTCTGTTTTGCGACAATTGTGCTTATTTTACCCCTAAAATCTAAAATAATGCACAAAATACCTTTTCAAGTGTAAAATCTCAAATATGAAGGAATATGATTAGTTATTGAACAAAATATATTACAAAATAGCCTCAAATACCTTGGAATTATATGACTAATTTAGGCCCTATCATTATTATACTAATATTTATAAAAAATTAAAAAAAATTTAGGAGTAGTTTAAATAAATACAAAAAATGATATCACCATAAGTTGCTTTGTCCCAATGGTTGAGAGCAGCTGATGGTTTGTCATGGTCCCGAGTTTGAATCCCGTCTTTGCGGATTCTCTTTAATTGGTGGCTATGATCTGGTGCGGCTAGTTCATATTGGTCGCGACTTGGCGGCTATGATCTGGTGCGATTGGTTCACGTGGTCCTTGGCTTGATGGCTTCTAGTGCAGCTAGTTCATGTAGTTCGCGGCTTGATAGCTTCATAGTGGCTCTGATCAGGTATTACCGGTCCCCAAAATTTTATATATTTTTTTGTTATTTTTGGTGAGGAATTTTTTTGTCGCCATTGACCCTTTTTAGCAACAAAATTTTTAGTATTGGCGAGGAAATATTTTGTCACGAAAGGTAATAACTTTTTTTTACCATTGTATTTTAATTTTTCAAATGAAATTATTTTTTGGTGACAAATATTTAGCGATGAAATTTTTTGTTGCAAAAAAGCATCACTAGCAACAAAATGAAAGTTTTTTGAGACAAAATGTACTTACTTTTAGCGACAAGATATTTCCTAGCTAAAGTTGAAGTCTTTAGTGAGGAAATAAATTTCTTCGCTAAAGGTAGCCTTTAGTGACAAAACCAAAAGTTTTGTTGCCAAGACCCTTTGGCGACGGGGCTTCGGTGACAAAATGGTGAGGAAACGAGTTTTGTCTATAAAGGCCTTCAGCAAAGCTTCAGCGAGAAAATTTTCACTTTTCAGGAGGATATTTTTTGTCACTAAAGACCAATTTTCCTATAGTGTTTGTGCTTCAAAGTGAAAATATAATTGTTCCAAAGGTGAAATATGTTGGTGCTCATCTATACACATTCTGCTCAATTCTGTGAGCCTTTTTTTATAATCACTTTTTTAATCTACTGTGTATCAAGGTTAAGAAAATAAAATCCAGTTGGGTGATCCTTAGGTGTTGTGATTTAAGAGGTTTGGTATAAAACCAAGTGTGGTAATCCTCTTGTGTAAAATTGGTGTCACCTACTACCATTAAGTTGGGAAAAGGTTTTAGTGAGTTGTGTTAAAATCCTTAAGTAAGAACTTAAGGTAGTGGATGTAGATCTTTTGAGGATCGAACAATTATAAATCCCTAAGTTTTACTTTGAGCCTTACATGCTTAAATTTCACTACAAAAAAAATACCCTTCAGCGACAAAAAAAAAAAAAAAAAAAAATTCCTAGCTAAAGATTAACATTTCCTAGCTAAGGCCTTTTAGCTAGGAAATTTACTTCCGCGCCCCATCCCCGCATAATCGCCATCGCCAAAGCTATTTGACAACAAAATTTTCCTTTTCCTCCCAAAAGATTGTTCTTTAGCGAGGAAACTGAAGGTTTTACTTTTAGGTAGGAAAAATTTCCTCGCTAAAGCTAAAAAACTTTTATCGCAAAAAGTTGTAGTTTTGTCACCAATAATGATTTTTAGCGACAAAAAATGTTTGGTCACTAAAATTTTGTTTAAAAAAATATTTTTTTTGAGGAATTAAATACAAATTTGAGAAACAAATTTATTTATTTTTCGTAAAAAAAGTCCTCGCCAATCTAAAATTCTTTTGCCGTCAAAAAGTTCAATAGCAACGAAAAATTCCTCGCCAAAGATGGTTCTTTAGTGAGGAAAGGTTTTCTTTGCTAAAGCCTATACCTTTGGCTAGGAAACTTTCCTCGCTGAAGCTAAGGTTCTTTAGCGAGAAAAGCACTTTCTCGCCAAAGCCCATGATTTTGACTAGGAAACTTTCCTAGCTAATTCTAAAACATTTTGTCACTAATAATGATTCCTAGCGACAAAAACTTTTGTCACTAAGCTTTCGTCGCTAAAAAATAAAATTATCAACTTTTTTGGTTGAACTCCACGAGCACCCCACGGACCAACCACACTTGATCGGACGGACCAACCACCCCTGATCAGATCTCTGAGCTCTTTATTGATGTGGTCCACGTAGACCAATTGCACTTGATCGGAGCTCCTTAATAGTCCTTAATATCATACCGTTGTTGTTGCTATGGTTCGAACATAAGACATCACAATTGGAGCAATTCTAACTTAGCTGATGGGCCAAGCCAATTGTTTGCTCTTATTCTTTTTTTTTTAAAATTTAAACTATTCCCAATATTTTTTTGGTATTTTTTTAAACATTACTATTATAACAAAATACAATAACCAAATTAAATGCACTATGAATCCACATTATCCAATGTAATGAATTATTTTTTACATTTAAATAATTTTAAAAATTTATATACAGTTAATTATACCAACATTTTTATTAAATAATTTTATACATATAGATCAATTGGAAAAAAAAAAAACCTTATACATATATATATTTTCAATACATACATACATACATACATATATATATATATATATATATATTCTATACATACATATGAACGTAAGTGTATGTGTTTTGTGTTTATACACACACACACACACACACACACACACATATATATTCAATACATACATATGAATGTAAGTGTATGTGTTTTGTGTTTATACACACACACACACACACACACACACACACACACAACATAAAATTATATATATATATATATATATATATATATATATACACAACACACAAACATATATACACATATAAATATATTCACTCATATATATACATATATAGGTCTTTTTAAAAAAAAAACATTTATACATATATAGAAAAACATATATATTCATATATACATATACATACACACACACACACACACATATATATATATATATATATATATTCATATTTGTTATAAAATTAGGGTAGTGTTAGAATAAAATCTACACACTACACACTAAGAAAATTCTAACTATTCTTTGCACAAGAATTTCTCTTCAAACTTCTCTCTTTCTTTCTCTCACAATTGTTTCTCTAAACTTTCTTTCACTAATCTTTCTTTCACAAAATGATGGTGTATTACAAGCTTAGAGAATAGCTCTATTTATAGAGCTCTAATTAGTGAAATACATCATGGCATACATCATCTTCAACTAATCTCAATTAATGGTGTCTCCACTAAATGGTGGACATCCATAAAAATCTTCTAATAATTCACATAAATCCATAATTAGTGGAGCCTCCACTAATTAATGGAGATTCCAATAATTCATAACACTCCCCCTTGGATGTCCATCCATACATAAAGAATATGCCTCATTAAAACCTTACTAGATAAAAACCCAGTGGGAAAAAAAATCTAGTGAAGGAAAAAGAGTACACTATTCTATATGTCTGTTTATTACTCCCCCTGATGAGATGATTCCTTTAAATCTTTAAACCGACATATACCGATTTTATATCTCAACTTCTCAAATGTTGCAGTCGGTAAAGTCTTCGTGAAAATATCTGTGAGGTTGTCACATGACCGAATTTGTAGCACATCAATTTCACATTTCTTCTGGAGTTCATGAGTAAAGAAGAATTTTAGTGAAATATGTTTTGTCCGATCTCCTTTAATATACCCTCCTCGTAATTGAGCTATGCAAGCTGCATTGTCTTCATAAAGAGGAGTTGGAATATCTTTGATTGATGATAATCCACAACTTTCTCGGATATAATGAATCATGGATCTTAGCCATACACATTCTCGACTTACTTCATGAATGGCTATAATTTCAACATGATTTGAAGAAGTAACTGCTATAGATTGTTTCGTAGAACGCCATGATATAGCAGTATTTCCACATGTAAATAGATAGCCCGTTTGAGAACGTACTTTATGTGGATCAGATAAATAACCAGCATCTGCATAACCTATCAATGTTGGACTGGTTTTATTTGAATAAAATAATCCGAGATTAATTGTACCTTGGAGATATCGAAGGACTTGTTTAATTCCATTCCAATGTCGTCGTGTTGGTGAAGAACTAAATCTTGCTAATAAATTGACAGCAAAAGCAATATCAGGTCTTGTATTATTAGCAAGATACATCAATGCACCAATTGCACTGAGATATGGTACTTCGAGACCAAGGAGTTCTTCATCATTTTCTTGAGGTCGGAAAGAATCTTTATCCACATTTAATGATCGGACGATCATTGGAATACTCAATGGATGTGCTTTGTCCATGTAAAATCTTTTTAGCACTTTTGATGTATATGTTGATTGATGAATAAATGTTCCACTCTCCAGATGTTCAATTTGTAAACCAAGGCAAAATTTGGTTTTACCAAAATTCTTGATTTCGAATTCTCTTTTAAATAATCAATTGTTTCTTGGAGCTCTTCAGAGTTCCAATAAGATTAATATCATCAACATATATAGCTAATATCACAAATTTAGAACCAGCATTTCTTAATAAAAACACATGGACATACCTGGTCATTTTTAAATCCCGCTTTCAATAAATATTCACTAAGACGTGTGAACCACATGCGCTCGTATTGCTTTAGGCCATATAATGATTTCGCAACTTGATGGAGTAATTTTCACGAGGATAATGTTTATATGCTTCGTGCATATGAAATCCTTCTGGGATTTTCATGTAAACATCATTTTCTAAATTTCCATACAAGTAAGCAAGTGACAACATCTAATAGGCGCATATCTATCTTTTTCATGTACTCGCCAAACCGATAAGATATCTGAGTGTAATAGCATCAACAACAGGAGAATAAGTTTCATCATAGTCAATACCTGGTCTTTGTGAAAAACCTCGGGCTACTAATCGCGCTTTATATCGAACGATTTCACTCTTTTCATTGCGCTTTCGCACAAATATCCATTTGTAGCCAACAGTGTTTTACACCTTCCGGTGTTCGGACCGCAGTCCGAAGACTTCACGTTTTGTCGATGCATTTAACTCCGATTGAATCGCATCTTTCCATTGCAGCCAATCTTTTCTATGCCGACATTCATCAATCGATATTGGTTCAGGATCATCATTATCTTGTGTAACATCAAGAGATATATTGTATGCAAATATATTATCAATAACAGCTTTCTATCCGATTCCAACTTCTACCGTAAGTGGTATAATTGATAGAAATTTCAATGTTACTTTCATCAACTTCTGGTTCTTTGTCATCAGTTCTCTCTTGGTCTTTATCATTCTTTTCTTCAATATGATCTTCTAGATCATTTAATCCTCTTTTTTTTCGAGGATTTTTATCTTTAGAACCAAGAGGTCGGCCACGCTTCTGGCGTGTTTTTGACTCAGCAGCTATAGGTATAATATTTTGTTCTGCTAGAACTTCAATTCGAATAGGAGCATTTATAGTTGGAATATGCGATTTTGTAATTCTTCCGGAGTCAACAAAAGCGTCTCGGCATTTGATTTGCAATGCTTTGCAAATGAATTATCTTTTGAACTTCAAGTTCACATGCGCTTGTATGCGGATCAAGATAATTTAATGATGTTGTCCAATCACGATCTTTCTTGTACTGTTTCCTGTTCTCCCCTAATTTAGGGAATAATGATTTCACAAGAGAATAAGAAAAGAAATATAAGAAAATGATGACAAGCAGGAAATGCCAAGAAAAATATCTCCTTTTTTTTTCACTCTTTCCGGTACCGACTTTTCCTCTTCCTCTCTTGTCTTTTCTTCTCCTCCGACCCTCTACCTACCATCTACCTCTTCTTCTTTCTCATACATATATATATATATATATATATATATGTATTGATATATATCTCAATCATCAGTCATTAGTAAACATAAAAAACAAAAATCACAAAGCAGATATGGAGACTAGTAATTCATTTGAGACATGGTCAAATTTTGACTCGGTTTCTGCAGCAGATGTTGATGTATTTTTCTTTCCAAACCAACCGCTTCTGCCCAATTCAAACACAGAAGATTTTGATATGTTTTCCTTTCCAAACCAACCGCTTCTGCTTAATTCGAACGCAGAAGATTTTGATATGTTTTCCTTTTCAAACCAACCACTTCCTCCTAATTTCAGGCGAGATACCTTTGAGGGCTTCCATTTGTTTTTAGTGTGCTTGATAATGAAATTAAACTCTCTTTTGGTTTGTTTTTGATGTAAATCAGTGGAAGTTTTGAACATACTCGCTTTGGACCAAGTTGATCCGCCTCTACAAGAGACTCGCTTTTGATACTTGTTCCTCTTGATGCTATTCCTTTGAATGAGGATATGCTTGTGCATGATCCTTTCTATTCTCTAATGGATTTTGAACAAAGCCGTAATATGTTTCCAGAGTTATTATACATTTAAACATGGATTTTGAATGGTATTACCTTTACTGATATTATTTTCTTTTTCTAGGAGAAATAATGAGTGGTCTTGGCAACGAAGTCAGAGTAAGTACTCATGAAATGTATAATATCAAAGTTCAAGATATTATTGCCAACAAAATTCCTGGGGAGAAGAAGATGATTAAGAGGCAGAGAGAGAAGAAGGGCAATAACTCCCAAACACTATCAAGAGAAACAATTTCGCAATACTTTTACCTACCAATCAAGAGCGCAGCCAAAGAACTGAATATTGGCATAACCCGTCTCAAGAAAAGATGTAGGGAGTTAGGAATTCGTCGATGGCCTCACAGGAAATTGGTGAGCTTGGAGACCATAATCAAGAATGTTCAGGTTCTCTCTCATATATACTTATAATTTGCAAGTATGAAACTATGAAAGATTTATAAGTAAATAACCGATGATATCACTTCGATTTATAGGAGATACAAAATAAAGAAGAAGGAGGACATATGGCTGAGAAGAAGTTGAAAGAAGCCATTGCGATACTGGAATGTGAAAAACAGTTGGTGGAAGAAAGTCCTAATACGCAGTTAGAGGACCAAACACAGAAATTGAGACAAGCATGCTTCAAGGCCAAATATAATAAGAAATATAATAAACTTAAGGAGATCATAAAATCTCAAGACTCATTTCGCAGTAATTTTACGGCTAATTCTGCTGCTTGTCTCGATGCTGGCTCAAAGGGGAAAGAAAAGGAGGAGGATGTTGAAAAAGAGGAGCTGAAGTCCGTAATTACTAATTTTTTGTCTTCCTCTAATGTAAATATTGAAAAAGAACAATTACAAACCTTCATTTTAAATTTGTCAGCTCAATTTCAAAAGAGCAACTATAAGCATGTATCCTCATGTTCATATGAACACTAGTGATATGAATAAAAGATGTGATGCTTATTATTAATGGAAATATCTTTTTCCCTTTTTATCTTTTCTGTTCCACTTCAGGTGGCCAGTATTTCTCTGTGATAAGGGAAATATCGAGTGTGTCCATGACCATAACCACGGCCACTGCCACAACTACGACTATAACGATGGCTTCTGCTGGAGCCAACAGCATTCACTTCTGGGAGTGCTGTTGAGCCAGTTCATCAGGCTTCATGATTTCTCAATAATAACTCATGTTAAAGCTGTCAATTTTGGATACCCTTTTTCTCGATATTGTTACTGTAAAACATGAAAAGTGGAGAATGTCTTCTCCAATATAATTTCATTAGTAACTTTTTCTCCGTAAAATTTTTAACTAAGATGTAGTTTTATACATCACAGAGTTCACGGTTTTACAATCTTGCAACTTCAGGTGCAACCATTCATACCGTACAGTGGGTAGTACAACCATCTTCAGGTGGTCAAATCTTTCTTTTTATCCACATGACATATGGATCTCCTTTTTTTAGCATTTAGATGCATTTCTGTATGACATATAAATTTTTTTTCCAGAAATATCAAGGGTTACAAATTCGAATTTAGCGAGATCAATAAATGCGTACCTGTCTTCTGGCTTTAATAACGGCAGAGACTCGTGCTGATAACGTGTTATAAAATTAGGGTAGTGTTAGAATAAAATCTACACACTACACACTAAGAAAATTCTAACTATTCTTTGCACAAGAATTTCTCTTCAAACTTCTCTCTTTCTTTCTCTCACAATTGTTTCTCTAAACTTTCTTTCACTAATCTTTCTTTCACAAAATGATGGTGTATTACAAGCTTAGAGAATAGCTCTATTTATAGAGCTCTAATTAGTGAAATACATCATGGCATACATCATCTTCAACTAATCTCAATTAATGGTGTCTCCACTAAATGGTGGACATCCATAAAAATCTTCTAATAATTCACATAAATCCATAATTAGTGGAGCCTCCACTAATTAATGGAGATTCCAATAATTCATAACAATATTGATATATTCATATATTAAAATATATATTCAGATATGTGTATACATATTATAAATATGTATGAATATGTGAATGTATATATATATATATATATATATATATATATATATACACACACACACACACACACACACAAACACACGCACATATTCATATATTCAAAGTCTTATAGTCATACATGTATATGCATATTCATATATATATATATATATATATATATATATATATATATATGAATACACACATACATATTCATAAATGTACCATACTTACATATATCAACAAACATATTCATATATTCATACATTCATATTTACATACATATACACATATACATATATATATATATATATTTATATATGTATTCATATTGAAATACACACACACACACACACACACACACACATATATATATATATATATGTAGATATAAACACATATACATATATATACAATACACACATATTCATAATCACATGTACACACACACACACACACACATATATACATATATATATATATATCTGTGTGTGTGTGTGTGTGTGTGTGTGTGTGTGTGTATTAATATATGTTTGTATTTATATGCATGTGTGTTTATATATGCATATCTAAATATGAATATAAGAATTTGCATATATATATATATATATATATATAAATATATTCATCTATATATATGTGTGTTATGACTAAATTTGATGGTAATCGGATATATTTAGCATGTAATCCAACAAAATATCTATACAAATACTAAAAACCTAAAACATTTACACAGATAGACGCTTTAAATTAATGATCTGACCGTTAGATTTGTTGAAATTATTAAAAAAATGTGTTGTGACTAAAATTTGAAGGTAATCGGATATATTTTGGCACAATCCAGTAAAATATCTACAAAAATGATGAAAATTGAAGGCATTGACAAGGATAGGCATATCAAATTTATGATTCAACCGTTAGATTTTTTGAAATTGCTAAGAAAAATATTATAACCAAATTTGAAGGTAATCGAATATATTTGAGCACGTAATCTAACAAAATATCTATTAAAATATCGAAAATCTAAGACATTTACAAAGATAGGGACTTCAAATTAATGATCGACTGTTAGATTTATTAAAATTGTTAAGAGAAGTGTTATGACCAAAATTTGAAGGTAATCAGATATACTTTGACACGCAATCCAACAAAATATTTACAAAAATGTTGAAAACCTAAGGCATTTACAAAGATATGCACATCAAATTAATGATCCGACCGTTACATTTATTGAAATTTCTAAGAAAAGTATTATGAGAAAATTTGAAGGTAATCAAATATACTTTGACACATAGTCTAACAAAATATCTACAAATATTCCAAAAACCCAAGGCATATTATATAGTTATGTAGTATGTATATATATAGTATATGGAATGTATGTATATATGTATATCTATATATATGTATTTGGTATATATATGTATATCTATATATCTATATAAATGTAGTATGTATGTATATATGTATATCTATATATACTTCAATCTGGTACGACAGGTTCATGTTGGCCATAAAAATTTTGGCTAGAAAATAAATTAGTGGCAAGAAATTTGGTTGTCACTAGTATATGTGGATGTTGTCACTAATAAATGATCATTAGTAACAAGATATAGGTAATAGTGACAACATTTGGAATGAATTAGTGACGAAAAATGTTGTCACTATTGGTTTATTACATTACTGAGAATGGAATTTTGTCACTAAAAGTCAAGCTTCAGTGACAAGAATAAGCTATTGTCACTCTATACCTTTAGCGACATAGATTTAGTAATATTCCAGTGACAACAAATTTTTCGTCACAAAGGTGTTTAGTGACAATATTACGTTGTCACTAAAGGACACTTTTCCTGTTGTGATGGCTGCCAAGGAATGCCTTACTTAGGCATCTTCCTTTTCATCTGCTAGTGTTACCTCTTTTGTCTTCTCAGACGAAAAGGCTCTATTTATCAAGGTGACAGGCGGGTACACTTGAGGATGGGTCCGTGGACTGGGCTCCAAGGCTTCACGAGTCAGACAGCAGCCATGCCATCCATATCCTCTACACCCCCTGAGATTGAGGATATAGTAGAGAGAAGGGTTGAGTAGAGGGTGCATGTAGTGAGAAACGAGTTGAAAAAGGATTTCGAGAAAAAGATGGATTTGATGCAAAATCAAGTTAATGGTTTATTACACTGATGTCAGAGAAGTTCAGAGTAGAGCTTCCACTATTATAGCCAATTCAGGAAGGTGATGAGGTGGACGAGACTAGAGGTAGCTTTATTCTGCTCCCGGATCCTCATCATTCAATACATTCTCGTCCTCATTCTCCATCCTTAGCTCCTTTAGCTGGTGCCACTGCTCTTGCAGTGTAGGAATTTTATTATAGACGTTATTATGTATATTAAATTTTCATTACATTAAACATTTGTAGTTATAAATGTATTTTCTATTATTGTGATGATTATTTTTGTTTCAATTTAATGAAATTGGTTTACATTTTGTTACGAATTTAAATATGGTTTAACATATATTGTTTGATACAATGTGCAGGGAGTTTAAAATAATTAATAAATGGGCCTTGTAAGGGGAAAAAAAGATAAGCTATGAATTCACTAGGGAAAAAATTAGTGACGGTTTAGCTACAGAAAAATAATCCTTTTTAACTGAAATTAGCCGTCTCTTAACCCTAACAAATTAGCTAGGGTTTAGTTACAAATCATTGCTAATCCCTAGGAAAATTTTCTAGGGTTTATTGATGGTTTGGAAATTCACCTTTCAAAATAGAATTATATGTTGTCACCAAACCCTAGTTAATTTTGTGAAGGTTTAGTGACAGGTACTGTTTTTGCTATTGCCATAAGAAATCGTCACTAAACCATCGCAATAAGTTTAAGATTCATAAGAAATAGGTTTGCTTGTAATGGTACGAATAAGGAAGTCATTCCTTATGATGATTAATAAGAAATCGTCGTTTATGTGTGTGTTTTTTTGGGCACTTTGGTTTTGTCATTTGATATGTCTGTATAACGTTCTTCATGTACTTTGTGTTTCTGAAGTTCTGATGTTAAATGTGTTGAACATCAGAATACCATTTGAAATAAAACTGTTTGAAATGTTAAATATCTTGTGTAAATGTGAAATGGATTTGAAATGTGATATTTTTTTAGAAATTAACAAAGTGTTAGATCTAAAATTCTAGAAGACCTTAGTTTGTTTTTCTATAGATAAATATTCAAAGGTCATATTCTTTAGTCACATTGTTTTGGTGGTTAGATTATTGCAATTGGTTTTTCTTTAGCATCTCTCATTAACTTATGGAGCATTCAACTTTTCAATTTTGAGTAAAGAAGTAAATACATATAGTTCTAATGTAAATCTAACAACCCTCTACTTTAATTGGATATATTTATTTTAGAAAAATATATGCATATATTAATTTGGTGTATACTATACTATTTGTAAGGTTTGTCATGGAAAAGTTAAAACTAATTGTTTTTTAAACATTTTTAAAACTTCCTTGGCAAGACAACTTTTCTATTTTCAAAAGAGTTATATCTTTTCATTGCCATGAAAAGACCAATTGCATACTGAATGCATCTAACATTACAAATTTTGTAACAGTAATTATGCTATAATACATTTAACAGTTTAAATATTCAATCTGATTAATAGAATTTGATGAAGTAAATTATTCATTTCATAATGAAGCCCAAGACTTTGTCTAATTTGTTTGAAGAGGAAAATTTTTGCCAATAAATTGTAATGTGGATAGACAAAGACAGAAGATCAGTGAATTATAGTTATCACATTCCTCATAGTAGTAGTATTTGGCTTTTGTTTTTTTAGTTCCCACTTCTTGTGCACTGGTCAAAGTTATTTTAGTAGAAGCCGTAGGGAATAACTCATTTGTTGTAGTTGTTATCACCACCTATGCTCTTGCTTGATCAAATTCAACTTTGCTTAGTAGCTCATACCTTGTGATCCATTTCAATAAGGTAAAATTGAAGTGGCTGTAATATTGACCTAGGAGGTTTTATTATAATTAGTATGGTTCCAGTTAATAAAAGTTCTCATGATACATTCATTTGAATTTATTTCTCAGAAAATAACTGTCAGATGGTTTTGCCAAATTGTTGGTCATATCCACTCAGAAGTTGGTGTTGCTTGAGAAAGATGCTTGGTTTGTAGATATTCTTCAATCTGTAATGTGCCATTTGACACCATTATACCTTTAAAAATTTATTTCCATTTTAAAATTGCATGACTCTATGTGTGCTCATTTTTTAGATGGTTGGAATTCTGAGCAAACTTGTATTCCAATAAATTTGTTTCTTTCCCCTGATGTATATTTACTTTTGGTCTCAAATTAACCTTTTTTTCCATCACAAATATTTTCTTAATTCATAACCTCACCTTACTTCAGGCTCTCTCTCCGTGCTGTAGATGACGGGCAATTTTGTTGGAATTATAGGTATATGTGTGTTTAGACATCTCTACTACATTGTGTATGACTTTATATGTATATATTGCATCGATGCAATATCAAATGAACCTGTATTGATACTAAACTTGCGTCAATGTGAAAATATGAATTAACTAACTTTCTGTAAACATATGTACCTAAATATTTTATGCGTTTATGTTTCTAGAATGACTATGTGGCAAAATAGATTAAGTTATGGGAAAGTCCACTTTTCAATTCTGAGAAAATAGAGTAAATACATATAGTAATAATGCAAATCTAACAGCCACTACTTAAATAAAATATTTTTAATTTAGGAAAACATGTCCATATTTTAAATTGGTTTACTATACTGTTTGTAATGTTTGTCATGGAAAACTTTAACCCATTTTTTTAAAAAATTATTTTAATTTCCTTTCTAAAACAACTTATTTCTTTTCAAAAAAGTTATATGTTTTTATTGCCATAAAGAGACCAATTGGAAACTGGATGCCTTTGACAATACAGATTTGGTAACACGAACTATGCTATAATTTATTGAATGCAGTAAACCTTCAATTTCATTAATGGAATTTCATGAAGTAAATTATTCATTTCATAATGAACACAAGGTTTTTTATTTTGTACAAAGAGGAAATATTGCGCAACAAATCATAATATGGATAGACTAATGTAGAAGATCAGTGAATTATACTTATTACATTCCTCATAGCAGTAGTATTTGGCTTTTGTTTGTTTTGGTTCCCACTGCTTGTGCAGTGGTCAAAGTTGTCTTTCCAGAAAATGTTACCTTTGTCATTCTATCACTGTAAAATCATTATGAAGAGAACATTATTTAAGTATTTCTAATAAATGAAAATTAATCTTTGAAATGGTAATGATAGAATAGAAGATGTAAAGGTTAGTGAAGTATTCTATACCTTTGGCATGGCTGAGAAATTTTCATTGTACACTATGTTCTTTGTATAATCTGTGTACTTTGGATCTTTCTCAAGCATTAACATTTTGAGACCCTATGGTCGGTTCACTCTTGATAGTGCAACATACAGTTGTCCATGACTAAATATTAGTTGTGGTAGGTAAATGCCAACATTAGACTGTTGGGAAATATGCCCTCTTAGACTAGGTTTCTGATGTAAACATCGAATATTTTAATAAAAGAATTTATCTTCAAAAATTGTTTGTAAATTTATATTTTATTTGTGCACAATTACATTTGGAAAAGACCCATTGTGTTCAAGTAAGTGGTCAATGTGAATGGTGGTCTTTCACTGTGAGGTATGGATCACGTGTTACTTAACATATAAATTTTTGTTCTTAACCGATTGATGAGAATGGGAATCTCATCATGTCTAGGTTATTGTGTTATGAATTCCAAATAGGGAATGGCTTACCTTTGGCCAGTGAGTAGTCTACTCACTTCATGACATAAGCGTATTTCGAATACGTAGCATAGGATCTGCAGTAGTGGTTTCTTAAAGTATTATATGGTAGAAATCTAGACTACTACTGCTATAGCGTAGACTAGTACTCTACGACTTGAGTATGAGTTGGTGGTCTGATGAAGCTGGAAATATGTACTTTGATATGCTTTAGTTGAGGTTCTATCGTAGGACCAATATACTTGCATATTAGGTATATTTGACTATTTAGTTAATATAGACTTGTACAAGATAGTTTCTATACTATATCGTCCCTTGTGGTTGTCTGAATGATCTAAATATCTAGGGCCCTGGAAAACATGACTTGGATATTTGTTTTAGGATAGCACCCTTGGAAAACGGAAACAATCCAGGAAGTCGCGAATCATTGGACTAGAAGCCTAAGGATGGTAGATGCCATTTAGAGAGGTGTTAATACATTTATTCCTCTCTAATGCACGATGATGTATAGAGGGGTTATTTTAGTCATTCTACCTGTAGGTCGGAGACTTTGCTAACGCGACATTGTCTTTGGGGTCAATATTTCCTTTTGGTGATATTAAAAAATATTTAAAATGCAAAATACAGCTATTTATATGGCAAGGGTATTTTGGTCCTTTTAGTGGCCAGAGCGGTGTGTCTTTTGGTCCCTAGTATGGACCGTAAGTCCTAATTATATACAGGCTAAGGAATTGGTCTTCAATTAAATGAAATTTATTTTATTTAAGTAGCTTGATTTAATTATTGGGCTAAAAGAAAATAAAGGTCCACAGAGAGAGAGAATTAATTAAATTAGTTTGGTGGGTTAATTAATTGTTCAAGGTTTTGGCCTAGTTTAAATAATTAAAGATTGATTTGGGACTAAACTAATATAGTCTTGTTAATTAGACTAGTTTATTTGGGCTGAAAAATTAATTATTTACTGGGCCATTTATTTGGTTCCGATTAGAATAACTAATTTGGTTCAAGAGGCTAAACTAAGAGTCTAATGGGCCAAATTTAAAATTCAGTTTAACCTAAGGTTTTATTTAGGTTAAACAGGAGAATAAAAGCGGTACGTTATTTTTCTTCTTCCTTAGAAAAAACAGACATCCCTCTTTTCTTTCTAGAAAAATTCCTTAGTCTTGTGAGTTTTCACCAAACCTGGATTAGGCAGGCTATATATTGGAAGATCGAGAGGAAATTTGGCGTTTATATACATGCACAGATGCACTAGGAGCCTTACAGGAATCGCACCAGAGGTTTCCACCAGTGCACCTTCCCCAGTTCCGCATATTCCAATCCTGCCACGTTTAAGAAACAGAAGAGGGAAAAAAACGAGCTGCTGCAATTTTTCTTTCCTTCTGTTCGTTGGCTATGAATTTGCTTGCTATTAAATCTTCAATTGGTGTCAGAGCATGAAGATTTTGTGCAAATATAGGAAACATGTGTGCTAGTTAAATAAAACCGGATAGTTTTTGTGTGATTGCACTGTGATTCTTCGCCGGTTTTTGGTATGGATAGATTCTCTGTTAAACCTCTCGGATGGAGGTATAGGCTGACTTGTAATTCAAATTTTCCAAGAGCAAATCGTGTAAGCCCAATGTTAATGGGTATAGACTGTTGTTGGTTTTTGATTTCATTATTTTTGGGTTGAAATCGGAGAGCCAAGAGAGCCAGAAGAGACGCAAAAAAAAAAAAAAAACCAGAAGAAAATCTATAGAAATGAGTCGCAGTGGAAAAATGAAGGAGAAGGCACTGTTCCAAGCCGAACCGCCAATAGTCCGCTGTGCCTGGAGCCAGAGGGTGGCTCGGCTTGGCACTTCCCGGCTCGGTTGATTCCTTGTTTGCAAATTGCAATTCATCTGGCATTCGGATTTCATGCGGGTCGTCGCACTGGAGTGGGTCGGCACACGAGTCACAGACTTGGGTCTCCTACGAGGTCCTTGTTTTAGTGCAGCGGGTGTTGTGGATAGCAGTGCAGATGGCCACATTCCAGTGTGATGGGTGTAGTGGACCAAGGAGAAATTTTTAATTTTCCCTTGTAATTTTCTTGTTTTTTGTTTTTTTGCTTTGGGTTCCATACCAGGCGAGTTAATATTTTTGAAGTAGTTAATATTTGTGGAATATTTTTGCATGAAAAATATTAGTAAGGGATTTTAGGATTAAATAAGACCATTAATTAATTAATGTATTTAATTCTATTATTTGGGCACTTAGGTTTAAAAATAGGAAAAATATGAAAACGTCTATTGTTTTCTAGCATGCTATTTATTTTTGAGTACCTATGTGCACATTTTTTCAAAGACCAAAGTCTTTGGGAATTTTTTATTTATTTTTTAACAAGAAAAACAATTTTTCTACAAGTTAAATGGTTATTTTAACTTGAACAAAAATTAATCCTTAGATATTTTCTCAAAGGATTTAATCCTTGACATAGAAAATATATTAGATTTAGATATTTTTGTAAGTTAAAAATAAAAAGCCATTTTCTTTTATTTTTTGTACAAAAAAAATTGTTTTGTTAAATAAACTTGAGACTAAAGTCTCTAGAAAGTGTTAATTGAAATTTTTTTGAAACCATTAAGTATTAACTTAAATAAAATTAGTCAATGGAAAAATCTCTCAAATGATATAAACCTTGACATAGAGATTTTAATGGATTTATATATTTTATTTTTGAGTTAAGAAAAAACTTAATGAAAATTTTCAAAAGGGTATTTCTTCAAAAAAATCCTTAATTTAAAAGACTAAGTAGGAGAGGTGTTCCAACGGCCCCACAGCTTCTATCATGATCCTCATTAGAGATTGTGGGTCTCCTCGCATCACCCTGGGAGTGAACTCGTATACGATGGGGATACCACAAGGATCTAGATCTAATGGAATGATATAGTTAATAACCCGGGACACGTAATATGATCGGCTAGCCTACATTGGAGGTTATAGTGCGAGGTATGTCCATAGGAAATGGGAGGAAACGGCCATCCCCTCGATGGCGTTATCTTCTAGATAATTACTTAGAAGGGAAATTAATTTGTAATGGTTAACACACTTAGCTTAGGGAACTGTTAATCTTTTCCAAGACGCAATGTCAGTTTTTCTAAGAGCCAAATTAATTATCTTAAAGTAACTATTATCAGTTTTAATATAAGGATAAAGTGCACAAATTTATTTTATTTTCACAAACTAAATCATTTCTTTTATTTTTCGTTTTCAAAAATGGTGGAGAGTTCTTTTAGTCCTTTGGAAGTTATTCTCCACGAGAATAAGCTAACGGGTCCAAACTAAGTGGACTGGAAGAGGAACCTGGATATAATACTCATAGCTGAAGAGTATAAGTATGTCCTTGACGAGACCTGCCCTGTTATCGAGGAAGGTTCTACCGTTGAAGAGCAAGAGGTTGGGAAGGCATGGAAGAAGGCCAACAAATGGTGCGTTGCTATATGTTAGCCTTCATGTCTAATGTGCTCCAGTCAAAACACGAGCACATGGCTTTTGCGTATGATATTAGCCAGTCACTAGCCACTATGTTCGTGGACAAGAGCCAGCCCACAAGGCAGGAGGCTCTTCGAACAATAATTAACACTAAGATGGCTTAGGGAGCATCAGTCAGAGAGCACATGCTTAAGATAATTACTGCTTTAGAGGCTGTCATTGACCCCGAGAGCCAAGTGGACATGGTTCTTGAATCTCTATCAGGTTCCTTAACTCAGTTCAAGTTGAATTACAATATGAACAAGTTAAACATGAGTTTAACTGAGTTGATGAAGAAGCTCCAGATGGTGGAGAAGGTCATGAAACCTCAATCAAAGGCTATGATTACTAAGGCTTCTTCCTCTAGAACTGGGCCCAAGCTTAGAAAGTTCGAAAGGAAGAAGGAAAACACAATGGCCCAGCTCAAAGATAAACCCAAGGGTAAGCGCTTCAAATGTGGAAAGAATGGACACTGAAAAAAGGAGTGTCCAGATCTTCAAGCTAAGAAAAACCCCACAGGTAATGTTTTCTATCTAGAATCTATATCAATGATTAGATCAACTTCCACTTGAATTGTTGATTCAGGAGCCACTGATCACATCTATAACTCCTTGCAGGGGTTTAGAAAGATTAGAAGACTGAAGAAGGTCGAACATGGGCTACGCGTGAGAAATAGAATACAAATCTAGGCCCTTGTAGCAGGAGAGCTGGATCTTATTTTTTATTGTAATAGAATAGTAGTTTTAAAAAATATTTTATATGTACCTGGATTTCGTCAGAATTTGATTTCAGTTGCGAAACTAATAAATCAAGAATATTCTGTATCTTTCCATTCTGGTATTTCTATGGGGAAATTTTATGTACTGGGCACATGTATGAAAATCTATTCTTCTTAAACCCTATTAACAATCAAGCTCAATCTGAACCTTTAACTAGGAAGAGAAAGACCAATGTAAATGACTCATATATTTGGCATCTAAGGTTGGGTATTATCAACTCAACCAGGATTCAGAGGTTAATCCATGATAGGCCTTTGGGCTCATTGAGATTGGAAAATTGGCTTCAGTGAGAATCCTGACTAATGGGAAAAATGACCAAAAGGTCATTTACTCCAAAGGTGGATAGAGCTAATGAGATATTGAGTCTTGTTCACACTAATGTATGTGGTCCCTTGTCTACACCATCTAGAGGGGGGTTTGAGTACTTCATCACTTTCATGGATGATTGTACAAGGTTTGGTTATATTTACCTGATGAGACGCAAGTTTGACTCTTTTGATAAGTTGAAGGAGTTTAAGGCTGAAGTGGAGCGACGAATAGGTAAACTAATCAAGACCTTATGATTGGATCGTGGTGGCGAGTACCTCATTGGTGAATCAAGGACTATATGGTACGTCATGGGATAGTATTCCAACTCTCTACGCCGGGGACACCCTAGCAGAACGGAGTAGCTGAGAGAAGAAACAGGACATTGATGGAAATGATCCAAAGCATAATGTCTTATGCTACTCTTCCAGTGTCTTTTTAGGGATATGTCCTAGAAACAGCGACAAACATTTTGAACTTGGTGCCTTCCAAGTCAGTACCTAGGACTTCCTATGAGATGTGGATTGGGCGTAAGCCAAGTCTGAATCATCTTAAGATATGGGGTTGTCCAGCTTGTGTACTAGTCAAGGGAGACAAGTTGGAACCAAAATCAGAATTATATTATTTTGTTAGGTATCCAAAAGGGACAAAGGGTGGTTACTTTTATCATCCTAAGGAATAAAAAGTATTGGTTAGTACCAATGCTAGATACTTAGAGGATGATCAAAGTACTTCCACTAAAAGTTCAACTAGGATGGAACTTGAGGAGAAGTTATCTTCAGAATCAACTTCTTCTAACTCGATTATGGAACAAGAAGAGGCACAGCCTCTAGAGCCTGTGCAAATGGAACCTCATCATAGTGGGAGAGTGTCTAAGGTTCCAGAAAAATGGACTAGAGAAGTGTTCGAGCTAGTTCTCGACCATCAGGAATAAGACCCCACTAGATACGAGGAGGCTATTGCTGATGTCGATGCAAATCTATGGCATAAAGTAATGAAAGCCGAGATTGAGTCTATGTACTTCAATCAGGTTTGGGATCTTGTAGCTTTACCTGAAGGGATAAAACCTATTGGATGTAAGTGGGTATACAAGAGAAAGAAGGGAGTGGATGGGAAGGTGGAAACCTTCAAAGCTAGGTTTGTGATGAAAGGGTATAATCTGAAAGAGGGAATCAATTATGAGAAAACCTTTTCCTCGGTGGCCATGCTCAAGTCCATCCGTATCCTTCTTGCCATCGCATGTCATTATGACTACGAGATATGACAAATTAGATATCAAGACGGCTTCTTTAAATGGCCATCTTTGCAAAGACATCTATATGTCCCAACCGGAAGGCTTTATTGGTAAAGGCCAAGAACATATGGTTTGCAAGCTTAAGAAGTCCATTTATGGACTTAAGTAGGCATCGAGAGTATGGAACATTCATTTTGAGGAGACTGTAAAGTCTTACGGTTTTATTCAAAATAAGAATGAACCATGCATGTACAAGAAACTTGAAGGCATTAATATGGTTTTTATTGTCCTGTATGTTGATGGCATTCTACTTATTAGAAATTATGTAGGGTTATTGTCTTCTACAAAGGTTTGGCTGTCCAGTTAATTCAGTATGAAGGGCTTGGGAGAAGCTAGTTACATTCTCGGGATTAAGCTTCTTAGAAATATGAAGCAGAGAATGTTAGAATTATACCAAGCGACATACATTGATAAGATACTGGCTAAGTACAGTATGGACTCATGCAAGGGAGCTCTAATTCCTTGCAGACATGGGTTATCTTTTTCTTCAAAGGACTGTCCTATGTCTCAAGAAGAAAAAGACAGAATGAATAAGATTCCCTACGCTTCGGCTGTGGGAAGTCTCATGTACGCCATGCTATGTACTAGGCCAAATATCTGCTTTGCCGTAGACATAGTTAGCATATATCAGTCAATCCATGGGGAGGTTCATTGGCAAGCTATAAAGCATATTCTCAAGTACCTTAAGTGAATGAGAGATTATATGATGGTTTGCAGGACTGATGACTTGGTTCATACAGGATACACAGACTCAGACTTCTAGGCTGATAAGGATGAGAGAAAATCCACTAGTGGATATGTCCTAACCTTGTCCGGAGAAGCCATTTCATGGAGGAGTATCAAGCAGTCTTGCATTGCTGATTCAACCATGGAAGCTGAGTATGTGGCAACTTTGGAGGCATCCAAGGAAGCAGTCTGGCTCTAGAAGTTCCTTTCAAAACTTGGAGTCGTGCCACACATAGGCAAGCCGATTATGATGTATTGTGACAACACTAGAGCAGTATCGCAATCTAAAGAACCCAGGAACCACAAGAAGGGGAAGCACATCGAGTGGAAGTACCACCTGATCTGGGATTTCATCTAGAGATGGGAAATCGCGGTGGAATAGATTGCCTCAGAGAACAATCTAGCAGATCAATTGACCAAGCCTTTAGCTAAGAGAGTCTTCAAGAGACACTTAGGGGTGAGCACCTATGGACTTACTTAGTCTTAGAGTGCAAGTGAGAGATTGTTAGGAAATATGCCCTCTTAGACTAGGTTTCTGATGTAAACATCGAATATTTTAATAAAAGAATTTATCTTTGGGAATTGTTTGTGAATCAACATTTTATTTGCGCATAATTATGTTGGGAAAATACCCATTGTGTTCAAGTAAGTAGTCCATGTGAATGGTGGTCTTTCACAATGAGGTATAGATCACAAGTTACGTAACACGTAAACATTTGTTCATAACCAATTTATGTGAATGAGAATCTCATCATGTCTAGGTTATTATGTTATGAATTCCAATTGGGGAATGGCTTACCTTTGGCTAGTGAGTAGTCCACTCACTTCATGACATAAGCGTACTTTGAATACGTAAAACATGACATGTAGTAGTGGTTTCTTAAAGTACTATATGGTAGAAACCTAGACTACTATTGTTACAGTATGGACTAGTACTCTACGACTTGAGTATAAGTTGGTGGTCTGATGAAGTTGAAAATATGTACTTTGATATGCTTTAGTTGAGGTTCTATCGTAGGACCAATATACTTGCATATTAGGTATATTTGACAAGTTAGTTAAGACAGACTTGTACAAGATAGTTTTTGTACTATATCGCCTCTTTGTGGTTGCGTGAATGATCTAAATATCCAGGGTCCTAGAAAACATGACTTGGATATTTGCTTTGGGGTAGCACCCTTGGAAAGCGGAAACAATCTAAGAAGTCATGGATTATTGGACTAGAAGCCTAATGATGGTATATGTCATTTAGAGAGGTGTTAGTACATTTATTCCTCTCTAATGCACGGTGATGTATAGAGGGATATTTTAGTCATTCCACCTATAGGTCGGAGAATTTGCTAACGCGACATTGTCCTTGGGATCAATATTTTCTTATGGTGATATTAGGAAATATTTTAAATACAAAATACAACTATTTATATGGCAAAGGTATTTTGATCATTTTAGTAACTATGGAGGTGTGTTTTTTGGTCTGCAATATGGACCGTAAGTCCTAATTATATACAGGCTAAGGAATTGGTCTTGAATTAAATGGAATTTATTTTATTTAAGTAACTTGATTTAATTATTGGGCTAGAATAAAATAACGGTCCACAGAGAGAGAAAATTAATTAAATTAGTTTGGTGGGTTAATTAATTATTCAAGGTTTTGGCCCAGTTTGAATAATTAAAGATTGATCGGGACTAAACTAATATAGTCTTGTTATTTGGACTAGTTTATTTGGGCTGAAAAATTAATTTTTTTACTGGGCTAATTATTTGGTTCTGATTAGAATAATTAATTTCGTTCAAGAGGCTAAACTAAGAGTTCAATGGGCCAAATTAAAATTTCAGTTTAACCTAAGATTTTATTTAGGTTAAACAGGAGAATAAAGGCGGTACGCTATTTTTATTCTTCCTTAGAAAAAATAGACAGCCCTCTTTTCTCTTTGGAAAAATTCCTTACTCTTGTGAGTTTTCACCAAACGTGGATTAGGCAAGCCATATATTGAAAGATCGAGAGGAAATTTGGCATTTATATACATGCACAAACACAGTAGGAGCCTTGCAGGAATCGCACCAGAGGTTTCCACCAGTGCACCTACCCCAGTTCTGCATATTCTAATCCAGCCACGTTTAAGAAACAAAAGAGGTAAAAAAAAAAAAAAAAATGAGCTGGTACAATTTTTCTTTCCTTTTGTTCGTTGGCTATGAATTTGCTTGCTATTTAATCTTCATATACAATGTTTAACCTTAGCTTTTGTTGATCGTCATTGCATAGCATATACTAACTGGGAGTTATCTTCTTACCAATGTAAATGGGACTCTTGTATCCGCTGTTGATAGATCTATTCTAGGAATTTAGACCTTCAATCTTATGTTTGATCTTGAAATAACCTGGGCCTCTATAACCCTTTTGCTTGTTTGAGTAACAATCATTCTGGTTCCATTGCACATTCCTTTGGTAGGATTAATGTTTCTTAGCAGCATTATTGGAACCCCTTTCTTGAGCTTCAGTCTATGACTTGGTAGACCTGGAAAACTTAGGCTATTTAAGAATTCCGTTGGATACAATATTTCTTCATCTGCCAAATTCCCTGATGTGTTGTCTATTTTATTTGCACTAATGTCTTCATGCTTTTCTCCAGGGACTTTGCTTAGTACATAGTCATTGATTTCATGCACTGTCTCATTTCTTAGTGTAAGCATGACTCTTTCAGCTAAATATGTGACATCAGTTATTTTCTACTCAATGGATGGATTTGTAAACTAAAAAATAGTTACCACTCGATTTTCTCCTCTTGGAAGAATGAAGTTTATTGGGATTTTGATCCAAGTTGCATTTATGTCATCTCCACGGACTCTAACCTTTTCTTTGCTATCACCTATTCGTAATAGCCAATTAGCAAATTCTCTTCTCTTTTCTGTTTCTTTAATGGTATCTGAATTTTGTAGTCTTATATTTTTACTTAAGAGCAGAATTTCACACCGACTCCATAGAGTTGATTGATTCAGTGATGAGTGTATAATGTTGGATCACTGACCTTTAGGAATGACGGTAAAATTTGTCTGATGTCTCCTCCCAAAAGAATAGTTTTTCCTCCAAATGCCTTGTTTTTGTTGTATCCTTTTGATTCTCTTAATGTCTTTGAACGTTCTATCCACTGTTTCAAAAACATACATGTGGAAATGGATGATTTTACATATTACTATTATTATTATTCAAACCGTGCTAATTTGAATATGATATTTATTTATCATTGACATTAAGTTGAGAAGGTAGTAAAAGTGTTTAGGCAAAGATAATGTAAAATGGACATCTTAAGTAAATTGAGTACCTTGAATTCATTGGAGCCTCATCCCAGATAATAAGAGCTACTCATTGAATTAGTTCATCAAGTTAAGTGTTTGGTTTTATACTGTAGATTGTTTCATCATTAGTGATTAAAGGAATTTTAAATTCGATGTATGCTATTATTCCTCCTGGCAGAAGCAAGGATACAATACTGTTCGTATAAATATCTTTAGATAATTGTCATAGTTACATTGTTTGCTAAGAATAATATTGATTGCGTTATTCTCTGACCTAAAGAAGTAATGGCCAAAACAAATTTTCCCTCAGATCTGAGTTTATTGATGATGGTTTTGTATACAAATATTTTACCAGTTCCTCCATACCCGTATAAGAAAAAGAGCTTGTTGTTATTATTTTCAATAGTGCTTATAACAGTTTCATATACTCTATACTGATTGTAGTTTAGACTTTGAACCATAATGTCATGCTCTTGTCTTAGTGCATCTTTCTCATACATTATCTCATCTCTAATATAATTGCTTTGAATGTCTTTTAAGAGCTGTTTATTTGGTGACGGCAACCTATTTCTTCCAAAGATCTTCCATACCTCATGATAATCATTTCCAGTTCTTTTAACGTGAAGTTTTTCTCTTGTTCTTTAGAGAGAATTAGTTGAGGGCATCTCATGATTTTCCTTTGTTGTAACTGAATATAATCACTCATCTTGGGCTAGTTTGATTCCTAGAAGTTTTGTACATCGGCTATAGTGCAAAATAAAAGAATTGTGGCAAACAAATCTCTAAGTTGATTAGCAGTAGCCTAGTGAGAAGCCTCTTCCATAGTTTCATGCCATTCATGATCTTCTTGTAAATGTTCTTTTGCATAGAATGCTGATTTAAATGTGTCATAGACATGACTATTGTACAGATAGATTTCTTCAAAAGTAGTTGCACCTACAACATGATTTAGTAACATCCTTAGGTAATATCTTTCTCCAAATGTTGGATGTACAAATGCTATCCATCCTACACTTTTAGCACTACAAGAAAAGGGCAAAATTGCGACCACACTATCGGTGGCAATTCAATCACAAAAATGGCAATTGCGACCAAATTGCAACTGATAGGTCCCAGACGTGCTACAGTAGTACAAAAAAAATGAAGTTTGCCACCGCAATATGGTTGCAGAAGCGACGCAAATTTCGTTGTTGTGTTGTGTTACCATTTTAGGGTCTTGCTACTGAATTACAAATGCGTGTCACAATTTTTATTTTTTTTAAATGCCGGATTGGTCACAAATTGGTTGCAATCTGCAACCCATGTGTAGCCAAATTTTTTCAATTTTTATTTAATTATTTGCTGCATTTGGTCGTTATGAAGTCACAATTTAGTAGCTAACCCGCAACCACACAGTGTGATCCATTTACAACCCAGAAATGCCCTGTTACAACAACAAATACATTTCTACATTCCCGTACCCTATTTCCTATTCAACAACAACCAACTCAACGTTCAAATCTTCGGTTCCCATTCAACAACAACCACTCAACATTCAAATCTTTGGTCCCTATTCAACAACAATCACTCAATATTTAAAACACACGTAATTCGAATAGCATATAACAAGTACTTCAAATAGAAAATTAGTGTTCCAATGAACATAAAACTTAAGCATTCATTCACATTAAATCTAAAAATTCCAAAAAATATGATAAGAGTAATAAAACTTAATCGTTCATTCACAGATGGATAGGAAAGAATAAAAATATATCAAGTCAAATGATAGGGGTTAAAATCACCATTCATTTTCTAGTTATTGAGAGTGTTTTAAGATACATTTGTTGTAATAACTAGGTATATTCCTTCCTATTTGACATTTTCTTTGTAAAAGGTGTTTTTGACAAATATGTGCAGATTTAAAATGGATTATCGAGTAGAAAGTGCACAAAACCAGAATGTACCTGGCACCGAACCCAGCCAGTGGACCAGTCATCGGGTCCATTCTATTCCAGTAGAAGAATTTAAGCAAGCTTCAAGGATTGTCCGGAATAGAACTGGTGCCAGGTTTGGCAAGTGTACCTAGTGCCAGTTCCATTCTATCTGCCAAAGTGAGACGACCAAAAATAGAGCAAGAATAGAGTGCAACTGGTGCCAGGTGGGTTGAAGGTACAGAGCGCCAGGTCAGCTTTGGAGACGGAAATTCTGTAAGCGAAATTAGGGCTTATCTAATGATTTTGGTATTTTTCTGCTCTTACTCGGCTTAGACTTCCTCAACCATGAAATTGGTATCCAAAAGACCTATAAAAGCACAAGAGAACACAAGGGTTTTATATACACAACATAGAAAGGTGAATTAAATTGCAAAAATTCTGATTCTCTTATTGAAGGAGGTGTTCACCTAAATCAAGGAGGATTGTTCAAGGGAGTCTTCAAAGAAGAAGAAAAGGCTTGTCTATGAGTGTTTTTCTTCTCTTTTTGTCTTCTTTTCCTTAAACAATAATGTATTCAATGTTTTTATTGAAATTTAACATTATTTTAGGATTAATGATTTTATGTTAATTTAGTTATTTAATCAATTCTTTGTCATATGTGGTATTTGATTACTTAATTTCATTAGTTATTGATGTGGATTCTTCTAATTGACTTGAGACGACGATGTTAGGACTTTCATTGCATTGATTTCGTATTTGTCTAATCTTAATGGACTTGAGCGACGAAGCTAAGGTTATAGGACTAAGTGATCAAAGATTAGTTGATTTCTCCTTGAGCAAAGGGCTATTAGATGATTTCATCTTTATAAGGAATTGAGCCTAATGCATGTTTTGGCTATGATTAGCTTGATTGGAAAATCTATTATGTAATCAAAATATAGGATTCCATGGTTTGGGAAATGAGTAGGATTTATCTAAGTAGAATCATGACTTGTGAGATGATTGAATTTTACTTTATATATCTTCATGATGCCGAGATGATAATTAGTTAAGAGATTTATTAATTGGTTCATTGTCATGTTTTCTAGGTTAATTGTTTAAATTTTATAAACCTACATCCTTGAGTTGTATATGTTTCTTTGTTTTTTTTTCTTTTTATTCTTTTCTCACTTTATTTGGGTCGGTTATACAATGAATGAAAAGTGATTAGTGTGTACTTATTCCTTTGAGGATCGATACTCATTAATTCCCTATGCTATGCTTGCGATGAGTATACTTAGTTACATGTGTATTTTGAGATTAATGTTTTAATTAAAACTTAATTAAGGGATAGATTTAAAATTGATGATTTTATATACCCAAAATTTACGCATCAAGTTTTTGGTGCCGTTGTTGGGGAACAATATCATGAAAGCTTGGATTTTGTTGATTTAACCATGTTAATATGTTAATATGTTTATATGTGAATATGTATATATGTTTCTTGTGTGACTAGGTGCTGTATTTTGCCTTCTTGTATACTTGTACTTTAATGTCTCTATATGTTGTAATTCTTTGTAACTTAATTTGTAAACGAACCCTAACTGTTTACTTGTAAATTCTATATTCTCAAAAAATTATCTGTCTTATGTAGACCGTGCTCTTAGTTTATGACCGAGACAATCTAAAGCTAAGATAGTCGACCTTAATCCGAAAATTGAGAGAACTCTCACTAAGGTCCGGAAGGCTATAATTAAAAGGGTAAGGAAAGCAATGGAGGTAAATCAGCCCAATGATGGTGGTAACGGTGAAGCTAACAGGAAGGTTATGAATAACTTTGTAAAACTAGCAATCTCAAGTATAGGCTCTAGTATGGCACGGCCTAGGATAGAGGAAAACAATTTGAAAATAAAACCCAATATGATCTAAATGATCAAGAATTTAGTTTAATTTGATGGGTTACCTAAGGAAGATCCCAATGCCCACCTTATGAGTTTTCTAGAAATATGTGACACATTTAAGATGAATAGTATTTTTGAGGATGCCATTAAGCTAAGACTCTTCCCTTTTTCCTTGAGAGATCGAGCAAAATCATGGCTAAAATCTTTGGCTACCGGATCTATTACTACTTGGAACGTGTTAGCTGAAAAATTCTTGGCTAAATATTTCCCACCAACTAGAACTTCTAAACTTAGGACTAACATTTTTGCTTTCCAACAATTAGAGGCCAAAAACCTTTATGAGTGTGTGGGAGATGTTTAAAGAGATGCTAAGAAAATGTAATCACCATAGATTTGAGTTGGGGATGCAAATGTAGATCTTTCACAGTGGGTTGAGTTCTGCTACAAGGCAATTAGTAGATGCATCTGCAGGAAGCTCTATCAATTCAAAGCCTCAGAAGAGGTATTCGATCTAATTGAAAATCTGGCTACAAAACTAGGCCTGGGGGAGTTCACAGTCTAGAGCTCGTGTACATGGAGTGTATAAGGCGGATGTAATGGCAGTGTTAAAAGCCAAGGTGGAGGTACTCACCCAGAAAATGGATCAATCAGTAATGCCCCCTTCCCAAGGGCAGGTAATGATTGTGACTTGTGATTTTTGTGGGGAAGGCCATCCAAACCATGAGTGCCAAAATATGGGTACTTCGCAGAAATATTGGAACAAGCGGCTTTTGTAGGTAATGGTCGGCAAGGTAATAATCCTTACAGCAATACTTACAACCCAAGTTAGAGGAATCTCCCTAACTTTTCCTGAAATAACCAAAACCAACCTCGAAAAGCCTCTGCAAATTTAGGGATGCAGAGAAATCAACCATTTCTGCCATACAATGCCCCACCAGCTAAACCGTCCTTGGAAGAATTGGTAACCAAACTGGTAAGTGGGACGGAAACCCTGTTCCAAGGAATTAATGCAGCCACAAGAAACTTGGAGGCATCCATGCACAACCTTGAGGGTCAAATTGGATAGTTAGCCAAAGTCCTTGGTGATCGTCAACTAGGATCACTTCCAAGCAACACGGAAACCAACCCGCTGGACCAAGACCATGGGAAACGCTGATTTGGAACTACTTTAAATTCTTGTTGAACAATCTTTTTAATTCTCTTCTATTTTCATTTATTTAGCTATGAGACTGTATTTTTCGTATGATTTTGTGTTCCTTTGTCTTTATTTTCATTAAAATGCATCTTTGAAAAAAAAAATGATTTTTAGCCAGAGCTGACCTAGCGCCGGGCTAACCTGTGGCCTGGGCATCAGGTCAGCACGGCCAAATAGCAAAGGCGGCCAGAACAGGGCCGGTGCTAGGCCCAGCCTTGGGCCCGGTGCCGAGCCCGTTCGACCAACAGACTAAAAATGGCCTTCTTGGCCATTTTTGTTCAAACTTCTTTCCTCCCTCTCAAATTTTCTCTCAACCCATTGCCAGGTTCATCTTTAAAACACTATCGGATCACTTTGTATACCTCTAAACCACTTCTAAAACACAAAATTTTTCCTTTGTTCTTGAAAGTTTGGATCAAAACAAGGAAAGATTCAATCTTTTCACCCAAAACCCATTTTTCAATCATTTCATTGGGAGCACGATTTCTTCAAACGTTTTGCATAGAATCATTGCCTATGCATTGGAGATCATTATGGTATGAATTTTCTACACATTCTACAGTCAAATTTTTTCTTATGAATTTCGGGTAATTTTCTATACATTTTTGGGCGAAAATTAGTGAATATTTTCTAGTGGAGAATTCGATTGTTAAGATTGCTTTATTTGAGCTTGCTTTGGCATTGGAATATCATGGATACTAGTTTATGATTAATGTCATCGATAGTTTACACCTTTTTTTTAGAAGTGATTTAGCATGCATGCTTTGTGATTAACTTTTGGGATAATAGATACTTGTTCAATGTTTCACATAGCCTTATGCTGATAAGCTTTGCATTATGATATAAATGGTATGGCTGTCTGAACATTATGATTCTAAGCAGAACATGGTTTCCTTGAGCAATATTGAACATTGTGGATTTTATCAGACTGGCTGATAAGGTGTGTGGATTGGCATATGTCTTATTTTCTTATAGGTTTGTTGGAGGGGATTGAGTGGTGTTTATTGATTCTCTTAAGGTGTTTTATGCTGAGTGGTGTTGGTGTTGTGATTGTGAGATGGTTGAGAGTTGAACATTTGTTGTCCAGAGTGACTTAAGAGCCTCATACATTTTGTTTTTATCATCTTTCTCCATCCTCTCATCATGTCTAGATGATTTAAAGTGTTAGCACTAGGGGCTAAGAGAGCTCGAGACACATATTCCTCCACATCCTTCGAGCCTCTACCTACCCAACCTACCCAATTCTATGATCCTCTGTGTTAAATTTGGTATGACAGGTAGCAACACAATATGATTATAGTAGAAAAGAGATACAAGCCGTCTTTAGATAATTTCCTAGAGCTTTCTGCTATGTTTAGGCACCTGGGGTGGGAGCCTATTATTAGAATGGATGGTCATTATTGTCCTATACATGTGAGGGAATTTTATGCCAACATGTAGGACAAAAAGAAAAAATACTCTACAGGTCATCTCCAGCATGGTCAAAGGGATTCCCATGAAGTTTGATCGGGATAGACTAGCTAGAATTTTGGGAGTCTGGGATGAGGGTTAGTGGATAGCTATAGACCATAGTAACTAAAAGATCATTTCTGAGCCTATATTGTAAGGGCTAGTTTTCGTATGAGGAAAAAAGGAGAAATAGGTTGAAACCGGTATTGATCGAATAATGACCTTGAGGCTCAGTTGCATGCCCTAGTCTATATCTTTGCTTTCAATGTCTATACCAGGGCTAATGGCTTCAATGAGTCTAGGATCCTTGACTTTCATATTCTAGATAAGATGAGGAGCCGTGAGCCTATTCCCCTTGCTCCAATTATCATTAACTCTATGTGTAAGGTTGTGGCCTCTAATATTGCAGCCAAAGCCCTTGAATTCCCTTTAGTTATTATGCATATTTTGAGAAACTTTAAAGTACGACTGGGTGGAGAGTTGAGCGAGCCCACTACTGACCGCAATCTCGTGACGGAGCATACGTTGGTTAAGTATGGGTATCGCTATGATGAGAGTGCCAAAAGGTAGAAGTGGCCATAAGAGGTGCAGTACCCTGGATGGGAGGAGCTTCCCCCTGATAAAGAGGAGGAAGAGGTGCCACCTACTAGAATAGCCCCTCGTGCTACTAGCTCTCATTTACGCACTGACTTTGAGGCCCGCATAGAGGCACAGATGGAAGGTCAGATGATAATCCTCCTCCAGCTCTGCGATTGCATTGCTGACATGCGTCACCACCAGGATGTTCATGATTAGAAGCTAGCCACTTTGATCCGACACGTTACTGGTGCATCTTCCAGTCGCAGAGCTGACAATGATGACAATAATGATAATGAGAATGATGAGGATAACTCTTGACTCACGCTTTTGTATTTTATTTTCTGCTATTTCTTTGTCTTTTAAATTTTAATGACCTTTACTAGCTTGTAGGTGTCTTTTCTTTTTCTTTTCTTTTCTTTTATTTCTTTTTCTAGATTTATGTTTTTTTGTGTTTTGTTTTTTTTCTGTTAGTAGGTACTCTTGTAATGACCCTTCCTTGAGATGGATTCAAACACGGTCCCACGACAATGGAATGGAAGTATCTCATTTACTTTCTTCTTCTTCTTTATTCATTTTGGTCTTCTTGGCTGTACTCTTATTGTTATATCTTTGGCCATTGAGAATAATGTCCAATTTAAGTGTGGGGGTAGAATGAGGTTGAAGAAGTACTTTTCTATATCATATTTTTGTGACCATTCATTTTTGTGAACATTTGTGAACCTTTTTTCAAAATTTATAGTGGTTTTCATTATTAACCAAAGTTGTAATTCTTTTTCTTAATTGGATATGAGTTTTTGTCATTAATTAGGTGGGTTTTTGTGAAATTAGTTTTGTTGGATAGGATATTTGTCAAGACTGGAGAATTTTGATTAATCCTATTTATACATTGGTGTTTCAATCTAGTTGGAATATAGAAGAGATGATGAATATGAGAATATTTTATTGACTAACTTTTGTATTATGAGTTTAAATTTTGCTAGCTTTAAGTTATGATGAAAAAATGTGAGTTGAAAACAGATCTTTGAGAAGAAAGAATAAGGAAAATTATGAAAATTTTGATTTGAGATTGAAGAGAAAAACAATGAGGGGAAACAATACTATTGTTGTTTTTTGAATTGAGAAAAAATTCTCTATTTGATTATCATTAAAGACCTTTAGCTGAAAATGGGGTTAATATGGGGAGAAGTAGCAAGTGAATTCGGTGCACTCTCTTGAGGCTATCCCGAAGGCAAAAAGGCAAGAAAGAGCATAGAAAAAAGAAGAATTGTTGAAAAAAATGATGAGTGATGATTGAAAAGGGGGCCGATACGGTGTGTGAAGAGAAATCCATGCACTTGAGGCTATCAATTCTCTAAGTCATTAAAAAACTTTGAGTGAAAATAAAATTTGAGTGCTTTCCTCACATCATAACTTAAGTGTGTAATTTTGGGATTTATAATGCTTGAGTTGGTATATGGCTTGACATGTGTGATTCATGTTATCTATGTTTTTACTTGAAGAGTAAAATAATTCTCTTAGACTAAGGTGTATACTTGATTAATTTAACTTCAAGTGTTTTGTGATGTCTTGTCTAATGTTTCAAAGTTTGAAATTATTTTCAAAGGGTATGAATGACAAAAGTTATATTTAAAATTTGGAAGGAAGACATGATCTTTGCTTTGGTGAAAATATTTTTGGAATGAAAAAGAACTTGTGTTTTCTTGAAAATTTTCCTTAGACTAAAGTGTTTTTCTTGAGGACAAACAAATGTTCAAGTATGTGGGTGTGTGATAGGGGTTAAAATCGCCATTCTTTTCGTAGTTATTTGAGGGTATTTTAAGATACATTTGTTGTAATAAATAGGAATATTCCTTCTAATTTGACATTTTGCTTGTAAAAGGTGTTTTTGGCAAATATGTAGAGATTTAAGTTAAAATCGAGCAGAAAGTCCATAGAACCAGAATATACCTAGCACCAAGCCTAGCCAGTGGACCAGGCACCTGGTCCATTCTATTCCAGCAGAAGAATTCGAGCAAGCTTCAGGGATTGTCCAGAACAGACTTGGCGCCAGTCTGGCAAGTGCACCTAGCGCCAGGTCCATTCTGTCTACCAAGGTGAGATGGCCAAAAATAGAGCAAAAACAGAGGAAGAACAGAGTGCACCTGGTGCTAGGTGGGTTGAAAGTGCCCGGCGTCAGGTTAGCACTGGAGACAAAAATTCTGTACGCGAAATTAGGCTTTATCCAATGATTTTGGTATTTTCCTACTTTTACTCGGCCCAGACTTCCTCAGCCACGAAATTGGCATCCAAGGAGCCTATAAAAGCACAAGAGAACACAAGGGTTTGATATATACAATATAGAGAGGTGAATTAAATTGCAAAATTTCTGATTCTCTCGTTGAAGGAAGTGTTCACCCAAATCAAGGAGAATTTTTCAAAGGGGTCTTCAAAGAAGAAGAAAAAGGCTTGTCTATGAGTGTTTTCTTCTCTCATTGTCTTCTTTTCCTTAAACAATAATGTATTCAATATTTTTATTGTAATTTAACATTATTTTTGGATTTATGACTTTATATTAATTTAGTTATTTGATCAATTCCTTGTCATATTTTGTATTTGATTTCTTAATTTCATTGGTTATTGATGCGAATTCCTCTACTTGACTTGAGATGATGATGTTAGGACTTTTATTAGATTGATTTCGTATTTGTCTAATCTTAATGGACTTGAGTGACAAAGTTAAGGTTATAGGACAAAGTGATTAAAGATTAGCTGATTTCATCTCAAGCAAATGGTTATTAGCTAATTTCATGTTATAAGGATGTTTTTAGCCTAACGCATGTGTTGGCTATGATTAGCTTGATTGACAAATCTGTTAATGTAATCAAAATATAGGATTCCATGTATTGGAAAACGAAGTGGGATTTATCTATGTAGAATCACGACTTGTGAGATGATTGAATTTTACTTTATATTCCTTCATGATGCCGGGATGATAATTAGTTGAGAGAATTGCTAATTAGTTCATTGTCATGTTTTCTAGGGTAATTTTTTAAATTATATGAACCTACAACCTTCAGTTGTATATGTTTTTTTGCTTTTTTTTTATTCTTTTATCACTTTATTTGGGTTGGTTAAACAATGAATGAAAAGTTGTGTGTACTTGTTCCTTTAATGATTGATACTCGTTAATTTGCTATGCTGATACTTGTGATGAGTATACTTTTTAACACGTGTATTTTAGGATTAATGTTTTACTTAAAACCTGACTAAGGGATGAATTTAAAATTGATAATTTTATATATCCAAAATTTACACATCATCAAATCATCGTCATCGGATCCTAAGTCACCAAAAATAGTAGAAACAACATTCATGCATATACTCCTATTGCTTTCTCATAGCTCATCTAAAGTCTACTTCATCTTCTTTTTCTAGTCTATCAAAAATTAAATTTGCTCATCTTTAGTGGCCAACTTCTTTTCCACCTCGCTAAGCTTGGAAGTAAGGTTAGTAATTGTCTCCCTTTCTGTAGAAGAGGCTTGGGATTGAGATGCACCAATTTGCAATTTATTTATTTATTTATTTATTTTTGCTTTGATTCGTTTACTTGTGGAGCCCATCCTATACATATGATCCTTATTTAGTCCCCCTACAGCAACGGTAAACAATTCTTTTCATCTATGGATTGTGAGAAACATGAAGAGCCTTGAGTTTGTTGATTTTGGTGCTCAACAAGTGAACCAAATTTTTCCTAAAAAATAAGACATTATAAATTAGAACATACAATCTTATGTTGATGAAGGAAAAGAAAATGTAAACATCAATAAAAATAATATCTACCTAAGTTTGTTTAGGTTTAGGGTCTACGAATTGCCCTTTTTTCAAGACAATCTCTCTGAACAGTATAGACTTGTTTCTAGCATTTATAGTATGTAAATTGATCTCCCATCTTCTCCCTCTGTATAAAAGTGTAAAAAAGTAAAAATCATTCATAATACCGGAGTACGAGTGAGAATAATGGGATGGTAGAAGTGGCAGCCAGAAAAAAAATGTAATATTATCATACCATCCTAGCTTCTTGCTCCGGAAAGGAGACGGATCCACCAAAGTGTCTGGATGCACTCCAGCCTAGCATTGCACGTGGTCTTATTCAAGGACATTTGCTTGCCTTTCTTCACATAATCTTCCTTAGCCCACTCTTTATACAACTTCTGATAAATAGTATCAAGATCTAATGTGGTTTTTGTTGGCATTTGTAGACTCTGTGTAAGTGGTCTTTTAATCTACTTTCACAACGAGCCTCTCATGCCCTCCGGATACTCCCCTCATGTGGAGGACCCCATCTATACAATTTCTGCAAAAGGTGCAGTATGATTAAGTTAAAAAGGAATTTGATGCAAGTATATTCTAAAGCAGAATAAGCATAAAATGAGGCATTTGTTACATCTTAAACTGAATAGATCGTGTCTAAATGAATTGAAATAGGCAATTTGTTTTCTTGAATTATATGAGAGACTACTGAAACCATACATGGCATTCATGCCAAAGAAGAAAAAAAAAAGAGCATGTGAAATAGGTAAAATATTATTTCTTTGATAAAACAACATTACAAGAAGTAGGAGCAAGTGAAAAGTACTATGAACTCAACCCACCATACTTCGTTAATGTCCCTAGGCACCTTAGCATAGCTAAGATATGGTCCAAAATACCTCTTATAAATGATATCACTGATAGACGATGCACACTTTGATTGTAAAGTCATCTTCTTTCATGTACATAGTATTATAACATTAAAAGTTAGAATAAAAATAAGCTAGGCAAATAACATATGAAAATATAAAAAAACATTATGAATCTAATGACAAACACAAATTCTCGTACTATACTTATATATCACCACATGGCTCAATCAATGTCCTTCCATCTAGTACACTGGATGAGGCAGATAGTACAGTGGTGCTAGTTGGAGTATCAGCCTCCGTCCCTTACTGTGACCCTATTGCAAGAGAAGTGTGAATACGTATCACTAGTGAAGGGTGATTGCCTAAGGCCGGAGAAGACTGAGAAGTAGCACTAGGAGAAGACTGGGAACGGTACTTCTCTGAAGAGTGGTCTGTACTGTTAACCCTATTGGTTGATGCATGTATGATATTTAGATTATTCATCTCTACAAAAGAAGCAACAAAAAGAAAAAAAAATCAAAGACAAGTTATGATCAAAACACAAGTATGGATCATGTAATATCCTATTCAATGTAAATACGTTTTGCATAGAAGCAGCAAACGAATACTTGATAGCTTGTTGGAGGCTATATAAGAAAGAATTAATCCATTTAAATATAGCTCATTATAAATCCATTTCACTCTGAATAGAACAATGTTGTAGTTGGCAACCAACATCAATCTAAAATATTCATGGTAGCCAGTAGCCAAGATCTATAATCAGAAGTTGGTTTCTAAAATATTCAGATAAACAAGCTACCATAGCAAGAGATATTCAGTGTTAAAATGAAGTATTATTTCCAACTGTGACATCCAAAACCATCCATGATATAAAACTAGTATGCAATTTTACCATCTCATTCAGTCCAAAAATAACAAATGAAACTAGCTGCAAATTTTCATGAATGTTTTATAGCTATCAAGCAAAAATTTGATAGCATTTCATTGATAGCTATCTTAGAACATTTTGAACAAAATAGCGATAATATTCTTTACCAAAAACATCATAAATTAATAATAAAAAAAAAGTCTAACTAGAAAATGTAAATAGAGACTACTGTTCATTTTGAGGATAGACAGAATAACATTTTTAATTTGTTATTTAAGTTTATATAATAATTACTAAAAAATGAAAAAACAAACTTTGGAGGATGGTAATTCAATGTAATATCCCATTATCAATACCCATTCAAATTTTTAAAACACTAATTATGAAGCACTTAAAAATGCATATCTACACTACAATATAATTTCAGTTTATGATGGTGTAAATTTTTATCATTTTAACTCTTACACTTGGCCGTTTTTATTTGAGTGAATTTGTTTTATTTATAAATTCATCGCTTAGAGAATATGGAATTTAAACTAAAATTCAACAATCTTTAACACCAAACTACTGTTAATACTAGTAACCAACCATATTATTCCAAACAAGAAGATAAACTTTAAAATGCATAGAGAGGGTGAAGGCAACATCAAATTTCTTATATGAAAACTGAAAAGAAGTCTCAAAGAAAGTACACTTCATAAAATCAGGCATAAGGAGCATAAAAAGTCTTAGGCAAATACATGAACTCACAAGGAGATTTCAATATGAATTTGAAATCTGACTGGCACATCCAATAATTAATTATTCAAGTAAATCAAGCATAAAAATACAATACTACTCATGGAGCACAATTTCATCTTGTTGAGGCCATGTCTAGGTACTTAAATTTTCGATACTCCTCTAATATGAATGTCATTCAAAAGTATCTTGTTGAAAGAGAGGCATTTCGAATGGAAACGAGAGCAAACTTGATCAATGGCACAAGGAATTAAGTAATGCAGGTTGTATTTACCACTGAAGAGATGTAGAAATGAACTTATAAAAGAAGGAATAACCCGCAATAATCCAATTCTAATTTATTTTTTCTTCTTTTTTTGTTAAAAAAGGCCAATGGAAAGGAAAAACATGTGAATAGAAAACTATATGATGACAAAACATGTAGAAGTGTAGCATGTTCCAAAAGAACCAGAAAGCATATAACATATAATTCAAAGTATTTGACAATTACTTTTGAGAATGCTGATCCTATTTATTGGCTTTGTCCAATTCATGATGTATGGATTGATACAAGCAAATCGGGTGCACCGACTAGAAGTAACATATAAATAATAGTCACGGCATTCAATGTCAATTTGGGGGCTCTAGAACAAGCAAAACGAGTTTAGAATTCTATAGTTTTGATGTGTTTGGACTTGGGTGTAAAAATCATACATAAACTAAGCACATTCTCAATCAAGTTTAAATTAAAATGTTCAACCCAAATCACACATATGAGCAAGCGTACACATCATTAACCGAGCATAGGGTTCAAACGAGTGTCGATCCTCCAGGAATAAGTAGACATTAATTACCCTTCTTTCATTGTTTAATCGACTCGATAAAGTAAAATAAAATAAAATAAAATAAAATATATACATGTCAAGGATGTTGATTTATGTAACTCGAGTTATTGGTTAGACAAACATGATGTTAAAGTATCCAACATTTATCATAATCAACTATTCTCTCGGCATCATGAAGAATTAAAGTAGACTCACTTCTTTCCCAATCCATGAATCCCTATCTTCTAGGTAACTTAGTATCACATACTTTGTCTCAACCAGTCTTACCCAAAAGATGCATTAAACATAATTCTCTGATTAAGTCCCATTCTCAGGCAAACTTAACCTATGAAATTAACCAATTGAATCCATACTCTGGCAGATATCAATTAACCTTTAATTACTCTGTTCTTAGCAATTAACCCCATTTTTAGGCAAGTTAAAAGATAACAAATATGAAATCAATCAATTGAACTACCATCAACCATATTCTCAAGCAAGTTAACGGAAAGCCACAATCAATTAATCTAAGCACGAGTAATTAAATACCAATAATAACAATAAATTAATCAAAAGATCAAATAACTCTAAATAAACCATGAATGTCTAAACCAATGTCAAATTACAATAAAATAACTAAAACATCATTGTCAAGATAAAGAAAACAAAGTAAAAGAAAGCACTCATAGACAAGTATCCTACTTCTTCCTTTGAAGACTTTCTTGTACAACCCTTATTGAATTGAAGAATTCCTCCTTTGATTGAGTGATTTTCTATGATGATCAATGAATTCTCCTCTTCGCTTTGTGTTTTCCATCTATTTATAGGCTTGGAAAGTGCCTAAACTCGTAGGTACAAAGTTCTTGGCCGAATAGAAGTTGGAAGATACTAAAACTACACAGATTACCAAAAAATGCGTAGAAAAAATCAAGCACCACCTTAACTTCAGAGCACAGCCGGCGCCGCCTTGGCTCTCGGAGCGGCGCCGATTGTGTTTTGGTTCTCCACTTATTTGCTAATTTTTCTCCGAATTATGCACAATGTGTCTAGAATGCAGTCGGCGACGGTTCTAGCTTCACAGCCGGCACTCGCCTTGGTTCTATTCCACCCTGTTTCAACAATTTTTTCGTCGCATCGAATTCCGTTTCAACAGTGCATGGGCGGCGCTGGTTCTAGGGCCCTAGCCGGCGCTGCCTTGAGTCTGTTTCACAATATTTTTGCTTCGTTTTACCCCAAAAATCTGAAATAATGAACAAAATACCTTTCCAAGGGTAAAATCTCAAATATGAAAGAATATAACTAGTTATTGCACGAAATGTATTACAAAAGAACCTCAAATAACTAGGAAAAATATGACTAATTTAGCCTCTATCAAGTTTGAATGTGATCTGAGAAAAAGCTGCAAAATTCTCTAAATTCTTGTAATTAGGGCACGGTTTATGGGTATGCTTGTGACTTTCTGCTATAATTATGGGGAAGAAAAAAAAGTGGGAAGTGGTCCAATATCCTGAAGAACTAGTCGCAGAATGTCACACAACTTTCAGCAAGAGTTTGGCTTTGATCTTCAAGCTTGGATAATTATTATGCTCATGACACTAAAATTTTGCTTTCATTTTATCAGGAAAGAGATAAATAGTCTCAACTAGGAGTGCTAGTGATGTAACTACAAAGTTTATAATAGCTCTCTTTAGTTTTGGTGCAAGAATCTAGAGTGAATATATAACCTTATATCACATCTCTTACTTCTGATTTTTATTGTTTACACGGATGGTTAGGACTCTAAACATTGAAGAAAGTTTAAGAACCATTTTGGAAACAAAATGAACTAGAAGTTACAACCACTAATATAAGTTTACAATAAACAATGTAAATATAATGTAAGTGGGGTAAACAAGACATCCCCCAACATAAATCTGAACATGATGCCTTCCTCTACAGTACATCATAAATCTTATTTCTTGCATTACTATTTCTCATAACTGACAATACAATTTTCATACACAAATTCTGCGATTCCAAATCCAAATTAATCTATCTAGGTTGCTTCTAATATTCCACCATTAAACTTTCACTTAGAAGGAAAATTTTCAACAAAATGCCATACTAGAATTCCACCTTACCTGTATTCTAAAAAAAACAGTGAATGCATAAATCATTCCCCTTAAATATTTTTAGCTTCTACACATACATATTCTGAAAAAATAAAAAATAAAAAATAAAATGTACAGTGTTGAGGAAGAAACCATAAATCACAGAGAGCCAAGCATATATCTTCCCTTTAAATTCACAGTTGTCAGAAACATTATTAACAAACAAAACAATTAACCTCATCTTCTATCCTCTAGAAAAGAAAAACACATAAATTTTATTGTGCACAAATACTGATGATTTTATGGTTTTCTGTCTTAACTTGCAAATTAGGAACATACGTTGATGTGAATCTAATGGGAAGCCTTGAGAAGAGGAACAGAGAGGAGTGGTGTTCTCACAGAGGCAGTACTTCTGGTCAGGAAAGGGCAATGCTTGCAAGGGATTCCACTTTGTTGTTGGCTATAACTATTCCAATGAAAATCTCCAACACCTACATTGTCCAGATCTTTGTTCACTTCATTTCCATAACTCTCAATCAATTAAAGAGAAGGTGTATGAGCGAGAATTTCGATTAGAAATCAGAGGGTTGTAAGAGTGCGGACTCTAATAGGGAGAAGAGGGTTTTCGTTGAAGAAAATGACGGGCTTGAGAGGGTTAAGAAATGACGAGGAACCAGATTTACTTGCAGGGAGGAGGTCCGCTGATCACAGAAATGGTGGGTGTTTGCCTAAAGCCGGCAGAATTTCTAACGAATAATAAATCCTTGAGTGATTCGGCCTTGCCTGATTTCAGTTTGCCAATGGCGAAAGCCGTGAATCCTATAGACAAGAAACCTTCTATTTGTGTACCATATGAAGGGTGAGGGAGGTATGATGAAAGGGATGGGTTTAGCTTGAGAAAATGTGAAAGCTATCTGAAACTGGGAAAATCTTTAGTGGACCAGGTGCTTAGGTAGTTGTACCAACTCTTTAGAAAGTTGTACTATTCTGTGAGTGTATAGCTTCATCTACACGTGGTATAACTACTTAAAATATTAAGTTCACATGCACCAAATGCACCTAAAAATTTCCAAACTGTATTTACTTTTTCAAGCTCGCAAAATTTTTTCGATCTCCCGGACTTTTTTTTGGTGAGTAACCCTTTCTTTTTGGAATGGATTATTATTATTATTATTTTTTGTAATTATCTTATAAGATTTTTCATAGTATTAAATAAGTAAATGAATCATTTTTTAATCAAATAACAACTGAACTGCGACTAAGAGAAAGAATGAAAGGAAAAAAGCGGTTGTTATTGTAGAGATGGATCTACGACAAAATAATGCAAGTTTTGCGGTGGCTATTTACTACTAAAAACTATACTTACAAATAACAGCACCCCCTTATCATATATTGAAAGTTTTATTTTTTTCTTTTTCATATTTTATAAAACTTTTGAAAGTATATAGTAACAATAATGTAAGTTTTTATTTAATTAAAACATATTAATTTATTCTTTCTTAAATTTATTTATTTTATTAATAGATTGAATATTGATAAAATATAATATTTATTAAAGATTTAAAAAACTATTGAGCATACACATTAAAAGAAAAAAATAGTTCATAACCATTCAAATTTTATTAATTATTTGTTATTAGAATAATTAATATATATATATATATATATCTATATGTATATATAATGTTATATTTAATTGGAAGTAATAATCTCTAGTAACACTAATTTGTTATTTGTCACTGGGTCAAATTAATGGACAACAACAACAAAGTTAGGGAAATTCAAATATGTAATATGGTCATTTATATCGAATAGACATTCAACTCAAGAATTATGATATTTCAAGCATTTTAGGTAATATATACCAACCGTGATTCATTACAACACAAGCTATTCACATTCAAACTATAAATTTTGTTTAGAAATTATTTGAACAACTTCTTTTTTCACTACCATTTAAATTATAAAAAATACATAATAGGTTATTAAATTATATAGCGACTGATTTGCGACTTATACGAGCCTACCTTTGCAAGCAATTAGGGATAAATAATTGCTTAGGGTTTAGGGTATAGCTGATCTGAAATAGTGCATAGGGTTTTGCGACTGATTAGCTACCACAACATCATCAGTCGCAATATTCGGTCGCTAATCGGTAGCAAATCGGTCACTTTTAAATTTTCAACCAAATTTCTACCAAACTAGTTTGATTCCCCTGCATTGCACGTGTTGTTATAACTTATATATGAATTCAATAAATTTAAATAATCTTCATATTTCATTTAGGAAAAAAAAGACAACTTTATTTTATTTTAGATTTAAAAAAGTAATCTTAAATTAGATACCATGCACGTAGAATCATTTGTATCCAATTAGGTTAGATGACATTTTATTTGATTAAGAGAAGTATTAATTTGCAGATAACTTAAATTAGTAGATAAGTATTAATTTGTAGATAAATTAACTTAACTAAATTGAAAGAACACATCCCCTTGTTCTTCATATAAACTTAATGTTTGACAAGATTTGAATCCATTAAATTTAGATAAATTTGATATTTTAAATTAAAAAACTCTTCACATTTCTTTTTTAAAAAATCTCTATGAAAATCTAATATTGTATACATATAGTTTTGGACAGGATTTGACTTAACGGTCGCAATTATGTCGGTATATTTGCGTTCGTATATGTACGATCACAATTCGGTGGCAATTTGCGACCGAATTGTTGTAGTAGCAATTAGGTCACAATATTGCAACCAACTATTTAGCAGTCACAAACGACGGTCACAATTTTGCCCTTCTCTTATAGGCCCTTTTTCTCTTTTTCCAAAATTTTTTAGCTTTCTTCCAAGTATATTTTTCAGGGATTTGTCTATAAGTCAATTCGTTGCCTCTTTATCCCTCTTATTGAGCTCAAACCATTCCATAAACAATGTTCTTTTTACATCTTCACTTTGAGTAATCTAACTTAAAGAGGAAGTATCTTTGAAAAAGATGTTGTGCTCATTGTCAAGGAGAAATGACAGTCTTTCAACAACTGGAATTCTAAAGTGGACATCAAATTCATAAATCTTCTAACATGCTTTACAAGCTAATATATATCTACAGTTTAAAAATTCTCTGATTTCATCTCTATTTTCGAGACCATCTCCAATTCGTAGATTATACTCATGGACTACAGTAATTCTATTAGGGCCTTTATTGACATATTTGAATAGGTACTCTATTGCCCGTGATTTATTACAGAATTCTACATTTATGTGACTTTGATATTTGAGTAATAGGAATCTATTATATGGAACAACAAATCTATTATCCAAATCAAAGCCATTTTTTCTCAATGAATGTACCAGTGTCTCTTCTTCTATATACACAGAATCCACTTTCATCAATTGATGTCATATTTTAAAATCCCTTGGGAAAATTCTTTGAATAGTATTTTACAAAATTTATTCATAGTAAATTCGTGATGGACTTATTGTCAGTGTATGCAATTATGCATTAATTTGACTACTATGTAAAGTAGTGTTGTTGAATATTACCCGCTACCATGTAAGGTGAAGTTTTATATCCAACACCACAGGGACCATGCATCATGAATTGTGTGATTGCATTATACCCTTCTGGATTACTTATTTGATCAGGGATTTCAGTTGAAATGACTTTGTCAATGTGCTCTGAATTGATCCAAATGATGATATGTGAATATGGTAGGCCTTTTTTTTGGAATTCAATTATATATATAATTGCATTATAAAGAGAGCATGAGAGTGATTGTGTATAGTTGATATCAAATAATGCTAAACTATGACTTTGTGATGATAATAAGAATAAGTATTCCTCTATAAATATAATATAGAAGATTTAACAGTAGTTGATAAATTTAGAATACTACATCTACTTTTCCAAATATTTCATTTTGAATAATGTCCTCTATCATTTCATCAATTTTCATTCTGAATACTCGGACTTCAATGTCAGGCCTATTTTCTATTTTCTGCCCTGGTAATTCAAATAATACCTCTTGGACTTCTAGATAGTTTGGATTTGCAGCAAATGTGACAAAGAGATCTGGATTGCCAAAGCACTTACAAAGAGCCATTACATCGTGATAGTTTTGTGCCATGTACCTAGGGTTGCCTGTGAAAGATGTTGGTATGATAGTTCTTCTTCCTAGTTTGCTTGCATCATTATCACCTCTTTCAATTGTATCATATACATTTTTGAACAATTTAGTCCTTAGATCTCCTTCATGCTGAGAAATCCATTGTGACTGTTCAATTGATATGTAAGAATCCACAATGTATTGTTGAAGTAACCTTCCAAACTGGAATAGCATTGTGCTTTCTGATTTTCTGTACTGTAAAATGTGAGAATAGAATTCCCTCATAGTCACATATGAGCGCTTTTTCATCTTCGACCTTCATTCATTGCACATGGTATTTTAGGATGAAATCCATCTTCCCGATAAGGGAATAACAATGGATACTATAATGCTATATAAGAAGGATGCAAATGGATAATTCTTTGTAGGCTTCCAGATGTAGATTGTAAAATAATGTCTCTATCTCTTGTTCCTTGAGATATATCACTAACAATTAATGCTGCTATTTCTTTTATTGTCGAAGCATGCTATTGCCTTGGATTAAAATTTCTTTTGTGGAATAATCTAATGGTGAAGTTTGAGATTTCTGAAGAATTGTACATATCTTTGGCCATTCTAAAAACCTTCACCAATTTATTGTGTTCATCAAGCATAGAGATCAAAGATTGTGTTATACTTTCAATGAGATTTTCATTGTACTTCGTTTGAACTTTATTTGAGGTGTCATGAAAATATAGCTGGATAAAATGAGCACTGGTTTCCCTGGCTAGAATCAAAGATCCTATTTCAATGATAATTTTCACCATTAATTCTATAGATGTGTGGTGCAGATTGATGGTTAAATGTGTTATCAGCTTTAGCCCCTATAGAAGTCATTGAAAACATGGAATTATATGCTCTAATATTTTCAAGTAATCCTATTGATTGGTTTCCTAACTCAGGATTTAATAATGATCTAAATGGTTTTGGAGGATCTTTTTTTTTTTTTTTTTTTGTGTTTGGCAATTTGATTTTCACCTCCTTACAACAAAGCTTATGAACTGGACTTCTTCTTTTCACAGACTTCTTTAATTTTTCTTGTTCTCAAAATATTGCCTGGCAATAATTGCATTAATGAGCTGGTTTTCCACAAAAGGATTTTGTTGGATTTCTCAATTTTGCAATTAGTAATTGTATGTTATAGAAACAAGGAATCTTCAAACTTTAAATTGGCATTACATATTGAATTATATCTTAGAATTACCTAATGGAAGCCTTATTCATTGTCTTTTTTAAATTCAGTACCATCTGAAGGAGTTTTGCCTTTGATACATCGTATTTTCCTATAAACCAGGATTTCATAGCATAATCTTCTTCGTAAACGTGCATCTTCTGCTATTGAATTATCATAGATATTGTTACTGATTTTGTGCTTTATGAAAAAAGCATTCTATCATTTAAATGTTATTAGAATACATTGTCTGTTTTTTAAAGGACTGTAGTCTGATGCTTTTTAAATAGGATATATGAATACTAAATTCTGATGTAATGGAATACTTCACAACATAATATGTTCTATGTAGTAGAAGGTATGAAATGTAGATACCTGATGGTTGTAGAATAAATTCTTGAGATGAATTTTCTGTCATATTCGTAGATAGTTACATGAAATTTATTCCAGGTATCCTTTGCTTTTAAAAATTGAAAAGGAATAGAAGAATTTATAGAGAATTATGTCTATTGTAGAATTGAATAACCTTTACCATAAGGGAATGCTATTGGTCATTTTGTATTGAATATTGAAAAGATGTATCTTTTTGGATTTTTGCTATTTAATGTGCTAATATTTAGGTTTTTTACCCAAAAAAAAAAAAGAATAGCAAAATTTATGGACAATAATTATGTCTATTGCAGAATAGGATCACAATTACCGTGAGGGAATGCTCTTGGTTATTTTGTATTGGATATTGAAAACGTGTATGTCTTTGGATTGTGATATTAGATGTACCGATATTTTTTGTTTATCAATGAGAATTCCTAAGTTAACATACATGGGCTTTTCAAATTCCAAGGTTTTTAAAATCTGCCATTGAATTATATTGTGTTTATTCATAGTGTACTTGATATATTTTAAATGTAATAGAGGTAATGTATATTTCTTCAGAAGATGTGCAGTTTTCTTTAATTTTATATAGTAAGTGCACAGTTATTAATTGTTTTTTTGTAAATAAGAGTTGGAAAATTTAGTTGGTAGGAAGGATGATATTAGAGTGTCATAATAGAGGTAATGTATATTTCTTCAGAAGATGTGTAGTTTTCTTATAGTAAGTGCATAGTTGTTAATTGTTCTTTTGTAAAGAAGAGTTGGGAAATTCAGTTGGTGCAGAGGATGCTATTAAAGGGGCATAATAGATGTAATGACTATTTCTTTGGAAGATGTGCAGTTCTCATTAATTTTATATAGTAAGTGCATAATTATTAATTGTTCTTTTGTAAAGAAGAGTTGGGAGATTCAGTTGGGTGGGGGGGGGGAGGGAGGATGATATTAAAGGGGAAGATAAATGGGTAGCCTCTGGGGAATAACCGTATATGGTAAAGTAGGGGTGGTTGTTTTGTTCCCTACATTCCACAGAGCTATTTTAGAATAGTAGAAGACTGATTCAATAAAGGACCACTCGAGAACATTTATTAATTGATATGAAATAATTGCAAGGTAAAAAATAGAGCAAACCTAGAAAATGCTCTAAGTTAGTGTGGCTAAGTGTTCAGAAATTGAAGGACAAAGACCTCTATTCTCCTATCAAGTTAAGATCTAGAAAGTCAAATTCACAAGATTAAGCTACATCTCTTTCAATTCTAATCAAGCCAGTTGATCATTTTTTTTCAGATATGAACAAAAGAATAGAAAATTCCAAATTAATTCATCAAAATACCTATATAAGGGATACCATGGATTTAAGCCTAACAAAGCCATAGATTATCACTGTAGAAATAAGAAATTATGGCAATGTGAAGATAAAATCACGGGGCTCTAAGAAAAGATCAAGGAACTATTTTGTTTTGAGTAAAAGTAGGGTTTTAACTGCTAACAACACCAGCACAGTCTTAAAGCAGAGTCCGACTCCTAACAATTTCTAATTCTTGGAATGAAAAGGATTCGCTTTTGTTCCTTTCCATATACTGCTAATTTGTTATTGCCATTTCAATAGGTTGTTAATCTCACTTCTTAGAATCACTTTGTTCTCTAGGATAAATAAGATATCCTTATACCTTTGTTTTTCTATCTACTTGATTTAGTTTTTGTCACGGAAAAGCCGGTGTTCATAATCTGTGTGATATGAGATCTAATGACACTTAATGCAACTCATCACAACCATCATCAATTGCAATTTCTCTTAAAATAACAAAGAGAGAGAGAGAGAGAGAGAGAGAGAGAGAGAGAGAGAACACTGGGCAAAGAAGTTGCAAATTAGACGCTTATATATGATCATATAGATGATTTTTGAAGTTGGATATATACATTGGAAAGTTCTTGTAGTTTCGGCCAATTTGATATTACATGAAGTACTACTACTGCTATTTCTTACACTGTTACTAATATTATGGATATTGCCAGCAATACTCTTGTTGCTACAACTATCGTTACATTGGTCTCTTCTTCCTTGAACTTGATGATGCCATCTTCTTCAATACCTCAACATCTTCACTATCAATTCAATTTCTGCCATTTTTTTTACACTATCTTAATATCAATTTGATTCATCTATGCTCTGTACAAATCAAGTCACAATCTTACGTTATTGCTATCCCTTTTTTTCTCCCATCTTCTTTGGTGTAAGAACATTTGTTACATGATCTCTACCTTTTTTAGATGGTGGATTCTGCATCTATGTGGTTTGATAGGAAACATATACTGCTTCATTAACATGTACACATAAGAATGCCACTAAAATTCATCTAAGCCGAAATTGTCTCAATTATTAATGTAATACCTCAATATCATCTTACACATTCTCCCTGATAGTAGATAGGTCATAGAATTGGTTGACTGTATAGCACTCCCTCAACATGCCCTTGGTAGCCTCATTGAGCTTTCACTTGGCAGATATATTCTCTTCCTATTAGATCTTGGAAGGGGTTTGGAATAGCATCATCTATATTGTCCTGCACAATTGAATAGCCATCTCAATTCTTCAGGATTTCACTGGTTTTACTCAAAGAAACTTGTACACTGAACAAACCTCGGCAATTTTCTGTGCCAATTCTATTGCTTGGATTCCTATTAGCTTCTTGATGTGACAATCAAAGAAAATAAATCGTCCTTCTCCAGTTGCATCTTTCACAATCGTCTCAACCTAATATCTGCACCAAGATGTGGGCATAGCATTCCAGTAAATGGCAGTACACTTTACAGTCAACAAATAGAGGTTGAATAAATTACCTAAGCTGAGGATAATCTTCTACTTTAACATAGGCCTCACTGCATAATTTCTTCCCATATACCTTAAGCTTCCTCCTACATTTACTACATGTTGTATATCTCCAACCATTGAACACATCAAGATCATAAATCTCGATGTTACAATAGTAAGCCTGCTTCTGTAGATCAAGAAACCATGTTTAACCTCTAGCACTATTTCCATGAAATCTCAAATGTGAAAGATTGACATTTTTTGTTACCATTTCCCTCCTCCCACCACTATGCCGTTCAATTCCTCAAGTGTTTTTCTATTTGTCTTTGTGAAGATCCCTTGTTAAGATGACACTTGCGATTGGCATCTGAGTAGCCAATTCTACAAGGTTATTCTCCATCATTCTGCAAAATACAATTGGTCTGGTTCATTTCTTTGGGGTATTTCACGTTCATTTATTTTTTCCTTCATGCGATTGGATCTAGTGAAAGGAAAGGTTCATATTTACTTAAAAAGCTCGGAATCTAGCAACCTCCTGTACCTCCAAATTCAAGTAGATTTTTGTTGCACTGCTACTTGAAAGCGATACTTTTCCATCATCATCTTTGATTATCATAGAAGTGAAAACTATTGTCTGTACCTTTTCTTCCACAATCATTATATCTCTGTCAATAATGTTGCTCAAGGGCCCACATAATGTCAGTCGCAATTCTCTTCCACTAAAAAATTGTAGAACGTTAACTTGTGTATGTTCGTATAAGCAAGATACAATGTCTCACTTTTGTAATGAATTTACCTCTCATTCTTTATGGTCAAAGTTTGTAAATTTACACGATTTCCCAGTCTAATCCTCTCCTCAACTTGGGAGATTCCAATAATTAAACCAAGCACATCTGTAGATTTTCTAGAATTTATGTAGTCAGTTACATTTAGTTCAGCCATTGTTACTCTTATGATATCAGAATTCTTATATATCTCTTATGGGCATGGTATGCAAATCAATTGTATTCGAAACAATACATTACCTACTAAATGGCTTATGTCCCCAGCACGGACTTGGATCTATTCAAAACTCTCCAGACGAAACTTGTGTCTTTCAATTTGTGGCCAGTCTTCATGTAATTCCTCAACATAAGTACTGCCGTCTATGAAAATCTCTAATCATCTCCTAATAACTTATAATTGGCCCTTGGTGGTTGTACCATGATATTGCGCATCACATAGAACTTTCCTTCTTGAATAGTATTCATGAAACTGAGATATGAATTTACTTCTAATGACACAGCACTTCATATTTTCCTACAGTGGAATATAAATTATTTCAAATCATCAAACAGGGAAGATTTCTTAAATACTACTTTCCCCCACAAAAATTAAAAAAAAAGAAAAAATAATTTCAAAAAATAACATCACCTTTTCATCCATAATTAACATGTCGAGGCTCATCTGCTTATCAGGTCTCACTACAAAAAAAGCCAGCAAATACGACGACATCAATTACGACGGCCATAAAACCGTTGTAATTGACTATCTTTAACGACGGTTAAGAAGCCGTCGTATTAGACTAGTATATACGACAGTTTGAGCACAACCGTCGTATTAGGTCAACCAAATACGACGGTTAGACCTAACCGTCGTAAAAAGTCGACCTAATACGAGGTTGTATGAAACCGTCGTATTAGTCTATAAATTAGAACGGTTTTATAACCGTCGTATTTGGTTTAAAAGTTAATTTTAATTAAAATTTGAGTATTTTTTATAAATATCACACTTTAACAACTGTCATATGAGTCAAAATTACTATAATTTATGCTTTGTATTTTAATTTTTGAAGTAAAATAAAATGAATCAAAAGTAGTTTGAATTTTGTCTATTTCTTTTCAAATTTAGTCAGTAGTTTTAGTAATGATTTTAATAAATTTAACGGTTGGTTCTTAATTTGATATATACTTATATTTGTAAATACACTATTTTTTATTACTATTTTATAAGTATTACTAAAAAAATGTGATAAAATAAAACAAATGACTTTCAAATTTGCTATAATTAAATTAACTTGTTTTAACTTTATAAATATATCTAGCTAATTAATACTTAGATCATTAATCTTGTAAAAAAAAATTTAGTTTGCATCTTATGAATTCAATTTTCTTATATTTGTATTAAAGATCGAGTTTGAATTTCATTTTGTTAGTTAATTATTCTATGGTAAGTTTTTTATGTGTCTACATACATACATACATACATACATACATACATACATACATACATACATACATACATACATACATACATACATACATACATACATACATACATACATACATACATACATACATACATACATACATACATACATACATACATACATACATACATACATACATACATACATACATACATACATACATACATACATACATACATGTGTGTGTGTGTGTGTACTTTTATACATTATAACATATGCTTATTAATTAGTGAGTATTAGAAATTAATATGTTCTTTCCATACATCGACAAATAATTGTCCTAATTTTCTTTTTAATTTGTCCAAAAATAACTGTCCATTTTAAAAATATGTAGATTGTATTTAATTATAATATTATTTCTAATTTTACCATTAGCACAATTCTTTAAGGAAGCAATGGACATTTTAATCATTTTTTAATATAATTTCACAATTCGTTAAAATGCGTAATATTTACAATTAGGTCAGTTATTGGTGAACGGATGGAGTACATAATATAAGAAATTTTAATTATAAATATGCATGCTTGTGCAAATATCTATGTAGTATATATAATATAATTAATATTGTAGAATTAAAGTTAATGTAATTTTGTATCATGTTAGTGTATACATATATATATATATATGTATATATAAATTAAAAAGTAATTAATTTTTAATATTTTCTTTTATCAGATCAAATACAACAGTTGTTAAATAACTGTCGTATTAGGCAACGTAATACGACAGTTATTTAGTAACCGTCATATAAATAACCATCGTCTTAAGTATATTTAATACGACGGTTATTATAACCGTCGTATGTAACCGATATATTTCAGCTTCCCCGCGCGGTTCTCTTCTCTCTTCTTCGTTGAGTAGCTTGAGGCCGTCGTCGCCGTGCGGTTCTCTTCTCTCTTCTCCGGCAGCTCTTCTTCTCCAGCATGTCATCTTTGCTCGGTCGGGCTGTCTTCTTCTCCGTTGCATTTCAGCTGCCTAGCTCCGCCTCCGCCTCCACATCTCAGCCACATATGCATATGGTATGTCCGTCATATTTGACTGTTACTTGTCTATTTATACAGCTATTCTACTTGAGCTTGAATAGAGTCTTGTTGAGTTGTTTTGAGTACTGGAGACATTGTTGTGGTAGTTGGTGTTGATGAATTGGTGGAAGGAATTGCTATTCCTGTGAGGATTATGATTCAGAGGTTCTACAAAATCTTTGCTAACTGCTCAAAAAGCAATGTTTTTAAAGCTTGGAAGCTAACTCTGTTTTCTTTGATTTTCTCAGCTTCACTCTTATTTGAACCAATTATTACACCATAGGTTTTCTAGAAATAAGGAGCAAAGCTAGTTTTTCATTTTAACATTGTGGCACCAAGAATGCTAAATCCAAAATCTGAGATTCACGTTGCCCAAGGGAGTTTACTTCTAGCTAGCTATATAGAAGTTGTTTTTAATGGAAATGGAAAATTCTAGCTTCCCACTGCTGGAAGTTATTTTAGATTGTGTATTTAGAATGGAATACTTAGTTTGCCACTATTGAATGTTCTCCTAAACTATTGCCTCTTTTAACAGATGTGTCGGAGCTGATTGGGTATGAACCATCAAATAGAAGAAGTGCATATTCTTACATTTAGCAGAAAGGAGATGTATCTATTTATCAACTCTATAAAGACTTCAAATTTCTTTTCCCTTTGTGGATTTATGGGATGGAAAAATTTTAGGCCTTAAACTGGACATTATCCTCAATGGCCAAATAAATAGAGCAAGCAATTAATGCCATGAGACTAAAAATAAAGTGAAAAAGAGAAGGAAGAAAATACTTCCATACTTTGTGCTCAAAATCAAATTATTTCTCAATTCAAAATAGTTCAAAGTAGCTCCATACTTAAGAAAACACCAAGATAATTGATAAAACTTGGACAAAGTATATCACCAAACCACTCCCCCACACTTAAATTGGACAATGTCTCAATGGCAAAAAATAATCATAAGAAAGCATCTCCAAAGGGACTAAAAATAATAATGGGTTAGAAATTTTAAGTAATACTGCCCAAGTGCAATAATGCTCCAATAGATATCTAAACTTAAGGTAAAGAGAAGGGCTTGTACAAGAGGACTTTATTCCTATAAAAAAAAAACACACACACACACATAAAAGCACAAGGAAAATAATAATAAAAAATACCTAAATAAAATAAAATAAACTAAAGAAAAAGACTCAAATAAAATATATAAAACAAAAACTTTGTACACTCATCATACTTCCTCGTGAAACCTTTTGTAAAAGAATTAACGCTCCAAGTAGAAGATAGGCAAAATGAATGTAGAAAGACTGGAGGATTTTGAAGAATGGAAGGTTCATGAAAACAATTTGTCTCAGCAAAGCAAAACACAGAAACCTCATTCTCTAACATTCATTTAGATACATAAATATCTTTTTCAACATTTAAGTGCACATGGTATCTAACAGATGTATCAACTTTGAAATCATCAATTAACCTTTTAAAAGAATTTTTACAATTAAAATTCCCCTTTTAACTTAGTATTTGAGTTCTTTAAAGATGGGATTGAGAAATCCTTAGTTTTCAATGCTTCTACAAATACCTAGTTACCTCCCTTTAAATAGGGTGAAGGGTAGAGATTACCACTATCCTTCAAGGACTTCTTACGATATAGTGTTGAAAGATCCAACTCCTTGAGGTATGCTAAAGTCAACACGTCATTATTTGGACCCATATTCTCCAAGAAAAGAGAGGACCCTAAGAAATCATGTGATAAAGAGAGATTAGAATTAGCAGCACGTAGAGTAGAATTGAATACCTCCCTGTCCACATTGGACAATTGGTCCTCATATCCTCTCTCCGTTCACTGGAGATTCTCATGTTCAAGCATACGGGCCTTTATGACATCCTCAACCAACTTGACTAGTTGTGTTCTTTGATAGCTTAATCGTTGAGATACTTCTTCATGCTGTTGAATAGATGAATTTGTATTGGCAACAAAAGAATTCACCAATGTTATTAATGATGTCTCACTAAGAACATCAATGCGAGCTTGTAATCTTGCCAATCTAGCATCATTGTAACTCTTTTGATTTTGGGCCCAAAAATAGTTGTCTATGATGATATCAACCTTGCACAAAAATCAAACAAAAGTAAAAGAAAAATATAGAAAAGAAAAAACAAAAAGGTAAAAGCAAAGAATAGAAAAAATAAAGAAAAGAAAAACACACACATTAGATATATTCACAAGCTACCTAAACAACAAAGTTAGTGATATCTATAATACAACATGAAGTATGTTAGTTAATTAAGTCAAAGTCAGTAAGTTAGGTTACATGGGTGTACACAAATACACAAGATACAAAAGATAGCACCTTTTTGCAGAAAGAACAACTGTACATAATTTACATATTTACATGGTTAAATCAACAAAGTCCAAGCTTTCATGCTACTGTTCCCCGGCAACGGTGCCAAAAACTTGATGTGTCCGAACTTGGGTGTAAAAATCATACAAAAACTAAGTACATTTCCAATCAAGTTTAAATTAAAACGTTCAACCCAAATCACACATATGAGCAAGCGTACTCATTATTAACCGAGCATAGGGTTCAAACAAGTGTCGATCCTCAAGGAACAAGTAGACATTAATCACCTTTCTTACATTGTTTAACCGACTCAATAACGTGAAAAAGAAATAAAATAAAATAAAAAAATAAAAATAAAAATATATACATGTCAAGGATGGAGAAGTATGTAACTCAAACCACTATTGTGACAAACATGATCTTAAAGAACTTAACCATTATCTTAATTAATTATTCTCTTAGCACCATGAAGGATTAAGATAAATTAGCATCACTTGGTCTGTCTCAACTAATCCATCCAAAATATGCATTAAGCCCAATCATTGATTAAATTTTCATGGTCAGGCAAATTTAAAGCATGAAATTAATCAATGAATCCTTGGTCTAGCAAACATCAATTAACCTTTAATTACTCAATTCTCAACAATTAACCACTTTGGTCTAGCAAGTTAACAGCCAATATATATGAAATTAATCAATTGCAGTTATCATCAACCTCTTTGGTCTAGCAAGTTAATGAAAGGAAACAACCAACTAATCTCGTAATATGCCCCAGTAATTAAATACCAAGAAGAACTATCAATTAATCTAAAGATCAAGTAACTCTAAACATCATGAATATTTCAAATAATGTCAAATTACACTAAAACAATTTACATATCATTGTTCAAGAAAAAGAAAACAAAGTAAAAGAAAGCACTCGTAGACAAGCCTCCTCCTTCTTCCTTTGAAGACCTTCTTGCACAACCCTCCTTGAACTTGAAGAATTCCTCCTTTGATTGAGTGATTTTCTATGATGATCATTCCCCCTTTCTCTTGTGTTTTTCATCTATTTATTGGCTTGGGAAGTGCCTAAACTCGTAGGTACAATGTTCTTGGCCGAGTAGAAGTTGGAAAGTACTAAAACTCCAAAGATTTCCAAAAACCGCGTAGAAAAATCAAAGCACTGCCTCAAGGACAGACTGCAGCCAGTGCCGCCTTGGTCCTTCGGAGCCGGCGCCGCCTGTGTTCTGCTTCTCTACTTGTTCGCCTAATTTTTTCCAAATTCCACACACTACATTCCAAAATGCAGTCGGCGCAAGTTCCAGCTTCACAGCCAACACCGTCTTGGTTCTGTTCCACTCTGGTTTGACAATTTTTCGTCGCTTCGAAGTTCGTGCAACTAGTGTACAGCCGGCACCAATTCCAGTACCCTAGCCTGCGCTGCCTCTACACTGTTTCACGACGGTTTTGCTCCGTTTTACCCCAAAAATCTGAAATAAAGAACAAAATACATTTTCAAGAGTAGAATCTCAAATATGAAGGAATATGACTAGTTATTGAACAAAATATATTACAAAAGATCCTCAAATAACTAGGAAAAGTATGACTAATTTAGCCCCTATCAGTTTATTTAATTATTTGTTAAAATTCGTACAAGGACAACACCACGATGCCACCAGAAGGACGTACTGTCACAATGACGATAATATGCGTAGCGTGGAAGGATTTTAAGTTGAAGTTAAAACAAAAATACTACATTCCTTTCTAGCAAAGTACATAGCCTGTTGTTTGTCAAGAAAAACAGGTTGATGAAAATCAATTAAGGATGTTAGTTGATTACTAGCGTTTGGAGAATACACAGGTCGTACCATAGAAGTTGACTACTTTTATGTCTCAGAACTTGTTTAATTTTTTTATATGTTAACTATTTTAAATAATCACAGATGGAGGCCAAGTGGAATAGACAAAATTGATCGTATTTGGCATATCCACCACAGGAAGAATGCCACATTCTATTATACAGGATCAGGTATTCAGTTTATGTTATACACTATTCAGATGAAATTTATCTACTTTACTTGAAATTTCTGACACATCTTTACAGATGGCCGCACAAGGCCAATCAACATCACAATATGATATGTTCCATGTGACACGATGGTGGCACGGTCGGCAGGCTGATGGTTTGACTGCAGAGATGATTGTAAGTTATATTCAAATGCTAATTTTTTTGAGTTATTAAAATATGATAACGACATTACATTAACCTAATATAAATTTGATATAATGTTTCTTAATTTTGTAGGACCGATTAGAGACAGAATGGTAGGTATTGCCTGAGTCTGAGCGCACAGAGGAAGCAAAGGATCATATATTTCGGCGATTGTTCGGTCCAAAAACAAGAGGTCATGTTAGGTGTAAGGGAAAGGGTCCAACACCAACATCAGTTGGTCAATCATCAAGTTCCGCAGCAAATGTTGAGGAGGTCGTCAGGATTGAGGTTGAGGCACGTATGTAGAGTATGCGAGATACTATGCATACTGAGATGCAGCGTCAGCGAGAGGCTTACAAGTCACATATAGCTGCACTTCAGACTACCATAGAAGCATTATCGCGCAGATTGGATGCAGGGGCATTTGATGTAGTGTCTATACCTCCATCTAGTGCTTCTACGGCATCTCCTGGTATTGGTTCCACTTCTCTACCTATTAGATCGGGTGATCCTGATGAGCCTATACGTCATGATGAGTGATATTTTGATTTTCTACTTGTTTGTATTTGTAGTACTACTTCTGTTCGATTTCTTGATAATTTCCATTTCTCACATATGTAGTACTATCTTTTTTTTTTTGTACTTGGAAGATTATATTTATGATTTCTCTATTGAGGATATTGCTTTTGAGTTGTTTGGCAATGAAGAGATTGTGTTTTATTATATTTGGTGTTGAATAAGTTGATTTTATTGTGTTTGGCTTTAAATTATACGTGTATAGGATCCTATACGAATAAAAAAAAACTTTAAAAACTAAATCAGGCATAATACGATGGCTGCAGCCGTCGTATTTAATGTGGGGAATCAAATACGATGGCTCGAATTCCCCACATTAAATATGACGGCTGCAGCCGTCGTATTTGATTCGAACAAATACGACGGCTTAGTGTCCAAAAGTGACAGTTTGTTAGAATCATCACCAAAAACCATCGTTGCAAACAAAAATGACCCGCTCCTCAAGCCGTCGTATTTGACCATCGTGTTAGGCTAATACGACGGTTTTGTAGCCGTTGCCGAACAAAAGTGACGAGATCAATTACGACGGCTGTGAAACCGTCGTTTAGCCGTTGTATTTGGCTAATACGACGGCTTCCTTATCAAATATGATGGTTGCCATCGTATTTGTCCTACAATTTAGTAGTGTCTCCGTGCATTATAGGTATCCCAGATTCTCAACACCCTGAACAAAATTCATTGTTCTTGTTTACCCCTTCCTAATTGACTAAGAAAGACATATTCCAAAGTACTCCTTGCCATAACAATTTCAACTGCCAAGTCCAGACGCTCTCTCTACCTCTCTCTCTCTCTCTTGAGGCTACTATCTCTCTCTGTCGATATATATATATATATATATATATATATATATATATATATATAGAACAATCAGCTCTGAATCTTTGCTATGAGTCCTTAACGGAACTTTAGCATCTCCATTTATAACCATTTCACTACGGGGATTACATTGACACGAAGAAATACTCTGATCTTAACCACTATGAATTCTAGGTGAATGTATCCATGGCTTAGGATATGGATAGATGTAGAGTACTTATACAATGAAAGTGGAAAGGTAATTGAAGATTTCCAATTATCCAAATGCATTGATATATAGGGCTCTTTGATTCCTGAAATCTCTGGCATAGCAGTGGGTTTTGCTGATATCGATGAGCTAATGGATATGGGAGAAGCAATTAAAAGGCTTCACAGCTGGCACTACGTGGCAAGATTCCAGCCAATGAAAATGTTTGGAATTGACAAATGTCATATTCACAAACTTTTGGCTCAACTTTAATACTCCCTCCGCTTCAAAATACTTGTTCATGAAACTTTTTGTTTTGTTTCAAAATATTTGTTCATGTACATATTTCAAGAACTAATGATTAATTTTTTCCTATTTTACCCTCATGTATTCTAAGTCAACTGCACAACTTTTCAAAATTCTTCTTTCTTCTTGTTTCCGGGAATTTTCACCAAGCAATAACTATCATGTTTTAAATATGGGTAGAATAGGAACTTTATCTAAATTGTTGTATTATTTTCAACACCCTTAATCTATGTGCAAAAGGTTTCATGAACAAGTATTTTGAAACGGAGGGAGTATACTTTAGTATTGATTTTAGGACCTCACAAATAACAAAGATCATTGTTGGTGAAACTCTAACGCCAGTTATAATTATTCTTCCCCCTATATAGGCTATATAAATCATTCGATCTATCCATTTTTCCTCAATAGTAGGATCAAGCAAATTATAGGGTAGAACATACTCCTCGAACAATTCAATAGTCATAAGTTCCATATTTTAAATATTCATGCAATAAACATTCAACCAATAACCACACATATGAGCTTTACTTTCTTATATCACACAAATTAGTCATATTCAACCCATTTTTAAAAAGAAAATAATAACAACATTTTAGAAACACGAGAAGTATCAAAACCAATTTCCCCAGATCGATACGGTACCAACACAGGTATTTTTTTTTTCTTTATCAAACAATGAGACACCATCATCACAACCCACACCAAACCTTTTCTGTTAAGGTAGTACTTAACAGAATTCCTTGACAGTGCTGACGTATGCGTACTGAAAACTCATTTTAGAAAACTTGCTAAAATTAAAGTTGGCAATGTTTGACATAAAGGAATTCTAGTTAGATTAGGAGAAGGATTTTAGAAAATTTAGAAGGGATCTTGGTAAAGATATTCTAAGATTATATTGCAAAGACATGGTATTCGAATGTAACTGAAACTGCATTATTTATGAAATTTCAAAAAATCTTTTAGCGGTCTTTAAACATTAATTCAATAAGGAGTAAAATAAAGTGGGCTGACTAATAGAGAGGAAATTCATAAATATATTTTGTGTTTTAGAAGCATACAAATTTATAAGATTACCTAATGAATGTTTGTTTCACGAGGAAGTGCCATCATCAGTAGCTTGAAACATTCTAACAAAAATTATATAGCAAGAGGCTTGAAATGGAAAAAAAAAAATGAAGGATACATCGTGAAAAATTAAGGTCAAAGATGGAGAAAAAAAACTTATTACCAAACAGAGGTGTTTCAATAATGTGACACATCAATAGGAAGTTTGGATGCATAAAAGTATTATTAAACAAAATAGATACAAAGGCACAAAAGGAGTTTCCTGCAATTTTTGCATAAGCTAGATAATTTCAACTTTCATAAATAGATATAGAAGCCATCAATTTGATGCTTAATGTTTGTTTGTCAAATGAAGAATCTAATCACGGTTTATAACTTCAAATAAAAGATACAAGACTGCAAAGTCATGTAAAAATCAAGTTCTCCAAATTGAATAACACTATTGACATAGTTTTGAAAATTGTTCATAAATTTCTACAGGAATCTCCAAACGGTATTCCATTTGTTGCATTATAAAATAGGCACCTGAAGATTCAATGTTATACCTAATCTATTTATGTAAAACTTCTTATTCAATCCCGTCTTATGGTTGAAATAGCAAACATGCACACTACCTAGAGTCTAGGTCTAGGAACAGGCATGCTTTCATACCAACTAGAATATCAAATTTTCACATTAATTCACCCACAAGGTATTTAAATAATATTCTTCACTCAATATTTTGTTGAGTTTTTCTCAATCCCACATAGGATAGCTTAAAAAAATGGTAATGGGGGATTTTTCTATAAAAAGATTAGTGTTTTTTTGAGATGAGTGCACCAACTCATTGAGCCTAGTAAATTGGGAGATTTTTTGGATCATGAGTTATTTTGTAAGGGTTTCTAATTTTGTCCATCCAAAAATTACATAGTGGAGTGTTTCTCTTCGGGGATCGTGGATGCAGGTCTAATTTAATTAGATAGTATCTCGATTTGAAAATTCAGGAGAGGAGATTGAAGATGAGGAGTAAGCATTACTCTTGTTGGCTTCTCTACGCAAATCTTACACACCATTGGTGCAGTCACTACTAGCAAGAAAAAGCATACTGCAACTGCGTGAGGTGTCGAAATCTTTAAAAGAAAATTAGCAGATGATAAAAGAAAATCAATTTTAAGAAAGCCGAGTATTAGCTATAGAGAGTTGGAGAAGAGGGAGGAGTCGAAGTAGAAGAAGAGGTGACCAAGGAAGAGGAAAACCACAATAGAGTGATAATAGCGGCCTTGAGTGCTATTACTGTGGGGAGATTGGTCACATCCAAAATCATTGCCCAAAAATGAAAGAGGATTTAAGAGTTTTAAGAGAACAAATAAAGGGCAAGGCCAAAGTAAGCAATTTCTTTACAAATATAGTCATATGCAATGATCTATTATTGATGAGATATTCGAATGATACTATTGATGAGAAGTATTTAAATTGGATAATGGATTTTGCAGCAGACTTGCATACTTGCAAGACCAAGACATGTTCAATGATTTGCAATTGGGGAACTTTGGCCACATCAACATGGGAAATAACTCTAAGATGAAGGGTGAAGACGTTGGGCGAGTCTGCCTAAAACTCCACAATAATGAAGTCAAAATAGTTCCGATGTAAGGTATGTTACTGATTCTGGTGTCAATATTATTTCATTAGGTGTGATGGCATCAAAAGGATATATGTATGTTGGAGTTGGAAAGTCTTAGAAAATATACAATGGGAATTTTCTGGTTATGCAACGAAGAAAGAAGAGTAAAAACATTTACCATCTTGATGGTCATTCCTTAAAGAAGTGACTTGAAGGAAGTAAAACGGAAGAAGTAATAGAGAAGAAGACTGCAAGAACTGGCAATAGAGTTAGATTTTCAAATTCTATTATAATTTGGAAAATTGAGAAAAGAGAGGATTTATTGAGTTTTTCTCAATCCCACATGAGATAGCTTAAAAAAAAAAGGATAAGGGAGGATTTCCCTATAAATAAGTTAGTGTTTTTTGGGCGAAGTACACCAATTCATTAAGCCTAGCAAATTGGGATATTTTTTGGGCTTTGAGTTTTTTTGTGAGGGTTTGTAATTTTGTCCGTCCACAAATTACATAGTAGAGTGTTTTCCTTCGGGAGTCGTGGATGCATGTTTAATTAAGAGATTGAACCATGTTAAAATTTTATATTGTATTTTATTTATTTATTTTTCTTTTCTCTTTCTATATATTTGTGTGTTACTTCCGTTACCTATCCCAACATATTTTAATCATTAACTTCAAAAATCTAAGTTTAGTAAAGATTTAAAACCAAACAAAGCAGCTTTCATAACTTAAACGCTGTTGCAAAACAGCTTGCATTTTACTTTTTTTGCTTTTCTTACTTAGATCCAAGATTTTTACATATTATATTCAAATGTTAAACATCCCAATGCTAGATTTAGAACAAGGGCATTAGCAAAAAAAAAAAAAAAACTTATGGTTTCTAAGTAGTGAATCTATAAACCTCTACTAACTGAATACATTTCCAGTCTTCAAACGCCACAATTTGTCCTTCAAATGGTCACGTAATTTAGTATGATATGCACACAGCCGTAGGTTCGACTCTTGATAATAACACTTCATGTACCAAGCTGTCGGGCATGGAGTAGCAGTATGAGCGGGGCCAGTTTTTGATAAAAAAATATTATTTTTTATTTAGAGACAGGTTCATTAATTTAGGTAGCTTTAGCATTTACTCTATTCATTTCAAAATATTTATTTATGAAATTTTTTTATTTTATTTCAAAATACTTATTTTTATACATATTACTAGAATTAATGATTAGTTTCTTCCTATTTTACTCCTATTTATTCTAAGTTAACTACACAATTTTTTAAAACTCTTTTTTCCTCTTATTTCTTGAAAATTTTTACTAATCAATAACTATCACGTTTTTAATATGAGTAGAATAAGAATTTTATCTAAATTGTATTATTGTTTTTAACATCCTTTAATCTATGTGCAAAGAGTTTCATGGACAAATATTTTGAAACGAATGAAGTACTTTTTATTTAGAGAATAATATTTAGAGACAGGTTCAGTTGTTTCTAAATTATAGACACGAATGTATAGTAATAAGGACGGCTCCTGCGCCGAACCAGCGAGCTTCCCGGAGCATTTCGAGCAGGGCTGGGATTTAGAGTCGAATTCAGGCCTAACCTGACCAGAAAATGGAATTTGTTGATTTCTTTTAATCTTTTTGCCAATAATTTTTTATTTCTATTCAGTGACGGATTTATTTCTACCTTGTCTCTTAAAAAGAGATGGCTGAAAGAAGGAAACATCCATCTCCAAAATCTTTGGAGATGGATTTCACATCCAATTTAGAGAGGATCAAAATACATTTATAATATATTTCTTTCTTTCTCGTGGTGCAATGCATTGAAAAGCTTCTGATATTTTTATTTGGAATAATTATATTTACCTCCCTCAAAATTTTTTGAAATACAATTTAGTCCTTGTATTTTCACCAAATTATGGATAGATCCTTGATATTATTTAGTCCACAACTAATAAACCCTTACTATTAATCAATCGTGTCAACAGAGGTCGTACATTACAGAAAAACTAAAATTTCTAGTTCCTTGTTTGACAATAAAGATTTAGGAAAAGAAACATGATAGCCATTTTGTAGCTTTACTATTTTTCCTTAGGATCACCACAAAGCAAATTAACGATTAAAATGTCAATGGCTGCCTAATAGAAAAATAAAACTCAAGTGCAAAAATTAGAGTGCATTTTCTAATCGTTTCCTGCAAATGAATTTTGATTGTGAAATATTGACAATTTTATTATTTACTTTAGACAGATGAAAATATTAGTTTTTTGAATCTATAAAATTTTTACAAAACTAAACATAATCTCAATCTAAATATGATACCAAAGTCACTCCAGGTTGGCATATATCAAATCATCTATTCTTTTGATCAAATAGTAATAAGTCTCTGACATTAATTACCCCCTTCACCTTTTGTCTATGTTTTGAGACTGATATCAACAAATAATTCACAATTCCTATTTGCAGTCCCACGTCGAAAAATGATAGTTATAATGTAATATTCATTTCTTTCCCAATTTAGTGGCAAGGCTTGTGACTCAGTCAATGATGTCCTTCAAGAACATCCAAAATATTAAATCACCTCAGGGCAAAAGTTTCACAGTAGTCTTTAAATTCAATTTAATAATTACGCCTATTAAAGTTTATTTTAAGGATAACGCAAGCACAGGATCACTTCGTGGCGTTTAAAGTTTCCCACCACGACAAACACACACAAAACAATGTTTCATGAGGAAGATGGAATCCAAGCTTACTTAAATACGTACTACGTACATAAGTTAGTAAGCTTTCTTACCTTTATTCAACAGGAATTCAGATGCTCTTTAATCTTCTTTTTTCTTTATCCAGAGAGTATTTCCAAAGCAAAGTATACATTTGTCCAATCCAACAACACTTCCGGCTAGCTTACGTTTCAAGAAAGCAAGCTCCAGGCTAGCTGTATATATAGATGTAGAGAAAGTATGTTTATGCACCATGAAAAAATGGCAACAGAAGAGTGGGTGATCAATGTAGCTGGTGAAAGACTACCAGACGAGCAACGCTGGCAGCGGCGGTCCATCTATAAACTGCCTGCATGTGTCACAAATCTAAACAAAGACGCGTACACGCCTCAGGTAATCTCTTTTGGTCCTTACCATCGTAAGAATGAAAATTTGAAACCAATGGAGAAGCACAAGGACCGAGCTCTCTCACAGTGCCTCAGTAGATCGGGGAAAACCCTTCAGAGCTGCTTTGAATTTTTAAAACCAGTAGCAGAAATGCTGAAGGATGCCTACGACCCATTGGAGGAGGATTTGCGGCGAGATACGGATCCATTCTTGATGATTATGGTTCGTGATGGCTGTTTCATCCTCGAAATCTTCCGAGCATCAACTGGAGACTATGAAGGCTATGCTAAAAATGACCCAGTTTTCAGCGAGCATGGGAAGCTTTATGTCTTCCCACATATATGGCGCGACATGATGATGCTCGAGAATCAGCTGCCTATGAAGGTTCTCTATATGCTACTTCAGTTTCAGAAAGGATTAGCCACGGTTACTCTCTCTCTCTCTCTTCCTCTCTTTTAAATTGCAATATTATATTCAGGTAATCAACTATCAGAGTTTTTAACTATTATGTTTGAATATATTACCACTTACTATCTTGTGATTTTTAAAATGTGGAATTTTTTCAAAAGACCAAAATCAATGTTTTTATGGTATTTTGAATCAACAGAAGGTTAATGTCTCCAGTTTATAAATTTTCTATTTAAAGTTGAATCTCTATATTTTATAGATTGTCTAAATTTAAATGAATGTCAATTTTTAAAATTAATTAATTTCTTTTTCATTTAAACTGTTACCGCTAATTTTAGAATATTAACCTTCTAATATTTGAGTCTACTTACTAATCTCCATATGTGATAAAGATTCTGCAGTAATTTCCTTGGATAGAGAATGATCACATAGTTTTCAAAGTTTTTATGACAATGTGAGATTGATAAATTACTTCTTCTATATATTAGAAGAAACAAGATAAAGGTCAAACTCAATATATATTTATATGTATATATATATAGTTTCAAACCAACTTAACTGCTACATTTCCATAATATAACTTTCATGCAATCTCCTAATTTAGTATAAAGTATTCTCTAGCATATAATTTCCCCACTATTTCTAGTACTTCATTGCATTTTCACGTCTTATACAAAAGGTCGTCTCTAGTCAAATAGGCATATATACAATTGGCAGAATATAGGGTCAGTGGACTAAACGTGTTTAATTGGCCCTCAGGAAAACCGGTGTTGCCTAATCTCACGGGATATTGAGAAGAACACAGACAAACTTGTATGCCAATTTTTGTTTCGCGGCAGAACAGAAGAAGCCCCGTCCAACTGCTTGCATATCCTGCACATGCATCGAAAAATCCTGCTAGGATCCTCCAATGAAATTGATCAGAAAGAGAGTACAACCGCGATGCCAATATTTGGCGGTGGCACCGATATCATAAGGTCGGCAATAGAGCTTGATGAAGCTGGCATCAAAATAAAAAAAAGTAACTCACGTAGCATCAAAGAAATCACATTCGATAAAGGGGTCCTCAGTCTTCCTGTGTTTATAGTGGATGATTCCACTGAACCACTTTACTTAAACCTAATGGCTTTCGAGCGCTTCCATGTAGGAGCAGGGAACGAAGTGACCAGCTACGTATTTTTCATGGATAACATAATCGACGATGCCCCGGACATCAGACTTCTCCATTCCAAAGATATCATCCAAAATGCCATAGGGAGTGATAAAGCTGCAGCAAAATTGTTCAACTCGCTTTCGAAAGATATCACACTCGATCAAAATAGCCACCTTGGTCAAGTGTATAAGAATGTCAATGACTACTGCAAGCAATGCTGGCCAAGACTACGAGCTCCTCTCTTCCGTAATTACTTGACGAGCCCATGGGCATGGATATCTGTTGTAGCTGCTATCGTCCTTTTTGGCCTCACTGTAACTCAGACTGTGTACTCGGCACTTGGCTAATCATGAGCTGCGCACTGGTTTGTGGGATTCACTACTTCAGTGGCTGCAAGCATTCATCCTTGCAAGGCATCCTTTATGCTTTTGGTTGCTTTTGCCTTTTGTTTTGGCCTTCCAACATATGAATTTGGGACACATAATTTGATATGGTGAAATTGTGTGGCTCGTTGACAGCCTGATTTTAAAGTTAGACAGATCTAATGATCATATATTTCTTATTTTGTGGATTATTTTTTAATCCAATTTGATTTATGTAAGCATTTTTCTGTTTTTTATTAAAGTTTTTGGTGAGTTTTATGTATAATTTTGTATTTTTTTTATGTATGACTTATATGTCTTTGTGTGAAGGAATTTGATACTGTTAAATTATCCTGTGGAAATTGCTCAATGGTAACCTTGCGCTAGATTCGCAACTTAAACAATTGGGGTTTGAGATCCCATTGCGTTGTAATCTGTGCTGGGCAGCAAAGGAATCTGCAACCCATTTGTTTTTTGAGTGCACTACGGTAAAGAAATTTTGGGATCTCGCTGCTGCTCATCTCCCCAGACGACGAACTCCGAGTGGTTGGCACACCTTTGTCGAGTTCTTTAATTATTGGTGGAGGGGGATATCTTCTGAGGTAGCTATCCGCCGGCGTTTCTTTGCTATCTCACTATGGGAAATCTGGGAGTATAGGAACAAATGTAGACATGAGAATCTCCATTTTCAATGTCAAAAACTTTGTCTTGCAATGGCTAATACTTTTGTGGTTAATATGCAAGCATTTCCTGTTTGCTTTTGTGCGGGATTTGAGGACTTTTCTCGGTTCTTCCCAATTGTGTGGAAGGCTTTGAAAACCAGATAGGTAGAGGCAGTTGTTTGGTTGAAGGGAGGACACAATGAGGTCATTCTAAATATAGATGGAGCATGCAAAGGGAATCCCGGTTTATCCAGTGTCGAAGGTGTTCTGAGACATGGTGACAGCAAATTTATCCAGGCTTTTGCTCAGTTTATTGGTCAATCAGATAGCTTCACTGCTAAGCTTTTGGTTGAGGGACTTTAGTAGTGTCTCAGTCTGGGTCACTTTGATATTCTAGTACTGTCCGACTGTCAATTGCTAGTAAGGTAGATTGCTGATGGAGCTCGATCGAACTGGAAAGGCCTCCACCTCAGACGTTTACTCGAGCTACTCTGGAGGAAATTCAGACGATTCACTGTTAGTCACATTTTCAGGGAAGGGAATCAGATTGCAAATCAATTAGCAAACTACGCACTGACTCAATATGGGTGATTTTCTTTTTCCAACTCTTCAGAGTTACCTAGGCATATTCACGAATTGTACCTTATGGATAAGATGTAAGTGCCTTCCATTAGATCTTATTTTCGAATAATTCGGAGGTCAGGCTAAAGTCCCCCTCCTTTATTTCCCTTTACTCTCTCAAAAAAATTTCCCACCAATCGGGTGGTTACAAAAAAAAAAAAAAAAAAAAAGTAGTTGGAGAATTCAATAACCCAAAATTTTAAGTTTTTTTTTTCTTTTTCTTTTCTAAAAAAATGTAGGGAAATAACTATGAGTCATTATATTTAATCATTTTTCAAAGTTCTCGTTGAACGCATAACTTGTTATTTCAAGTTGTCTTAATTATTTTTTTTAATAAAAAAGACAAAAATATTATTAATAGATCTCAAGTTGTATAGCCTGAAATAGAAAGAAACCATCTGGCCAATGAAATCCAAAAGGAAAAGATCTAGGCTTTTGGTAGGGCTCAACATATAATTTTTTTATTTAGTCGGATTTTTTTTAGTTATGATATCTTTATTAAAAATATTATTAAATACTTTATTTCTTCTTTTAAATAAGTGTAAACAATCTGTTAAATAAAACTTCCAAAAGATCACGAATTAAACTTAAAAAAAAAAAAACAATTACTCTGGCTCATAATATTCATTGACTCCGCTGACTTTGGAATCGTGGTTTGGTCCTTGGATCTGGTATTAGTATCGTTATGGGAAGACCCATCTGCGGTAGTGGGAATTCTAAGTTACTTTTTTTTTTTTTCAACGTAACCAAAATTTTTTTTTTCTTATTTCTCTTTTTTATTGTTTTGAATATGCAATTGATGAAGTTGTTTACTCGGACTATCCACTTAGGCATAAGCTTGAAGGAAATATACCAGCTTTTCTTTTCTTTTTTTTTTTTAAAATCAAAGCAATCTAGAAGTGGCTAATATTTTTTACTTAGTAAAAATAAAAATATAAATATGAAGCTAAATGAAACTTGCATACAATATCCTTGTATTTTCTATTTAGTGATCATACTATGTTCAGATAAATAAAAAACTTGATTTTTTTTCCCGGAGCCTTCGTCAACATAATCGTAATAAAAAATCTCCACTAAGTCTACATATAGTTATAAGATTGGAGTGTCGTTACGGCATGCTATAGCTTGCTTCGCCTTGCAAATTTTCAACCATGTCCTACCTGCTACGAAGACATCTCAAATCCAACATCATCCTTAAAGATGAGATAGACAAATTAGCAAAGCACTGTTCTTACTTTGTTGACGAGCTCAATATCTGTAGCATCAAGCTGAACACAACCATGTAGACTAAAGCTATAACTAGCTGAAGAAAGTGCCGGCTAGACACCCTTAACAATTTGAAGAAAAGATTGAAACTGTGAATAACTAAGAGCCAAATCTGCCAGTTGCTGTTGTTCGTCCAGCCTGGCAGTAACATCTTGACTGACGCATCCCTTCAGTACATTTGCTATAATTAGCCAATTTTACTCAATACATGTTGCATGTGGATGTGACATGATTGTTATTTTATTCAAAATTAAATATTTATATTTTTTTATTTTGAAGTGTACAAAAATAAATATTTATTTTTCATAAAATAAACATATTTTTTTTTAATTTAAACTACAACAACTAATAACCTAGAATTAAAACGTGTAAGTTTCACTAATCAATGAATATCATTAACCTGCGTAAGGTGACAACTTGTATTGGCCAAATATTTTTCAAACTTTTTGTATTTAATCAAAATAGTATATTTTTTTCTAGACAGACGGAATATTAATTTGAAAGGCACTTTGAAGGTGACTCGTACGCTAGAACATAGGGGCTACTTCTAATCAACAAGCGAAAATTCAAGCAGTGTACTTTGGGCTAAAGTGGTGTTAGCGCCCTTCTTGCGAGGACATTGTCTTGCAATCGGATTCTCAACTTCTGGTTAATCAATTGAGTGCACAAGTGGCTAAGTCCCCGAGGTCTTTTCACTACCACAGGAAAATATCACTACTTCTCAGCAAATTCCGTTCATGTCACTTTATACATGTCTACAAAGAAGTAGATAGAGTAGCTGATTGTTTAGCAAATTTGGCATGCTCTATTGAGGATGCTCCAACTTTCCATTCTTTTCAGTCTCTTCCTATTGAAGTTCGGGGTTTTTGTACGCTAGGTAGATAGCCGACACTCATGCTACTTGATGAGGCTATGACCTTATACTCTTCCTCCCTTATTTATTAATAAAATAAAAATGGCTCCAGCCTTTCACTAAAAAAAAAAAAAGAAAAATATGAATAAATTGCATTGTAACACTCCCTATTAAGTGGCCTAAATGACCAGGGAATGTCGTCCCGTCCTTTTAGACTAGGGTCTTTATAACGAAGGAATAAAAGGAAGTAATAGGGTAAACTAAATATTAATCCTCAAAGTGAGAAATTGAATTTGCTATCTAAGTAAATCTCAATACAAAGATGCAAGGGTAAACCTTGCAAACCAAAGTATAACCACTACATAACGTATAAGAGTGATAGAAATATAGTATCAAAACCTAATCTATTACAAAAAAGATCTTCTACACTCAGTCTTGATAATTATATGCTACCATGAAAACAATAATTAGAAAAATTCGTGTAAGATTATAATTAATCTCAATAAGTACAAAGTGTCAAAGTGTCAGTTAAGAAATCATTAGCATGATGCATGAATATGCAATAAACCGAACGGATGTAATTATCAGAAAATTTAGCATTTACTCGTGTCAAAATCTTTTTCAAACTTTGGAGAGGAAGTCACAAGTATGGTTAAATATGATATGTACATAAGAATATTTTTGGGCAATAAATTCAAGTCAAAATTCAAGGAACAAAAATTCAATTCGCAAAAGTCTTGAACCCGTCATCAACCGGTCATATTTCGTATCAAGATCGCATATCTACGATATCTCACAATATGACCATGGCATAATTAATGCCGAGAAAACACATTGGCTAGGGTGCACATCCCTCTCGAGAGGATATCCAGCCATCCCTCTCCCAAACAAACAAACCAGATATCCCACGTCCGTCTTCCGGTTTCCTTTCAGGATACCATGTTACTAGCTAAGGACTTGACTCAACTACTAGATCTCGTTTTGAAAAAGGTAGTTTCCAAAGATGGCCAATTAACTGGAATCGTCTCCTATTCTAACGAAAGCTAGTCCTATAGTCTCGCCCTTTAAGTAATTAAGTCTAAAACAAAGCGGTTCAAGAAATTCTCATTCCGATGTGGAATATACAATTTCATTTCCAAAATATTGTTCCAATCCTCAAAACTTTACTTTGTTTAAAATGCAACCCAACCTTAAACCCAAAATTGTATTTTCTACCCAATGTTTCCAAAACTGAAATTCCAACATACATTCTATCCATATTTGTTTAAGGCATAATAAAATCATTCCGTTCATAAAATGCCTCAAAATGATACTGATAGGAGCCAAATTCTCATGCTATGATTTTTGCAATAACATAGATGAAGGAAATTGTAGTTAGATACAAACATAGATGCATGGCTCCTAATTAAACATAATATTCGTAAGAATTATCAAAATTAATCATGCATAATTTTCATGTAAAAGTCGTAAGGTGATAAGGGTGATACCAAGTGCAACAAAATGGATCAAGAATATTCCCACTATAAAAATCAAATCATATCATGAGTTTATTCATGTCGTAAAAGTGTATGCATGATCATAAGAATTTTCTAGAGTGCTATTTTGCATAAAAGAGTCATGAGAAGTAAAGACTTACCTTTTGTCCAAAAAGCATAGCAAATTTAACTTCAAGATATTTTAGATGCCTCCTCCTCCTACGTCCAACCTCGAATCTATTACACATATAATATAGGAATTAATTTCTTAATTGAATTAATGTAACTAAAGCATTAAATAAGATCCTAAAATAGTTAGGGGAATTACATACATCTTAAGTAGTTCCAAAATACTTTGTGAAATGACTTATTTAATTCTAAACACAAGGAATCCCAACAAGATATCCAATATTGGTGTAAAATATCCATGATCCAAAAGTTATAGGACTCCCTTACTTCCCATATAGCCAAACAAGGCTTTAATGGCTAAACAAACCCTAATCACCACACAACCCTATTTAGCCATGCAAACCCTAATTAGCCATGTACTATAATTAGTTGAACAATAGGGCAATACCTAACCAACTTATTCTACCAATCACATCAAGAGTTCAAGTCGCTTTTTAAGAATTGAAAATCTCAACTTATAATGGAATAAGGCATCAACCTCTAAGAAATCATACTATAAAAGAAATTCGTCAAACTTTAATCAACAATTTTTTCACAATGCTAAAAATCACACAATAATCACATAAACCCAATTTTGCAGCAATTAAAGTCATTTTTATGAGGAAATTCATTTTTTTTAACTGTCAACACAAATTCTTCTTTTACTCTACAACAGGGGTCAAAAATCATTTACTTAATTAATCAAGAAAAATATTTTATTTTTAAATAAAAACCTCCAGTTTAAAATCTCCATATGTTAGGTTAATTTCCATGTATTTACTTGCCCAAAATTCCCACAAAAAGGAACTCAAATAATTTTTACAGAAAGTCTCTGATGAACAGTAAACTGCCTTGCGTAGTCAAATTCAAAAATTCATAACTCCCAAATTATAATGTATATTTCAATGATTCTTTTTTCTGAAATTTTTCTAACATCCTGACGTTTGTACATTCAATCAATCATAAGAAAATACAGTCGAGAAGGTAGTTTTTTGGGGGTTTAAATTGACCTCTGTACATGGGTTTCTGTACAGATTAAATACATTCAACAAAACACCATAATTTTCAATCACCAAACTCTCATAAACCCTCAAATAAGTTCCCAAAACACTATATATCTTATAAAACATCATACACCAGTCCCATGATCATAATTTGGCTCAAAGACAACAACATATAAATCAATATTCAACTTTCCAGCAAGGTCCTCTATTTTTCCCTAACAATTTCTTGATCATAAGAACACCACAACTCCTCCAATGACCACAACACATATATAAAACACATAGAGCCTCATTCACACAGCACAATCACAACCTCAATGATCATAAGCCCACAGAAAAATCATTCAAACAAGGCTTCAAAGCCACATTTTCGAAAATCTGGCAGCCTGGACAAATTTTTGAAATCTAACTTTATTAATAGATAAAAATGGTTTCTTAGCATAAAAGACTTTATTGCTCACATCATAAAACATCTCCTACAACCACTCTTAATGCCTAAAATTCCTAGGAATGCAAGCTGTCCAACAAGGACATTTTTGAACTCAAGAATAAGAAAATGGAAGGGAAGGTGATGATGTTACCTTAATTTTTAGCTCAAGAACTTCAGAAAAATTACTTCTTCAACCTCCAAGAAGTGTGCTAGTTTGACTGTGATAATTTGCAATCCAAGAAATGAGTGTGTGTTTGTGTTTTACCCAAGAAAAGAGCAATTTCTCTTGGGTACCAAGGCTAGTTGGCAGCCATAGAGAGGAGAGAGATGTTGGCTTTTTTCTTGAGTGAAGGAAGAAGAAAATTTTCAGAAGAATGGGGGAGGGGAATTTTGGACAGCCTAGGGTAGGAAATGGGATAAAATTTCATTTTATACTAGGGTAAATTTTAATCCAATGGTAGAGAAAATTTTACCCTAATTTCAAGGGCCAAGATAAAGGGTGTTTAGTAGGGTTAAAAAAGATCCATGGGTCTTGGGTATGGGTTTTGGGTGATTTGGTGAAATTAAGTGAAGTAGTTAAAATTGAATTTGACATGAAATTTGACTAATATCGTTCACTTAATGAACAAGGCCAAAACCCTAATAAAAATTAAATTTGTTCAAGAGTGTGTTTTGCAAAAGAGGAAGGTCATTGCTATAGTTTTACTAAAAAAGTGATACACTAATTAATTTGACTAGTTTGTCTACTACACATAGTAAATACATATATATAATGCATAATCACTTAGGTAAAAATCACCTACCACTACCAAATAAATAATTAACCTAATACACTTACTTTCTCTAGAGTAATTCATGCAAAGAGCACATGAAATAGCCAACAAGTAGTGCAATTAATTTATGAAGTAAACTCAAATGGTCACATAATTTAGCTTCCAAACCCTTGATTAAATGGGGCATCATTCCCTACTTAAGAAAATTTCATCCTTGAAATTAAACTTTATCGTACTTCTCGTTAGATTAGGGTACTTCTTCCTCATCCATTCCTTGGTCTCTCAAATGGCATCTCAAGCTCCATGATGTTCCCACATTATCTTGACCATAGGGATTTTCTTATTTCTTAACTCCTTCATGCTTTGCTCCAGTATCTTAACCGGCTTCTCCACATGCGACATATTTAGTTGCAGATGTAATGGCTCATCGTTCAGAACATACTCGAGATCTGGGTTGTATTTCTTCAGTTGGGATATATGAAATATGTCGTGGGTACCTTTTAATCCATCTAAAAGTTCCAACTTGTATGCTACGGCTCTGATACTTTTAATGACCGGGAATGGCCCAATATATCTAGGCCTAAGCTTTCCACCCTTCGGATGCCTCAGAATTCCTAGACTCAGGGTTAACTCATCACCTATTTGAAACTCCAATTGTCTTCTATGATTATCTACGTAACTTTTCTGTCTGCTCTGATCCGCTTTTTGCCTATCTTGTATTAGCTTAGCCTTATCGGCCATTTCTTGGATATTTATTCCCCCTTATTTATCGATCTGACCGTCTTCACTCCATCTCTAGTACAGTGGTGTTTGACATTTTTGCCTATACAAGGCCTTATATGGTGTCATGCCAATAGAGGCTTGATAACTATTGTTGTAGGCTAATTCTGCATACCGGATACTATCAATCCATTAGTTCCCAAAGTCCAACATACACGCTCTCAACATATCCTCAAGGATTTGTATCACACACTTAGATTATCCATCTATCTGTGGGTAGGCGGAAGTATTGAACTTTAAAGTTGATCCCATAGCCTCTTGAAACTTTGTCCAAAATCTGGAGGTGAATCGAGGATCTCTATCCGATACGATACTTGTCGGTACTCCATGTAACCTCACAACTTCTTGAATATAAACCTGTGCTAACTTGTCCATTGAATATCTCAAGTTCACTGGGATAAAGTGCGCAGTTTTCGTTAGTTAGTCTACTACTACCCAAACAGCATCCTTCTGAGTCCTACTCATCAGTAGTCCGATGACGAAGTCCATTCTGACACATTCCCATTTCTAATCTGGTACTGGTTGAGGTTGTAACAGTCCAATAGCTTTCTTATGTTCTGCCTTCATCTTCTGACAAGTGAGGCACACAGACATATACTGTGGTACATCTCTCTTCATGTCCAGCCACCAAAATATTTACTTCAAATCGTGATACATCTTGGTCTCCCCGGGATGTATGGTGTATCGGCTCTTATAGGCTTCTTCTAGAATCTTCTTCCTTAACTCATCCACATTTGGTACACATTATCGATCCCTAAAATACATTAATCCTTGGTTATCTATTCTAAAATCCATATTATCCCTTTCCAATTCTTTCTTCTTAAAACATTAAAACTCTAGGTTATTTTCTTGGGCCTCACATATTTCCTTCTTCAGCTCAAGGATCATAGTTAAATTTCTTATCCAAATCTTATCCTTGCTCACTGTAGCTTCCTTCATCAACAATTCCTGAATCTCCTTTATTTCTCAAGCTCGCACTCTTGCTAATCTCACTTTTTTGCTTAACACATCTATAATCACATTAGCCTTGCCCGAGTGATAATTGATCGGACAACGATATTCTTCTAGGAATTCTATCCATCTTCTCTGCCTTAAGTTCAAGTCTTTTTAGGTCAATATATACTTTAGACTTTCGTGATCCGTGAATATTTCGTATTTCGCTTTATACAAATAGTGTCGCCACTTTTTCAGAGCAAACACAATAGCTGCTAGCTCCAAGTCTTGCGTGGGGGAATTCACCTCATGCGGCTTAAGCTTCCTCGAGGCAAAGTCCATAGCTTTCTTCTCCTACATCAGCACTGCATCTAATCCTTCCTTTGAAGCATCTGTATATAAAGTATACGACTTCCCTTCTTCTGGCAAGGTGAGTACAAGTGCTGTCATTAATCTCTTCTTCAACTCTTGAAAGCTCTCTCACATTTCTAGTTCCATGAGAACAACACATCTTTTCGCAAAAGCCTAGTCAATGGTGAGGTGAGAGTTGAAAACCCTTTAATGAATCGCCTGCAATATCCAACTTGACCTAGGAAACTCCTAATTTTTGTAATAGTCTTGGGTTATTTCTAATTTTCAATAGCTTCCACCTTGGCAGGGTCCACTCTAATTCCTTCCTTAGAGACAATGTGCCCCAAAAATGAAACTATATCTAGCCATAATTCACATTTATTGAACTCAGCATACAGTTAATGCTCTCTCAACATTTCCAAAACTAATTAGAGGTGTTCTGCATGCTCCTCAGGGTTTTTTGAGTAAATCAATATATCATCAATACAGATTATAACGAATTTGTCCAAATAATATTAGAATATTCGGTGCATTAAATCCATAAAGGTTGCAAGGGCATTTGTCAATCCAATGGGCATCACAACAAACTCATAATGCCTATACTGGGTATTAAAGGTAGTCTTAAGGATATCTTCCTCCTGGATCCTCACTTGGTAATATCCTTGCCTCAGGTCAAGCTTAGAATAACAACTAGACACTCTTAATTGATCAAATAGCTCATCAATAAGTAGGAGCGGTATTTATTCTTAATTGTCAAACTATTTAACCTACGATAATGAATGCATAGACATAGGGTCCCATCTTTCTTTCTTACAAACAACACCGGTGCTCCCCACGGTGAACTTGGCCTAATGTACCCTGGCTCAACAACTCCTCTAACTAATTCTTCAACTTCTTCAATTTCGTAGGCCCCATACAGTTTGAGATTTTAGTAATTGATTCGGCTCGAGGCACTAAATCAATGGTGGTATCCATCTCCCACTGTGGGGGTAGGGTTGTCAATTCTTCAGGGAAGATATCAGTGAATTCACTCACCATAGCAATTCTCTCCAAGGTAGTCTATTCTATAGGTTGGTTAATCAGATAGGTACGGTAACCTTGACATCCCTTCCTAAGCATCCTTTGGGCCTTAGTTCCCAAGACTAAATACTTCATCTTTTTCACTTTGACTCCCTGAAATTCTAAAACATCCCTTCCCGGCTTAAAGAACTGCACAGATTTATTTTTGTAATCTACTTGAGCACTGTGCTTCGCCAACCAATCCATACCGAGAATGATGTTGTAATCTCAAAAGGCATAACAAAAAGGTCTCCAGGTAGTTTTTTCCTCCCCACTTCAATCTTAGACCCCTTAACCACATCCTTTGCTTCTACTGATTTCCCTAAAGGCATACTAACCAAAAGAGTATAAGGCAACTCTAAGCCAACAAATCCCATCTTATTTGCACAACATTTATTCATATATGAGTGGGTGGAACCCAAATTTACCAACATGAAAAACCTTAGAGGGGGTGAATAAGGTTTTTAGCAAGCTAAAAATTTTGACTGGAATTATTTGATTTGCAGAACAACGATGATCATCAAGATTCTTGAACCAACTTTATAGTAACAAAGAAAGCTATTCAAGAACTCTTTGATATATATGTTCAGATTCAGACCAGAAATGGAAATGGAATTCAGTAATAAAAGAAATGAGACACAGCATGTATAGTGGTTCGATCTTCCAAGATCTACATCCACTACCTTAAGCTCACACTTAAAGATTTTCAACCAGATTTCATTTATACAGCTTAATGAAATCAAACTACACCAAATACAAGAGAGGATTACCACACTTGGTTTTTCATAAACCTCTCAACCAATGACCGAATACAAGAGAGGATCACCACACTTGGTTTTCCATAAACCTCTCAAACAATGACCCAAAACAAGAGAGGATCTTCGCACTTGGTTTTCCATAAACCTCTCAAATAACAACCAAGTCAAGGCTCATCCCACATGGGTTTTACACAATAACCTTGAACAACACAGGAGATAGAATATCAGTAGAACAGTAAAAGCTCACTTGATTGAGAAGATGTTCACTAAAGTACAAAGTACAAATACTTTTACCTTAGACACAAAATGAATTCACTTTGAAGTACTTGATAAAAAGAGAAATTTGAAAACATTGAGCAATAGTATTTCTTAGAAGAATGTTTCAAAAATCTTGTCTGTCTAATCTTGTTTAGAGGCTATTTATAGAGCCAAAAAGTGATGTGCTAACGGCTATAAAAAACGTCTATAAAATTTCTGTTAAACTCACCCGTGTTTTGGACTCAGTTTTCAGATGACGATGCATTCAAAAGGTAAGTCCAAAATGCCACTTTTTCAAGTAGAAACATTTCAACACTAGTTACAGATTTTTGGACGAATTGTTTGGATGCAGAAACATCCAAACTACTCAATCCAAAATTCTGAGATTTTCAAAACTTTGAAATCTTTTTCTTTGTGTGCTTCAAGGTAAAAATCAATTTGAACCAAAAAGTAAAGAGACATAGGAATTAATAGAGATACCTTAAAAATACTTCCTAGTCTAAATTTCTTCTAATAAGGACTTGTTGATATGCAACTCCATATACTTTGATCTTCTTTTGATCTTCCATACTTGAATTCAATCAAAAAATGTTGCCAAACAATCATATTTGAATGCCTTAGAAGAATAGAGGTCAAACATGTCCTATCACAATAGATTACACAAGTTAGTTCATATCAACGTTTCTCATTAGTCAAAACATAGGAGAAAGCCCTTAGGGCTAACAATCTCCCCCTTTTTGAGTGATGAAAAAAAAATGCTATGCATTGAGTGAACATGTTGATCGAGAGAGATGCAAATAAATTTTTATTCAAAATGCAATCTCTCATTATAGGTCTCAAAGAGAGCTTATGAGATAGATGATTTTAAAGCATTAGCTTGTAAGCATTACTCAATGAGCCTAAAGCCTTTCATATCTCCATATGAATATTCTAAATAATTTGATAAAGAAGAAATAGCAGGCAAGTCATATAATAAGATGCTCCCCCTAAATATTTGCTTATATGAACATTTCAAAATAAGAAGGAAAAGCAGAAATCAAGATTTGTACGTCCAAAACGTATGTCCAAAACAGTTTTGCAAGTGTGTATCTTTTTCAGAAATATATTTTAGATATAGGTTTTGGATGTCTAAAAGATATGTTCCAAATTTAATATGACTTCTTAGAAGAACATTTGTTTGGATCAAGAAAATATAAGTCCAAAGCTTCTCCTGACACAATGTACGAAATAATGGATTTTTCGATTTTTCAAAGAATGTTTTAAAGAATCTATTTTACTAAAATTTTGGTTTTATCACAGAATCTAGTCTCAAAGATACCTTTAACATAAAGAAAAAACTTTTGAATAAAAATTGAGTAACCATAAACTGAATGTGATAAATAGAAGTTTAGTCAGAATTTATTCCAACTTTCCAAGAAGAAGATTATGATATGAGATTCCTACTACACTTTATAGTGTTAGTACTTAAATAGTCCCTAGTCATAGTATTAATGAGATTGGACATTATTAATGTGTTAAGACTAGCTTGTGTTAGACTTGCTGATTTGATCAGGTGGTGGTTCTCATATCCGTGAGTATTGAGATACTCAAAGTTAACACGTGGATGCTTGTCAATAGAACAAGTTCATTGGATGACTTAGCTATGAGATAATCACATGGATAACTATTTAGTGCCAGTGATATAATCTCAATATAGCAAACGTGTAAGTATCATTAGACTTGAGATCTCCAAAGTACTTTGTTTGCTGAACATTATGCTTTGATTCTAATCTCTGGAGCCAGATCGAGGGCCGCCTATGGGATGGATATTGGGTACATTGTGAAGAAAACAAAAGTAGTTGAGAGGGTCAATAAAGGATTCACCACTCCTAATAGTAGGGACGAATATCTCACGGCCACTTGTAGGAATTACTACTTGAGAAGTCCTTGGTCAAGGCGACTGTGTATTGAAAATAGTTCCAATTGATACATATCTAGAGTAGTGGATTCCTGGTCAAGTACTATTATATTCGGGCCAGAATTAATATATTCTGGAGGGGGTTGGCATTAATTCCGTACTTCAAACCGAATGAGATATTGTATGGTGAAAGGAGTTAATTGCACTGTAGTTTATTATTGAAGGGTTCATGTCAAGCCACTTGACTTTTCAGACTGTTGGGTGGTCATAATGTGTTGCTAGATACCGCTCATGACTTGAAAATATGAGTTTATTAATTGATGAATTAATAAACCAATCCGGATTAGAATTGATATGATTAATTCTAATTAATTAAGGATTATTAATCTCAAAGACGTTTGGATTAATTCATGTTCGCTACCAATTGACTGGGAAATCTAATAGGTCACACACAATAGAGGATTCTATACTCAATATATTATTTGATAACATAGTGGGGTTAATTGTGAGAAAGAGAAGTTGTTATGGACAAATTATAATTAGTTATAATTTATGGTCCAAATTGTAATTGTGAGAACTTGATGTTTGCAATTACAATTAGAGAATTCTAATTGTTTTAGAATTTCAGATTTTCAGTGGATTTTCGTAACATATATTGGGTATGCACGAAATCCTAATTCAAGGGTTATTCACACGAAAACCCTAGGGCACACACACTCAATTTTTCTCATAACAGTTCATATCAGACATATCAGTTGGTCTTAACAGTTCATGCACTTCAGATCCTCATAACAGCTTATATCAGTTCATATCAGTTGGTCTTAACCCATCCCAGTTATTTCCATATATCATTAGTCATTCATATAGTTATATATCATCAGATCAATCATTCATACAGTCATATATCATCAATTATTCATATAGTTAATCTTTTCCTCCCTCTTTGTCATCAATCAAAATGAAGAATATTAGAAAGAGAGCAGAAAATAATATGTAGAACATAGACAGATAGCAAATATGCATAATATAAGAAAGATGCTGAAAATAAACAAGTAGCCCGAAGCAGAAACAATTATCCCAAAGCATAATCGAAAAATAGAAAAGTAAATTGTTCAAATTTTCAGAAAGTAAACTGTTTGAGAGATGTCATCTGAAGATCATTCTGGCTAACAGATCTACCTGGGAGATGTTAATCGTTTTAGCTTTCGAACTAGCACCATTCTTAGAGTGTTGACCTGCAATTCTGTTGGATTTTCTCTTTACCACAACGTGCTTCTGTCGCTTTCGAGAAGATTTTGGTTTAGAAGAAACAGAAGTTTCTACTGTTTCCTTGATTGGAGAAGGTTTTTGAGCTGGTTTAGGAGCATTATATTTTTCTGCATCAGGCAGATCAAATTCTTCCTCTAAGATAGGTTCATCCTTTTCTTGAGCAGATAATGTTAGGGAAGATACTGGTGTAGTAATTTTAGCAGACATTTCAATTAAAGATATTCTGTTTCCAAGACTATGAATTTCAGAGCTGAGGATGTCCATTTTCACAGCTAAAGAATTATTCGCATCCAGTATACTCTAGGATAAGCCCGCATCCTGATCTTTCCCTTTGGCAAAAGATTCTACTTGAAGAACATCATCAATTTTCCTTTTTGTTCCTGCACTAGGAACAAACTTTCCTTCATCTTTGATTTTCATCAAATTTTCCCTTTCCTTTCCCGCAGTATCTCTCAGTAGTTTCCATTCATTATTTTCCCTCACATAACCTATCCTTTCAAAAGAATCAAAGCTTTAAACATTTTTCTTGGATGGATCACTAGTAGCAGAATTTAAATCAACTTGAAAATAACTAAACACTCTGGTCAACAATTGCCATACAACAGAGCTTTACTTGAAGTATTTCTAGACTACAACATCAATTTTGTAGCTAAAAAACCCGAAGTTTATATGTCTACCCTCTGCTAGAGCCAACATAATTACCATCTGCAGAATGCTTATGGAGGTCTTATGTCCATAGCTTGGTACCACCTTAGTAGACACTATATGGTGCAGAATTCATCCAACCCCATTAAGCCATTTCGTGCTTCTATTACCAGAGTTTCCAAAATTCTTCCCGCCAGGGAAGATTTTCTCAAAATTTTTCAGAACAAAAATATCACTTCCTTCAGGAAATTTATTCAACTCAAAGTATTGAATCCCTGCATCCTACACCTCACATATCCTATTTAACAGTCGATGATTAAACTCAATGTCTTTACCTCTCACCCTCGACACATACCAACGAATCATGAATCCATCCTCAGTTTCTTCAAGCCTACCTTTTCTCAAATTAGCATAAAATTCCCAAACAAGAGGAGTGAATAATTTCTCATCAATAGATAGCAAACTACCCCATCCTATGTGATCAAACATATCCAGAACATTTGACAGATTTAGAAAAGAAGAATGATTAACACGATAACCAGAGATAACCGTCCTGTTCCTTGACACCCAATCATTATACTCAGTTTCGCATTTTAAGTCAATGAAGCAAGGTGCTAGATTTTCAAAACTCATTTATTTCAGAGACGACTCAGAGGAATCGTAGTGAGATGCGGACAAATTCGGTTGAGGGGAAATTTCTTTCTCTTTTGCTTTGCTTGAAACCAAACTCTTTTCTTTATTTTTGGAGATGTTTTGTGCCCCTTCTTTGGTTTTGGAATAGAAGATTTTATCTTTGCCATCTGTAAGATTAGAGCTTTTCTTTTTTTGGACTACCGGTTTTTGAAGAAGAAGAACACAAAGAGTTTTTGGAGAAAGTCAGTTTTCTTTGAAGAAGAACACAGAAGATTTTTGGGAGAGTTGGTTACAAGGGTTTTGAGAGAAAAAATCAGAGTGCTTTGAATGTCTTTGAGTAATGTGAAATAAAGTGCATTGAAAAGATAAGTTTTTCACAGAAGTTTATAAGGACGAGCAAACCAATTTTTTTGAAATGAAAAATTCAAAATAAGGAAAAATATAGAGTATAAATATATAAAAGAGAGTTTTGGATTTTAACCTAATCCGAAGATATCATCCAAAAGACTGTTTTCCTGAGATGCATTTTGGATGAGGGATTTGGATTCAAATACTGCGTCCAAATCAGATGTTGGCGTGTTTTGGATGCAAAACACTATTTCCAAAACCTTTTTCTTCACAAATTCTGCATAAAGAAGACTTATGCCACATGGTTAGTTATCAGATTTTTGTAATTCCCAAACCTCTTCCCGGATTGTTGAATCTTTCCTCAGCTAGAGGTTTAGTGAAGATATCTGCAAGTTGTTCATCCGTTGAAATATATTCAACACACACATCGCCTTTGAGCACATGATCTCGGATGAAATGATGTTTAACTTCTATATGCTTTGTCCTAGAATATTGAATAGAATTTTTTATCAGATTGAGAACACTTGTATTATCACACAATAGAGGTACGCAATTAAAACTAAGATTAGAATCTAGCAATGTATTCTTCATCTACAAAATTTGAGAACAACAACTTCCAGCTGCAATGTATTCAACCTCAGTGGTGGATAAGGATACACACACCTGCTTTTTACTATGCCATAATACAAGAGAGTGTCCAAGAAATTGACAATGGCTACTAGTACTTTTTCTGTCAACTTTACAGCCTGCATAATCTGCATCACTGTATCCTATAAGATGAAATGTGTTAGTGTAAGGATACCATAATCTATAATCGTATGTGCCAATTAGATAACGAAGTATACGTTTTATTGGACATAGATGTGATTCATTTAGACAAGACTAAAAATGAGCACAAAGACATACCGAAAACATAATGCCTAGTTGGCTAGCAGTAAGATAGAGTATACTTCCAATCACACCTCTATACTTATGTTCATCTACTTTCTTACCCTTTTCATCTTGATCAAGCTTTACGGACGTACTCATAGGTGTGCTGATTTCTTTTGCTTCATTCATTCCAAACCTTTTGAGCAACTCCTTGTTATACTTAGCTTAATTTATGATCCCATCCTTAGTTTGCTTAATTTGCAATCTGAGAAAGTAGTTTAGTTCTCCCATCGTACTCATTTCGAATTTTTTCTATATAGTCTTAGCAAACATCTTGCACAAAGAGTCATTAGGAGCACAAAAAATGATATCATCAACATAGATTTGAACAATTAGTAAATCACAAGAATTATCAGATTTGATGAACAAGGTATTATCAATCAAGCTTCTAGAAAAACCTTTTGAAGTCAAGAATCCACTAAGTCTTTCATACCAAGCTCTTGGAGCTTGCTTTAATCTATAAAGAGCTTTAGATAGTTTGACAACGTGATTTGGAAAGTGATCATGAATAAAACCAAGAGGTTGTTCAACATATACTTCCTCCTCAATAAAGCCATTTAGAAATGCACTATTGACATCCATTTGGTAGAACACGAAATTTTTTAAGGATGCAAAGGCAAGAAGCATTTGAATGGATTCTAGTCTAGCAATAGGAGCAAATGTCTCATTATAACAATACCTTCTTCTTGGTTAAATCCTTGGGCGACTAATCTACCTTTATTTCTTATTACAACCTCATTTTCATCAAGTTTATTTCTAAATACCCATTTGTACCAATAACAGGACGATCAAGAGGTCTAGGAACAAGTTTCCAAACTTGATTTCTTTCAAATTGATTTAACTCTTCTTGCATAGCAATAATCCAAAATTCATCATGCAATGTGATATCAATGTAGCTTGGTTCAATATTTGAAAGAAGAGCAAAGTTGTCAATGAAATACCGTCTAGTTTTAACTCCATAGTTTGGATCCCCAACAATTTATTCTTTGGGATGACCTGTTTTGTATTTCCAGTCTTTTGGCAATTGTTGATTCATAGAATCTTCAGTCTGTTCTTTTTCTTGTTCAGCTTGCAGCTCTTCATTCTCTTCTTCTTTTGCATGAGTGTCTAGAAGTGGAGCTTTGAGTAGATCTAACTTGACTTCCTTTGAACATCCTACATCATCGCCATCTCTTTTTGAAGTATAAATGTTAGATTCATCAAACACACCATGCAGGATTCTTCCACACAAAGAGTTCTTTTGTTGTATACTGTATATGTCTTTTTGTTGGAAGAGTAACCAAGAAATATGGCCTCATTGGATTTGCTGTCAAATTTTCAAGATTATCTCGGGTATTTAGGATAAAACAATTACATCCAAACACCTTAAAATAAGAGATAGATAGAGTTTTGTCAAACATAAGTTCAAACAGAGTTTTTCTCAAAAACAGTCTTAGCATAACTCGGTTTATTATATAGCAAGCTGTATTAACAGCTTCCGTCCAAAAATATTTTGGAAGGACATTTTCATAAAGCATAGATCTAGCCATTTCTTGTAAAGTACAATTTTTCCTTTCAACAACACCATTTTCTTGAAGGATTTTTGTGGCTGAAAAATTGTGAAAGACTCCACTTTCATCACAGAAGTGAGTAAATTCACTGTTACAGAACTCTTTGCCATTATCACTTCTAATGGAAATTATTTTGCATCCAATCGAGTTTTGGACGCATCTAATCAGTTTCGAAAATTCATAAAAGGCTTCATTCTTTTATCTAAGAAATAAAGTCCAAGTAAATCTAGAAAAATCATTAACAAGAACATATGCATATTTCTTACCTCCAAGACTAGCAGTCCTCATAGGTCCAAACAAATCTATATGAATTAATTCGAGTGGTTTTGTGGTAGAAATAATTTTCTTCAGTTTAAAAGAGGTTTTGATTTGTTTCCCAAACTGACATGCATCACAAATTTTGTGTTTATAAAATTTCATTTTTAGCAGTCCCTTAACAAGTTCTTTTGAAGACAATTTATTTAGCAAATCAAAAGATACATGACCTAATCTTCTACGCCAAAGATAACCATCATTGTCATATACGGATAGACATCTAATTCCATTAGCTACAAGGTCATTTGAATGAAGAAGAAGTCTAGTCCATTGAGCAAAATATTATGGAAGGTTGCTAAATAAGATGGCTGAAATTTTGGAAACCAATCAAGCTAAATTGCAGGGATTTGTTTGAGAGATTTTTGGACAGCCATTGATGGAATTTCGTGTAGAAGCTCCAGGGAAAAAATGGAACTCTATTAATAGAGGTTTAAGGGAGGTTTTGACAGATTAGGGCTGGTGTTTCGGTTGGAACAAAAATAGGAAACAAGCTGGAAAAATTTCCTGCACAAAATTTCGCTGCACAGGGAATTTGCTGCGTAGAATTTTGACTGCCACTTCCTGCCATTTTTCAGCGAGTTTTGAAGGGGATTTCAGAGGTATTCAAGGCTGGTTTCCGGCCTTCTTTATGGAGGAAAAACATGGCTAAGGTGCTGCACAAAATCTGGGAGAAAACAGCTTGGTTTTGAGCTCTCAAAACTGATTTTCGTACAGGAATTTTTCCTGTTTTGCTCCAGCTTGAGCAGTCCAAAATTGGACAAGAACTTTCAGGTTTCAAACTAATCCTAAAGAACATTTTTCTGGCAGCATTTGGGAGGGAATGTTAGCTAAAAATTTCGACCTTTTGAAGGTACAACAAGCTGGAAAATTTCAGCTCATTCTATGAAGAAAGATGAACTAAGCTAGAGGAAAATTTCAGCAAGCTTACTAGAGGGATTTTTCCTCTTGGAATTCCTCACAACTCTTCCATATTTTTTTCAGACCATAGGAAGTCTTTTACCAAGATATTTTGATCCTAAAAGGCCTCAGCACTTTACTGAATTTTCTGGAAAGAAAAAGGCTAGAACACCTTGATCAAACTAATGAGTTGAGCATTGAGAAAAATTAAAGAACAAGGAAGAATGAATTTCCCTTCAAGAATTTCAAGTAGAGTAAAGAGTGAAATGAGAATTCTCCTAACATGTCTCTCCTAGGACATTATCACTACCTTGTTCTAGGCTCTTAAGGCTGAAACTAATCCTCCCTAAGCAAAAATAAAATTTAATCTAGCTAAAGCTTCTATGTTGGAATTTGAACCCTAGACCTCAATAATCTATTCCAAAGCTCTAACCACTAAACCACAACAACTCTTGTTGCTATTTCTACAAGAAAAATTATTTTCTATTCAATCCACAGGCTATCTCCCTATTTTCACCCCGGGCAAAAATTACCATTTTACCATTCTCACACAATACTCACCAACAAGACTTCAAGACAATAAAACTCGAATCCAGAACACATAAAAATTCATATGAGAATATATTTAACCATGAAATAAAATATGATATGCATCCCAACCCCCTTACTCTAAGGTTGGTTTCGACTGGGGTTTCACACTTGTGATCAAGAGATTAATTCTTGTATAATTTATATTAGATTTGGAGCCGGATTTGGGAGGAAGGAATGATTGAAAAATTTGAAAAGATTTCTTTTGCTAAGCTTTTAGACAAGGTAAGTCCTTGCATCTCATGACTCGTTTATGAAAAATAATTCTATGGAAAGTTCATATGATCATGCATAAATATTTATGTCACAAGAAGCACATGATATGATTTTTACTTATTAGTTTTATTTTATGGTACTTAGTATCACTCTTAGCACATTACAACTTCTAGTTGGGAAAAATATGCATGATCAATTTTGGGAATCTTCTTATGAATGTTATGATATGATTAGGAGCCATGCATCAATGTTTATATCTAATGGCAATTTTACCTTCATGCATATAATTGCGAAAATCATAGTATGAGATTTTGGCTCCTAACAATATTACCTTTGAGGCAAGATATGATATGATTTGATTTATTTGTGACTTGAGCAAATTTGGATAGAACGGATGACATGATTTCTATTTTATTTTGGAGAGAATGTACGATTGTGATTGTTGGTTTGGGCTGAATTTTAAAACAAATATGGTTTTGGGGGCTGAAGCAATGTTTTGATAATGAAATTGTACATTCCAAATCGGAATGGGAATTTCTTGAATCTCCTTGTTGAAGACTTGAGTACTCAAAGGGGCGAAGCTATAGGGCTAGCTTTCGTTGGACTAGGAGAGATTTTCGATTGATAGGCCATATTCGGGAAACTGTCCTTTCCAAACGGGGTGTCAATCCTAGTAGTTTAGCCGGGTCCTTAGCTAGCAGCGGAGTTTTGAGAACTCTGACGGACGGACGTGGGACATCCGGGGCTGAGGCAAATGTGTAAGAGAGAAGAAGGAGGAGCATTCTCTCTGTAGGTTGATCACCTACACGTGATTATTTTTGTACATACCGTAGCCATATTTGTATGGTATTGTTGATCTACAGTCTCGATATGCGATATGGTTGAATAATGATAGATTCCAGACTTTTGCTAAAACAAATTCTTGTTCCAGGAATTTGACTTGAATTAATTGCCCAACAAAATTCTTATATACATTTCTTAATCAATCGTACTTGTGGTTCTCTCTTCAAAAAAAAAGAAAGAAAAAAAAACTTGACAAAGATTTGAGATGGACAAATGCCAATTTTCTGTTGTTTACATCCGTTCAATTTATTTCATAAGCATGCATTATGTCATTGATTTCGTAACTATCATTTTCATATACTACGGACTTACTGAGATTATTTACAATCTCACACGACTTTTTCAAACCTCAATTTTTCAGGGTAGTGTATGTTTATCAAGACCAAGTGCTAAGATCATTTTGTAATAGATTAGGTTTTGATACTCTTCTACCATTACCATGGTGATAATGTATAAGGATTTCGTTTGGCTTACAGAGTTTTATCTTTATGAGACTGTATTGGGATTTATTTAGTTAGTAATTCAGTTTTCACTTTGAAGTTAATGTTAGTTATACCTTGTTACTTTATTTTCTTCCGTTGTTATAAAGACTTCTTGTCTAAAAGGACGGGGCGACATTCCCTGGTCATTTAGGCCACTTAGTAGGGGTGTTACAGTGGCAGTTGCATCGTCGATCTTCAAGGGGTTCCCCACAGCAGATGCTAACTGGAAAAGAATCTGTTTAGAAAACATATGAATGGGAAGATGCTCCAAAGCAATCCACACAGGGACAATTGCAAGATCTGCAGAAACTCTGAAATCAGGGGTCCATTTGAGTATTCTCATGGGAAAACCAAGAAGATACCACAATCCTTTGAGCGATAATCGAATGAAGTCTTCCTCCAAATCTGGCCAGATCAAGATATGCTTCGGATTAAGCCAACCGATATGAACACTACCATTAAGACCAATAGTTTGAAACCCCCGCTTTATGGTGTCCATGGAGGGTTTTCCGTGCGGGAACATACCCACCAAAGCATACTTGAAAGGTTCTGAGAGTTCCTCAACCTCAGAAGAGGAGAAAAAGATGGCAGGTTCACCTTTGAATTGAGATAATGGCTTCAAAAGAGCTGTAGGCGTTGAATCATGGGAGAAAAGCGAAGCAAAGGACCAACGATTCCATGGATCTTCCGACAAAAAGGATGGTAGTGGTGGCTAGGGCGACTGGGAGTTGTCCAGTTGTGAATTGGATTGATCAGTTGGCATTTGTGAGTTGGTGGAGTGGTTTTGTCCGGATGAAGGCAGAGGAATAAAGTGACAAAAGCATGGAAGCTTTGTCCTGAGAGGGATGGATTTAGCAGATGGTCTTTGGGAGTGGTTGAAGGATAGCTGACTGGATTTGGTGAATGGAACAAAGGGACAACAACATGGCAATTTTGTTTTGGAATGGAATTATTGGTTAGCCGATTGTGAGGGGTCCACTAGTGGGTTGGATTAATTCGTTTGGTGTTTGTGAGTGGGGAGGGAATGTTGTCTGGTTGGAGGGGCAGTTAGAAACCAGAAGGAAGGCTGACAAACTGGTTTCAAGGTTTCAAAGCTTGGTTGCAAGGATCAAAAGCTGGAAATTGCAAATAAGGAGGAATGAACTATCTCTCCAAAAATGCAAGAAATGAACAGAATGAAGGGCTATGAGAGACCAAGGAAATGAACTGAAAAGGAAAGAATTGGGCCTGTGTACCGACCTGGAACTGAACAATCTGAAACTGAGATACAATTCTTGACTTTGCACACTATTTACCGGAGCAAAACAAGAGAACCCACTACAAGAGACTGAAGAAGACTGAGATGCTCCAATTGACATCTTCCATTCTTCACCTCATGGACGATCAAGCTCACACCATCTTTTCTGAATGAGTAGACGAAAGCACAAGAGCCAGCATCTGAGAATTTGTTTGAATCTTCACTGAAGATATTGAAGACGAAGAAACCAACTTCAGACCTTCTTCTCGATTCACTAGAACAGCGCTTCTTCCGCCATTAGGGGCAGCATCTTTGAACACAGAGCTCTAACAACACGGACTAAGAAATGGTGTTTTTTTTTTTAAAATCAATTATCAGTGATGAAAAGAAAAAATGAGGGGGAAAAAAGAAGGACCTCTTCATGCCCGTTATATATATGCCTCTTTACTCTTGTAATAGTTAAACTTTTGAAACTTAGAATATTTTTGGTAGAGAAACAAAATTCTCTCTAGAAGAGAGTGTGTAAAGGGTGATTTCCATTTCAAAACCAAATCAAAGGGTTTAGTCCCAGCTTTGATTCAATGTCTCTAAACTTCAAAGGGATAATCTAAATCTCTTTCTCTATTCTTGGGTACTAGTATTTCTCTAGCGTTCTTGATAGGTTGAGTTTTTAGGTGCCTTAAAATCCTATCTTTTTGTTCTAATATCTTCATAGACTAGGGTATTTATGTGTTTTGATGTAGGCTAGATTCACCAAATCTCATTGCGTTAATTGCATTTGCATTTAGTTCATTTGTGCGTAAATTTGGTAGGGATTTGGGTAACCAACTCTAGGATTCTTGTTCTTCAAAATCAAGAGGCTTCCGCGTACCGTATCATTTCCTTTGATTTTTTCTTCTTTGTTATCCAAGAAAGCACCACTCATTTGGTGTTAGGAAGGCTGTTCCTTATTGATATGAAGATTGCACAAGTGGGCTCAAGGTAATCTCCAAAACTATTCTTCATTTCCTTTCTTATTCAAACCGAAACAAGACCTCATTGTCTCCCTGTCTTTCCTCCTAGAAAACACAAGAGAAAGGTTCAAACTTCTTTGTAGATTAACAAAGTTTAAAAAGATAAGCTTCAAAGAACTCATTTTTCCCTGAGAAAAGCCTTTGCCCGAAACGTTACGCTTGCTGACTACCTTTGGAATTTTAGTTTGTAATGCTTTTTTTTTTTTTTTTTGTTATATTGATGTAAGAATGGTGTATTTAGATTAGGGACATGTAAGACTATGTGAACATGAAATCCTTTGTGTAAAGAAGCTATTTTTCCATCTTATCTATGTTTAAACCAAAAATGTGATCAATCTGGCCAGAAAATGTGTTTGATGTATAATGCTATTTTTTCGTCTGATTATATGTAGAAAATGATGTGAATATTATGGTATTAAGTTCTGCTTTGTGTGTGTGTATTATGCGAGGAAAATAACAAGTTTTGATGTGGGAAATGAATGTGAAGTTGGTGTGTCGCTAGCTGTGTATTGGGAGTGGAATGATAAACTTTGGAAGCATAATATCAGTGAAGGGCTTGCTATGATTTAAATTTCTAAGTATTCTATGATGACTTGGAAATCATTTGGTATGATTTTTTAGGGGAAAAGTGCTGAAAATTGAGTCTTTTAATTTTGCTATGAAACTATGAAAACTGTGAAAAACCCCTTGTTCAGAGAGTCAATTTGAACCCCAATGAACAGCTTTCCTAACTGAATTTGGCTATAAAATTTGTAGTGTATGAACCTTAGGATGCTACAAAAATTTGAGAGAATTATTGAAAAATCATTTGTAGATTGAGAGAAATGAATTTTTGAATATGATCGCGCAGGACTATCAGAGTGGGTTACTGTTTCGGCAGTGGGTTTTGCAAAAATTATTTGACCACCATTATAAGTGGAATCTTGAGGAGAAATTTACTAGGTAATTCACCTAACATGTTAAGGTATCAAATTGAAAATTTTCACTAAAATATTTTTCTCCCGTAATTAATATGATCTTTATGACTCCTGTTTTGTCATTGTGAATGTAATTTTAGTTTTGAATTGAAAAGTATTTTTGCATGCAAAATTAGGCTGTAAATGTGACGGAATTTGACTTGAATGGATTTATGAGATGTCTAGGATGATTAGAAATAGTTTTATGTGAGCTTTGATGAGTGTAAATAAATTATACAATCATTACCCAAAAATAGCTACTTTTTGCAAATAAAACAGTAAGAGTGATTTTAATTTTTGCAAAACTATTTTTGTTATATAATTTGTTTTGTGTACTTAGTGTCGATACTAAGACTTCTTGAAACCAATGTAAATGGGTTTATAAGTTGATTTGAGATTATGAATAGCAATTAGGGTTCCATATGGTAATTTGGGTTTTGAATAGAAATTAAGGTTTAGTGTTTGTTCATTTGTGTAAATGGAGAAATTGAAGAATTCTATGCTATGTGATATTGTTGGTTGCCTTAGAAGCCTATTAAAATTGGTAAGGGGATATTCCAACTTTTAGAATTAAGTGTTTTAGAAGTACTTAAAACCTAAGTAATTCCCCAATTGCCTTAGGATCTTGATTAGAATTTTACACGAGACATGTAAATAGGAAATTAATTCATATTTATTGTATATGGTAGAATTGGTGGACTTAGACGAAGGAGGAGGAGGAGGACTTAAATTAAGTTGCAAAAATTTGCTAGTTTGGATTAAGGTAAGTCCTTGCATTCCAAGTACCTTTTTGAAATGCATATTATGAAATGCAAAATACATGCAAAAATATTATGTTTAAAATATGTAAAACTTGCATTAAAATGCATATATAATGTTTGTATAATTTTATGAGATGTTTTATGATTAAGGCATGTAGATTATGATTTAAATTATGAGCATGCCATTTTGAGAAATTATTTATGCATGAAAATAATATCCATTGAAATTAATGTTTCGATTATGACATCACGATTATTTCCTGCATAAATATTGTGGTGAAATTTCTCATGAGCTTTATGATTATGGAATGGAGTCACGCATCTAATATGCAACACATGAAAATATATCTATGCATTTCGTGCATGTAAAATGTTGCGAAAACCATGGCATATATTTTATACAAAATCGCTCCAAGTTTTAATATGGTAAATTTTAGGCGATGACTTGTTAGGCCTTTAATGAATTTTAGGATGGATATAGGGAAGTTCTTTTTTTTTGTGAATTTAGGAAAAAATAATTATATTTTGATTTTGGTGAGGTTGAGACTTGGGAAATAATTTGATTATTTCATAGCAGAATAGTGAACTCTTGAACCATTTAATTAATAACATTGAGATATCAATAGTTGAGGCTATAAGACTAGCTCATGTTAGATTAGGAAAGCATTCTGGTAACTTTTTCCAAACGGAACGATAGTTCTTGTAGCTGAGCCAGGTCTTAGCTAGCAACACAGTCTCAAAGGGGAGTTAGAGGATGAACATGGGACATCCGGTCTGATTATTTATGAGAGAGATGGCAAAGTATTCTCGAGTGAGGGATGTATAAACCTACCCCAATATTTGGCATTGTATGTGCCTGAGCCATATATATGACATATCGCAATAAAGTTGTCACAGTATGAGTATCTTAATAATATACAGAATATGGTATTATAATGTGTTCAAGAATTTTGAATAAATAAATTTGATGTTTCAGAGATGTGACATGAATAATTTACATAACAAATTTATTATGTAAGGTACTGATTTCGTGCTTGCTGAATTGCCCAAAAAATAAGCATGTATTTGAGATTGTTTAAATTAGGACTTACTCATGCATCATGACATTGATTTTGAAAATTATGATACGAACTCACATGCTTTGGACTTACTGAGATTTTTATAATCTCACATGATTTTCTAATTATGCTTTCAGGGGAAGGTGAGCCTATCAAGACTAAGGAGTAGATTTATCTCTTGTAATAGCGATTGTCTTGATATAATATTTATTATCTCTTATTTGGATCATTTGAAATTTTTTTTTGAGACTTAAGTCTAAGTTGAGATTGTAATAGCCACATTTGAAGTTTTAACTTAAGTTTTCTAAATTTATTTATCTATTCTTTTATTTAGTACCATATTATAAAGACCCTTAGTTCGAATGACAGTGCGATATCCTCGGTCCGATTGGGCTATGTATATAGTGGGGTGTTACAATTGGTATCAGAGCCTAGGTTTAGATTAAAACATTGGTGTAGATTAAATTTTAACAATGGACTAGGCTTATGCTTGGATTAGGTCTAGAATTAAGCACTAGCCTTGGTTTATAGGATTAGAATGGTTTTAACTTTGTTGACTTGTGAATTAAGTCTCTTGGACAAGTTGATGATAATTTCTTGCTGAGCAACGATGGGTTTGTGGATATGAGGGGTAACCTTATACCTATGTTTTATAGTGATAATGGTTGTAATAAAGTTATTGAGAAAAAGTCTACGGTAACAAAATAGATGGGCACTTTTGAGGAAGTTGACAAACATGTTTATGTGTGCTCTCTCCGCATAAGAAGGCTAAGTAGGACAATAAGTTATGAGATCTTTGATACTCCTACTAAGCTTAATACTTCGACTACACCAGTCTAATTTATCAAATGGGGATTGTGAGTAAGAGTTTCATTTTGGTGACTTTAAAACTTAGGAGCTTAGCACAAGTACATTGGAGACTTGTAAGTTTCTAATATGTTTGATATTTGTGTGTACAGGGACATTATTTGGAAAGCCCCTATAAATGTATGTTGTATATGTTACGTAAAATATCTTTATATGTCTTTTTATTTGATTGAGTATGCTATATGCACATATACTTGTTCCCGGTACATGGCTTATTTACTCGTTAATGTTGAACCCAAATGATTGGTTTGAGAAACGTCTCACTGCAAGACATGTGGGTGACTTTTGAGTTTAGTATTAAAAGAGGTGGTATTTGTGGGAAATAGATGCCAGCTACAATGTATATAACTACTGTGGACGCAGCCACACAAATAGAGAATGAAGACATACGGAGGACGACCTCGAGGATAACCTCAATAATGAGAAACTTCCATGCTAAAAGACTAATAGAATCACAGTCGAAAAGTAAAGGAAAATGAGCAAAAACTATACCGATGGGAACAGTCTCGACAACGGTAACTTACTATTCATTTGGAAAGAAAGGATGCAAGAAGTGGGATTGTCGGTTCACAGGTGCACATGAAAGGTGTTTTAATTATGGTGACCAAACTCACTTGGGGAAAAATTGCCAGCAGCTATCTCAAATGGACCTAACAAAACCTGCCCCTCTACCATATCTGACCAATCGAACGAATACGACAAATGGAGGAAACAACGTGAAGCCACAAATGAAGGTTAAAGTGCTCATCCTGAACCATAAGGACTTGGGGGCAGATCTTACAGCAATAGAATATACACTTACTAACTAAGACTGAGCTTTAAATGCACTAATTGACCTTTGTTCTACACATTTTTACTCTGACTTTGATTCGTACTTGGTCGCATTGTGGTTGTTTAGAATTTTCATTTAAATTGTTATTAAGTATCTTGTTGTGTGGTTTTAGAGTGTAGGAAATATTATCAACAAATCCACAAGCAATTAAGTTTTAAATTAAAATGCTAAATACACAAACCATACAATTGGGTAAGTATACTCATTGCGTAACATAGAGTTATACTTTTATATTGGCAAGTATCGAAGATCCTCCGGAAAGGGATACTATTACTAACTCTTCTTCTATTATTTAACTTAATGAATAATTATAATATGGTATGTACAATGGACGAACAAAGGGAATCAACACAACCCCGCACAAGATTGGCCAAGAAAATGTTAAGGATAAGAAAAAGAGTTATGGATATGTAATTGTTAAGAATCCCTCTAAATTAGCCAAGCACTAAACACAGCTCAAGATAATTAAATTCCAATCCTAATATCGATAAGTGTCATAAATGCAAATTTCACTTTCTTTCAAGTTATAGATTTTTTATTCTTAACCAAACGAAGGGTATCCCTAGCTTTCCAATTTTCTCTAAGAAGCATTAAGCACAAAACCCCAATTATTCTGAAGAACCTGACACCCCTATCTCTAGGTGATATTAGGGACCCATAGATTACTAAATTATAATCCCTCAACCTCTCTCTTGAATTAATTAAGGGAAAATACATATTAAATCCATTAGTTTGGTACTCAATCCCGAACCCCAACTCTTGAATTCATTAAGAAAGAACAAAACAAACAATGAATTCAATATAAATAAGCCCAGGTAATCATTCATTAGAAATTGAAATACAATAAATCAAGAGAAAATTTTAATACAAAAATCTAATTAGAGTTCATCCCTTCAAGAACGATTAAAATATATATATATATATATATATATATATTTATTTATTTATTGCCCAAGTGAAAACAAAGAAAATGGAGGAAGGTAAACTCACTGACAAGCTACCTTCATCATCTTCTCCAAACTTCCCTTGAGCAATTTTCTATTCTTCTCCTTGAATATGCTCTCCTATGTGAGTGGGTGTTTTTCTTTGATGTTGGCCATCTATTTCTATCTAAAGTATGGTATTTATAGGCCCCACAAAGCCATAAAAATTGCAGCTGAAACAAAGTGCAAAATTGTCATGATATTAACCGATGCATATTAGTGTGTAGAACCGGTACTTGCTATTTCTAGTAAGTTGATTTTCTTCTGTTTCTAGTTCAACCAGCGCCTATTATTGTTAAACTCGGAGCCTATTATCTCTTGAATACCCTGTTTGCTTCACTTTTCCTCTCGAAATTCGTTGAGCCTACCCATAACTTTGTACAACCGGTCACTAGCTTTGGTCTTTTACTCCGTGAAGCCGATCCCTGGCTATGTACAACCACTCATTGGGTTTGTCCTTTTATTTCATGAAGCCGGTCCATGGCTTCTCAAAGCCAAGGATCAGTTTTAGTTATTCTTTCCTAGATGAAACCGGTTTCTTGTTATTTTTCTTCACTAAAGTCGGTTGTGCTTTATTTCTTCAAGCAGCAGGTGGTCCATGGCTTTGACAAGCCATAGACCGGTTATCAAATCTCCAAGAAGTTGGTTCATGGCTTTGACAAGCCATTGACCAGTTATGTTTTGTTCTAAGCCAAACCATGCTATGTTTACTTTGCTTTAGCGATTCAATAGTTTAGTTTGGATTCATCTCTACTTAAGCTCCTTTTCACAAGCTTTTGTGCAAATTTTCATTATATTCATTCAATATTAATTCTACACAAAAGTATATTAAAGTGAGAAAAATAAATGGCATTTAATCTAAAAATCAATCATAAGTATGCCACAAATGACCTAAAAATATGTACACAATTGACGCATATCATATCTTTTTTGGTGTAAGGATGAAAAACTAATGAACTATACTACGAGTATAAAAATGTAGTTTGGAGGGATGGTAAAAGCTTTATAAACTTGGTCTAGTATGTGTATATGCAAAGGAGATTAGAATATTTATTATCAAGGTTAAAATTTAAGATTACCATATATGCCCTGTTTGTAGGAACTTCTTTAGGTGAACCAATAGAAGTAGGAAATATGAACAAGGGTGTAGGATTAAGTTAGGAAAAGAAGAATTATGGAGAAATCTGATTCTTATCCCTTTAAAAACAATGATCCTATTTTAGGAATGGAATGGGTATCTAAGCATTGTGCTCAAGTAGACTATAAGAGTAAGGTAGTACAGTTTTTCACAACCAAAAGAGGTGTTGTAGAATTTAAGAAAACCAAGTAAAGGAATTGAAGTGTCTGATATCGAGAGTTAAAGTTTGAAAGCTTTTCAAGGATGATCAATTAAGAGTATTAATAGGATAAGGACATACGTGATTTAGTATATCACTATTGAAGGGCTCCCGTATTATCTGATAGGATTAAAGATGGGACCCTAAGGGATAGTATTATTATCTCAAACTAAGCTTGAGATAAGTATATTACCAAGTGTGAAATTAAGAGAAAGATAATCCTAAGACATTATTTGACACTAAGTTTGAGTGCATAGAGTATTTGAAAAATATTTTTTAGTAAATTAAGGGAGAATAAGCTGTTGCCAAGTTTAGTAATGTAAGTTTTAGTTGTACAATTTTAACTTTGAGATATGTGGTAACAAAAGATAGGATTAAAGAAAACACATCTACTGTAGAAACAATCACTTTATTATAGAGGCCTGAGATTAGCATGGAGATCTAAGATATTACGAGACTGACAGAATAGTACTGCCACATTATTAAAGGATTTTCAATCCTTACATCATTTTTGACATGACAACTGCAGAAGAATAAGATGTATTCAAGGAAGCGAGAACCGTAAAAGGAGTCTCCAAGAGCCCAGGAGAGGACTTACCCCTGCACCTATGCTAAGTCACTAAAAAGAGAAATGTTCCCCACCTTATACATAGATGCATCGAGAGAAGGATTTAGAGTCGTGGTGGCAATTTCTTTTGATGATGGCTCATCTTTCTTCCAAGTATCTTCATGCGGGCTCATTTGTCCCACCGTCTATTATTATTGTGAAATTTCTCCCTAAGCTTGGTTAACTAAGGCTATCTTATCCCTTTCATTTACCGCTTGTCATTGTCCCTTATTGAATTCATCAACATTGTGCCAAACTTAACTATGTCATCTTTATGTTGGCTTTCATTTCTTACTTTATTGAACTCATTCTATATAATTTGTGTTTCAATTTCATATTGCTGATTTAGCACATCTTGCCTTCCCCTTTCCCAACTAGTTTCATCTCTTTCCTAGATTCTAATATTATTAACTGCTCAATCTTTTCACCAGTATAGTCTTGTACCTCTTTATTACTCAAAACCTTCTTTCTCTTCTTTGAATGATATTGACTATAAGTGCTTATCTTTTTACTCATGGTTGTACTACTTCCTATAAGTGTATTTCGTATAGGAAAAGCTTGAGTATCTAAGGACTTCTTCATTCCACCCATCGAAATTGTGCTCATTAATCACAATAATTCCTCTAACAATTAATTGTTTCAATCTCTCACTTTTATGCTCTTTGATGATTTTTTTCATCACTAACCTTCTCTTGATGAATGAATTTTTCAATCCTTTATCCTCTAGAGTTGGTAACTCAACTTCTAGTGCCTAAGCATGTAAGAGAACAGGGCTATTGTAAGGGCCTCACAAAAAAATCAAGGTCATACAAAATCAACTACCCTACTTATGATTAGAATTAAGCTAGACTAATGTCGTGATTGATGCATTGAGCCAAAAGGGGTGAGGATAGCAAGACTCCAAGTTTAGGAAGTGCAACTGCTTTACAAAATTTTATCTCTAGAAGTAGAAGTATGAAGGGAAGAATTAGTTCAAGAATATAAGCGTGACACTTGACCTGAAGTAGAAAATAATTGTCATACGATTAGTTTAAACCAGACTTTCACACTTTCTAGGAGAAGGAAATGGGAAGGGAGAACCAAGATTTCTATGTTGATGACCAAAAAGTAACATATTATTGTGAAAAATTAGGTATGCCAAAAAGATGAATCGAAGAAGAAGACTTTGAGAGAAGCACAGAGAATGTGATACCCCTTTGTCTTTAGAAAGTAAAGATGTGTAGTGATATGAAAAGATGTTTTGGTGGCCCGAAATGAAGAAAGAAGTTGCTTATTTTATATTAGTGTCACTCTCTTGTCAGCAAGAGATTGCAACAAGGGTGCGGATGAAATACTCGGATGTGCTCTAAGGTATGGTAACAGATAATTTCAGGGATGAAATTCCTTTAACAGGGAAAGGTTGTAATACCCTGCCCATTTACACTTTGTTCATCGGGGAAAGAGCACTTAATTTTTGAGCATAGATACTTATAGAGATTGTTTACGTAATATATTTATTTAATTTCTTTATGAGTATTAAGTGTGTTTGTGAAATAATATGAATAGTTTGTGATGATTAAGGTGACTACTTACCATTACGTGTGAAAAATAATTTATTCTTATTAAATTAAACATAGTTATAAAGAAATATTTTTACAACAATTTTACGGAGAAAAATAAATTTTACAAGTTTTATAAACCCTATTTTAAATTATTTGAATTTATTATGTGAATGAATAACTTAAGTCTTATGTGAACTATAATATTACTTAGGAAGAAATATAATTTATTTGTATATATATTTGCTCAAATGAAAATTTAATTTACTTGAATAATAATGAATTACTATTATGCTAAATTATTATTTGAAAAAAAGACAAATATTATTTTCGATTTCACTAATAAGAGAAATAAATTTAATAAGTCATATAGAAGCTCATTCGAAGCAATTCTTGATTTTTGAATTGAGACTTTTACTTAAACAAAGAGCAATTGATTTTGATTATGTGCTAAATTTTTAATTAGTCATCAAAATAAATTGGCCAAGCCTACTTGACCAATTCAATTAAAATTGATTTTGAACAAGATTATTTCTAAGATCCTAGCTGACAGACTTAAACTGGTTGTACCACACCTGGTAGACACTTCCCAATCAGCTTTCATTCAGGACAGACTCATGATGGACAACATCTTGATGGTCTAGGAACTTATGCATATGTATAGTAGAAGAAGAGTGTCTCCTCGATGCACAATAAAGGTGGACCTACGTAAGGCTTATGACTCTGTTAATTGGTTTTTTTTACTGGATCTTCTCCATGAGCTTGGGTTCCCTCCTCTCTTTGTGAACTGGATTGAGCAATGTGTCACGACTACTTCTTTCTCTCTTGCTATCAATGGGATTGTCCATGGTTTCTTTACTGGTGCAAAGGGTATACACCAAGGGGATCCAATATCCCCCCTGCTATTTGTTATTTGCTTAGAATATTTCTCGCGAGTGGTTAAAGTGCACACACTTGGAACATTATTCAATTATCATCCCAAGTGTAAGGAGTTAAGGATTACTCACCTTGCTTTTGCGGATGACCTTATGGTGTTTGCTAGGGGTGATTGCTCTTCTATTTGTATTCTCTTTAATTGCCTTGATGAATTTAAAAGATGTTCCGGTCTTGAAATCAATAAGGATAAAACCAGTATCTATCTGGCCGAGATTAGTATGAATGAGCAGGAGAATATTCGTAATACTACTGGAATCCCCATTGGGGAATTTCTGTTTCGATACATTGGCCTACCAATCACGAATGGCAGGATTAGGCTTACTTACTACAAACCATTACTTGATCGTATTGGCTCGTACATTGGACGTTGGTCTGCTCGGTCCCTCTCTTATGCTGGCCACCACCAACTGATCCAATCCGTTCTCCAAGGTGTTGAGTGCTTCTGGTTATCTATTTTCCCTACACCATCTGCGATCATATGTCAGTTGGATAGGATGACCAGGGATTTCCTGTGGGACTCAAAGAAATCTAAGGTTGCTTGGAAGAATATATGTCTTCTAAAAATTGAGGGCAGACTGGGATTGCGGAACTTGCACACTTGGAATGAAGCACTAATGACCAGAATCATTTGGGACATCCAAGCGGAGAAACAATCAATGTGGGTTAAATGGGTGAACCACTTCTATTTAAAGGGCAGATCGGTTTGGGAGTGTGATCATCACGAGGAACTCTCACCATTGTTTCGCAGGCTGTTAACAATTAGGGACATGATTATGGAGCGCGAACTGGATATTCAATGTGCGGTTGATCTTCTTCATTCTTGGGCTCTGAGCAATAATTCCTTCACTTCTCTTGCGTATGACTATCTTCGTTCAAGTGCACGGAATGTGTATTGGGCTAATACCATATGGAAGCAAGGACTGACTCCCAAACACTCATTCATCCTTTGGTTGTGTGCTAAGGGTAGACTGAAGACTAAGGATACATTTGTGTTCAGGATGGACGACTTGTCTTGTCCTCTATGTAAGGTATATCCGGGAACGACTAATCATCTGTTCTTTAGATGTTCAATTTCTGCAGCAATTTGGAAGGAAGTGAAAAGATGGCTTCGTCTACCATTCAGTTTGAACTCGGCCAAGTCTTGTCTCAAGTGGTATAAGCGTGGCAATTGTGGTATGTCGTGGTTCAGCAAGGCTAGATCTACTGCTTTGGCAGCCACTTTCTACTACATCTGGTGTGCTCATAATAAGGCCATTTTTGAGGATGCGGTTTGCCTACCGTTGCAGATTATAAAGAAAATTAAAACACATGTGTACACTGTTACTTTTAACTTGTACCCTGATGTCCTGCAAACCTTTGAATCCTGTTTTTGAGTACCACTAGCTGCCAGTCTCCTTGACTGTCAACTAGTAGCCCATGTAAATTTCTCTTATATATATTAATATATTAACATTTACATCCAAAAAAAAAATTGATTTTGACATTGACCAAGACTTCTTAACCAAGTCAATTAAAATAATTTTGACCAAAACCTAATGTTCTAAAAATCAATGAAAGGACGAACCTACTCGTATATGTACATCCGTTTACAGTGAATCTTGGCCCTTAAAAGATATCTAATCTTGGCTTTTCATTTCCCACAAGATTTCAAATAATTTCCTCCCATGCATAGGATCAAATTAGACTAATATAAAAACTCTTTTTTCACTCCATTCTTTCCTCCCCAAAATTGGTGACCTCTCCTTTCTAGAAGATAAACATTTCCTGACCTTTCACAAGTTGTCGGCCAGCCTCTCAAAGCTGCCCAACATTAATTGTTCCAAGAGAAAAAATAATTCTGCATTACCACTTTCTTGGCCAAAACATATAGCTCCCATTTCTTTTGATTTTTTCCTTCTTTGTTCTCCATGGAAACACCACTCATTTGGTGCTAGGAAGGCTATTCCTTACTGATTTTTTCTTTTTACTATTCCCTATTGATTTGAATACTTGAACAAGTGGCCTCAAGGTAATCTCCCAAACTATCCTTCATTACCTATCTTTTTCAAACTGAAACAAAGCCCATTGCCTACCTTTTTTCCTCCAAGAAAACCTAGGAGAAAGGCTGGAAAACCTTCAAGTCCAAAGCTTCCCTTTACTACCTTTCTTTGCAGATTAACAAAGCTTGAGAAAATAAGCTTCAAAGAACTCATTTTTCATTGAGAAAAGCCCTTGGCCGAAAGGCTATGCTTGCTGACCATCTTTGGGATTTTAATTTGTTATGTTGATGAAGGAATATTGGTGTATTTAGGGGACATGTGAAACTATGTGAACGTGAAGCCTTTTGTGTGAAGAAGCCATTTTTTCAACTTATATATGTTTAAACTGAAAATGTGATCAATCTGCCTAGAAAATGTATTTGATGTATAATGCTATTTTTTCTGGTGACTTTGTGTTGAAAATGATGTGAATATCATGGTTAATGTTCTACTATGTGTGTTTGTATTAAGTAAGGAAAATAATGAGCTTTGATGTGGGAAATGAGTGTGAAGTTGGTATGTCCAGAACAGAGGGTTTACTGGTTGTATATTGGGACTAAAATGATAAATTTTGTGGGCATGATATTATTGAAGGGCTTGCTATGATTTAAATTTCTGAGCATTCAATGATCAGTTAGGAACTTTTTGGTATGGTTTTTTGTGGGGAAAAAGTGCTGAAAATTGAGTCTCTTGATTTTTGCTATAAACTATGTAAACTGTGAAAAAATTCCTGTTCAAGGTGTCATTTTAAACTCCCTAAAAACACCTTTTCTAACTGAATTTAGCTATAACATTTGTATCCTGGAAACAGTAGGATATGAAGAAAATTTGAGAACAAGAATACTGAAAAATCATTTATAGACTGAGAGAAATGAAATTTTGAAAACTATTGCACAGGACTGCATGAGTGGATTACTGTCCAGAGTGGGTTTTGCAAAACTTATTTGACCCCTTTATAAGTGGAATCTTGGGGAGACATTTATATAGTAATTCACCTAACAAGTAAGGTATTAAATTGAAAATTTTCACTAGAAATTAAAATGTTTTGCTTAATTAATTAATATGATCTTTATCTATTTTATTAGTGTGAATAGAGTTTTGGTTTTGAAACGAAAAATGTGTTTGCATAAAAAATTTGCCATAAATGTGATGGAATTTGACTAATATGGATTTTATTATATAGCTAGGATGATTGGAAATATTTTTATGTGAGCTTTGATGAGTGTAAATAAATTATATGATTTTAGGTAATAAAACCCTATAATAGCCACTTTTTTGCAAATAAAACAGTAAGAGCTATTGTAATTTTTGCATAACGATATTTGTTGCATAATTTGCTTGGTGTTCTTAGTGTTGATCCTTAGGCTTCTTGAAACCTATGTAAACAAGGTAAAATTTTGATTTGAGATCATGAATAGTAATTACAATTTTATATAGTAATTAGGGTTTAGTTATTTGTTCATTTATGTAAATGGAGAAATTGAGGTATTCTATACTATGTAATACTATCGGTTGTCTTAGAAGGCCATTAAATTTGGTGAAAGGATATTCCTACCTTTAAAATTAAGTGTTTTTGAATTACTTAAGACCTAATTAATTCCCTAGTTGTCCTAGGGTCTTGATTGGAATTTTATATGAAAATAGGAAATTAATTCATATATATTGTACATGGTAGACTTAAACGAAGGAAGAGGTGCAAATACTTAAATTAAGTTGGAAAAACTTGCTAGCTTGGACTAAGGTAATTCCTTGCACCTCACGCATCTTTTTGAAATGCATATTACGAAATGAAAAATGAAAAATCCATGCAAAAATACCGTATTTAAAATATGAAAAAATTGCATTAAAATGCATATATACTAATATATGTATAATTTTATGATTATGGCATGTAAATTATGATTTAAATTATAAGCATGCCATTTTGAGAAAACATTCGTGCAAGAAAATAATGTCCATTGAGATTATTGTTTTGATTATGATATCATGATTTGTTCATGCATAAATATTGTGGCAAAATCTCTCATGAAGCTTTACGATTATGGAATGGAGCCATAAATCAGATATATAAAGCACATAAAAATATATATGTGCATTTCATGCATATAAAATGTGGTAAAAATCATGGCATATTGATGAGTTCTTAAAATATACCGAATTCCATGTCATTTGCGCTATAATTGTCTGAATTTTTGAATAAATGACTACTTATTTCCCTATATTTGAATTATTTTGTGTAGATTTCATTGGAGAAGATTTGTTGAAGGAGCAACGTGAAAAAGCACTAAAAAGGAGTTGAAGAAGACTAAACCAGCACCTGATAGTAGCTTGAACTTCGTGAGTAACCAATGCTGGACAATATATGTGAATAGGAGCCAGTTAGTAGCTAGAATTTTAAAAAAGTACCTAATTGTATAAGTGAACAGGTGCCGATTAATGTTGCAAAGGCTACTGCTCTGATAAATTTTAGGATTTTTCAAATTAAATTATAAATACCCCTAAATCCACGAAAGAGAGAGAAGAATACCCTAAAACCCTAGAACGGCCAGAGAGATTCAAAAGGAGGATCAAGGCTTCTATTGAAGAGAAGAAAGACATCTTCAAAGATGATTTTCGAGAAGAAGAAGAGGGCATCAACTTGTCGAAGTGTTTTTCCTTTTTCTCTCCTTGTACTCTTGTCTTGATTTTGTATGCTTATTATGGATTTATAACGTGTTTAATGGAATGAACCCTTATTTTGCTAAATATTAAGATCTTTCTTAATTTATTGCAACCTATTTTGGTATTCAACCATTAGGTTTGAATTCTATTTATTTATTAATTGGGTTTTCTTTATCCTAATGAATTTGAAAGATGGGTTAGGATTTAGGGGTTGGATTGGTTACTTACCTCATGGGGTTTTCTTCGATTAGCTCGAGAGAGGGGTTGACAAAAGGGAATAAGGTGATTGAAGGATTGTGGTGTTTCCTAGAGATAGGGATATTATTTTTTGCAAATTGAATTGGGTAATTAACCTTAATACCCCTTGGATTTGATTGGTGAGGTAGAGATACCCATCAATAAGGTTAAAGGTGAGGGACTCATAACTCAAGAGAGAGTGGGTCTTGTTTTAGGTTATCCAACTGGTGCCAATCTTAGATTGTTAATAGGTTAAGTTAAAAAATTGTTGTTCGACTTGGTTTGCGGATTCCACTTAATTACATGACTTATCCCACTTATCTCATTCTTTGGATAGTTTTGTGACTTTAGATGTTCCTTTATGTGTATGAGTTGGTTGGTTCTCTTGATAATTCATGGTTGTGTTTATACAATTTTGATAGGCCAAACAACGAAATAAAAATGAATTAGGGGTACTTGTCACTTATCTTGGGATTTTTAATACTTGCCAACTGGAACTCTAAACTACATGATAGATGCACTTATCTAAATGAATGTTATGTGTGAGTAATTTTAGCATTTTATAATTTAAAACTTAAGTGAGCATGATATCACTTTCTTTATACACACAACATATGCATCAAGTTTTTAGTGCCATTACCGGGGATTGGCAATATCTTGAAAAGCTTAAATTTTGTTGATTTGGCCTTGCAAATATGTATATATTTGTACATGGTACTAACTTGAAGGTAAATACTTGTTCGTATGGTTGTTGTAAACTAATTTGATTTGGACAAAGTGTACTTGAGAGAATTCTCTTTGTTTTTAAGTACTTCTTGTTCTTTTGTAGCTTTAAGATGATTCATTGATATATTGATTCCTTAATATTTGATTTATTTATTCATTGATAATTAGTTATTGAGATTATTTAGTATGAAGATATACACTCTATATTTTGTGTTACTCTTACGATTCAATGTCTTGAACACGAAGTAATTAATGTTTTATGTGATTTGAAGGGAAATCCTTTTCTGCATATGAGTAGAAGGTTACAAGGGCATATTAATGATTTTAATCCAGAGATAGAAATGACTCTGAGAAGATTAAGGATTGAATGAAAGAGAAGAATTTGGTAGTGCAAGATCTTGAAGGAGGTAGATTGTATGTCTTATTAGAAAATAAAACTTAATAAAATTTTTATTTTAATTAATTGTTTGAGTTTTCACTTTTTTTTTTGTGCATAATTTTACTAAAAGAGACCCATTATGTTTAAGTAAGTGGTCTATTTAAATAGATTTTTTACAGTAAAATATGGATTACGAGTTATTTAACACATAAAACTGTTGTTCTTAAACGGATGATGAGAATTGGAATCTTATCATAATAATGTCATTATGTTATAAATTTCAAGTAAGGAATGACTTACCTTTAGCCAGTGAGTAGTCTTCTCATTTCTATATAGTAGAAACTCAGACTACTACTACAGTATGGACTTATACCCTATAGCTTGAATATGCATTTGTTATCTGACGAAGCTAGAAGCATATACTTTGATATACTATAGCTGAAGTTCTATAGGACCAATATACTTGTATGTTCAGTATATGTGACTAGTTAGTAAGACAGACTTGTACAAGTTAGCTTTTACACCATATCGCCCTTTGGGACTGTTCGAATAATCAAAATATCTAGGGCCTTGGGGAGATATGACTTAGATGTTTGCTTTAGTGTTGCTTTCTTGGAAAGCAAAAATATTCTAAGAAGTCGTGAATTATTGGACTAGAGCTTTAAGGATAGTAGGTGTCATTTAGAGAGGTGTTAGTATATTCTTCTTCTCTGAATGTACTGCATTACACAGAATGATGTATTTGTCATAACGCTTGTAGGTCGAAGACTTTACAACGCAGTATTGTCCTTGGGTCAATATTTCTTTATGCTAATATTAAGAAATATTTAAAATATAAAATACAATTATTTATGTGGCAGTGATATTTTGGTCTTTTTAGTAGCTAAGGCAATGTGCCTTTTGGTCCTCAGAATAGCACGTAAGTCCTAATTGATTTTGGGTTGAGGAAATGGTCTTGTTTGAAGAGGATTTTGTTTTATTTAGGAAGTGTAATTTTTATTTGGGTGGAATTAAAATAAAGGGTCCAGAGAGAATAAAGTAATTACCTAGTTTTATTAGTTAATTAATTATTTAGGACCTAGGTCCAGATTGAATAATAGAAAATTAGCCAGGACTTAAATTGGGTATAAAGCTTGAGAAATTATGTTGGTTTATTTAGACTTGTTGATTATTTATTAGGTATTTACTAGTCCAGGAATAAATAATTAAAGTTCATTATTTATTCATTTATGGACTTGTTAAGTCCAAGCTAAAATGAATAATAGTGTAGCCCAATGGCTTGGACCGAAGTCCACGAGTGAAGCCCCGGGATTGGTTTGGCAAGTATAATGATATAGCCTAGCTAGATGTCTCTGAGCGGTAAGTGGATTAAAAGTGTGGAGTTTTTTTCGGTGCACATAGATAATCAAGAAAAACAGTTTTTCCTTTTTGGCTCTCATTATTCTCTCTCTCTCTCTCGTTCTCGTTTTGTAATATATGTTACTATGATTCTCAGAAACTAGATCAGAGAAGATATATTCTTGATATTGCTTTGTAGTAGATGTTCAAGGAGAAAAAGATCATCACATTTCCCATAGCTCTCACCAGTTTATATGCAGTGGTCATATTCTGAAAACAAAAAGCTTGGAGTTCATGCAAATGCAGAGAAGCCGAAGACTTGTGGTCTTATCTCCTAGTGCTCCCACGAGTGAACTAGCGGTGATTTAACCAACGCAAGTTCAGCCTAAACAACCGTGAAAAAGAAATCTCAGAGGTATATTTTCAACAACAGCTTCCGCTGTTGAATGTTTTTTTTTTTTTTTTTTTGCTATTTCGTATTTCTACGGTTGCTTCTAAGGCTGCAATCCACCTTCAAGTGGTATAAGAGCCTGCATTTTAAACTGCTTAGGAGCAAGTTTAGGTTAACTAATACCCGAAAAATTTGTGTTTTAAATGATTCTATTATCCTTCGTGTTTCTGGTATGGGTAGAGATCTCTGTAAGTCTCACAGGCAAGACATAGGTGCTCTGTAATTTTTGGTTTTCGTAGATCAATTATGTACGCCTGAATTGAAAAGGCATATATGGTTGTTTATCATGGTTTGTGATTTCCTGTAATCAACCCAGGCCTGGGGAATGATTTGGACGAGAAAAAAAAAAGAAGATTACGGAAGAAAACTAGAAGAAAATCCCAATAGAAATCGGAGAAGAAAGAAAAGCCATGCCGGGATTCAATAAAGCTGGCTGTGGATTCAGAGTGGAAAAGGCTCAAAATCACGGTTGGCTTCTGGTATGATGAGGAGTCGCATGGCTAGTGCCAAGCCTTAGCCTAAGCCGTGGTCGGATGGCGCTGCGGCTCAAGGCACTTTTAAGTTTCGAGCTGCGGGTATTTCAGTTTCAGTTTTTTGGTCTTGGTTTGGCACGGTTCATTGGTGCAGTTCAAGTGGCCATGATCTGGTGTGGCAATGCACAAAGACCATTGAAATTTTCTATAATTTTTCTTGTAATTTTCTTGCATTTTTCTTTTTCGTTTTGGGTCCTATACCAAGCAAACTTATATTTTTGCATAGTTAATATTCTTGAAATATTTTTCATGAAAAAAATATTAAGGGATTTAGGATTAAACAAGACTATTAATTAATTAATATATTTAATTCTTTATTTTGATACGTAGGTCAAAAGAATAAAAAAGCATGAAAACGTTTATAGTTTTCCAGCATGCTATTTTCTTTTAGCAACCTATATGCACGTTTTATTAAAGATCAAGGTCTTTGGGAATTTTTGACATGGAAAAATATTTTTCTTTAATTAAATGATTATTTTAACTTAAAGGCAAAAATTAATCCCTAGTTATTCTCTTAAAGGATTTTATCCTTGACATAGAGAATATTTTGGATTTAGATATTTTTGTAACTTAAAAAGGACAACCGTTTTAATTTATTTCACAAGATTTTTTTTTTTTGGTCAAATAAAACTTGGGACTAAAGTCTCTTAAAGTTGTAAAAGGAAACATTTGAAATCATTAAGTTCTTGACTATGTAAAATTAATCTATAGAAAATCTCTTAAAGAATTTTACCTTGACATAAAGATTTATGGGTTTAGATATTTAACAAAGAGTTAAAGGATACTTAATGGGAAATTTTTAAAAGGGTATTTTATTAGAAAACCCTTATTTTAAAAGTCTAAGAAAGAGAGGGGCTCCAATGGCCCCACGACTTCTATCACGGTCTTTATTAGATCTCCTCGTCTCACCCTGGTAGTGAACCCATATAGGATAGGGATTCCACATAGATCTAGACCCAATGGATGGATATAATTGATGCATGAGCACATACTATGATCGACCAACCCACGTTGAAGGTTATAGTACGATGATTGTCCATAAAAAATGAGAAAAAATTATCATTCCCTCGATGTAGTTATCTTTTGGAACCTAGAAGGGTAGTCGATATGTGGCGGTCAACACACTTAGCTTAAGAAACTATTAAGCTTTCCAAGAAGCTATGTCAGTTTTCCTAAGAGCTAACTTGATCATATTAAAGATAATAGTGATAGGATTAACTATTATCAGTATTAATGTGAGGATAAAGTGCACAAATTATTTATTTTTCACAAATTAAGAATTTTTTTATTTTTTATTTTCAAAAATGGTAGGTGGAGGTTCCTCCAGTCCTTTGTCCATTATTCTCTATGAGAATAAGCTAACAAGACCAAACTATATTGAATGAAAAAGGAACCTAGACATAATACTCACTGCAGAGGAGTATAAAATTTCCTTTATGAAACCTACCCTGTTATCCGAAGGGTTCTATCGAGTAAGAGAAGGAGGCTGAAAAGGCATGGTATCCATGTCTAATGTGATCCAGTCTAAACATGAGCACATGGCCACTGCTTATGATATTAGCATATCATAGCCATAATGTTCGCAGATAAGAGTTGGCCCACAAGGCAGGAGATTCTTAAAATGATCATAAATACCAAGATGGCTGAGGGAGCATCTGTCAGGGAGCATATGCTCAAAATGATTTCTATTTTTAAGGAAGCGAAAGTCTTTAGGGTTGTAATCGACCCCAAGAGCTAAGTGGATATAGTTCTTGAATCTCTGCTGGGCTCTTTTCCTCAGTTTAAATTGAATTACAACATGAACAATTTGAATATAGGTTTACAGAGTTGACGAAGGAGCTCTAGGTGGCAGAGAATGTCATGAAGCCATATTTAAAGGCTATGATACCTAAAACTCCTTCTTCAAGAACTGTGCCCAAGCCTAGAAATTTCAAGAAAAAGAAAGGAAATGCAGTGGCCCAGCTCAAGTCCCAGTCCAAAGATAAACTCAAGGACAACTGCTTCAAGCTTGGGAAGAAGGGATACTAGAAAAGGGAGTATCCAAATCTTCAAGCCAAGAAAAATCCCACAGGTAATGTTTACTACCTAGAGTCTATATTAATAGTTGGATCAACTTCAATGTGGATTGTTGATTCTAGAGCCACTGATCATATCTGTAACTCTTTGCAAGGGTTTAGGAAAATAAAAAGATTCCAAAAGGGTGAACATAGACTATGCGTGAGAAATGAAGCACAAGTATGGGTCCAAGCAGTAGGAGAGCTGGAACTTAGTTTTGATTGTGCTAGAGTAATTATTTTGAATGAAATTTTATATGTACCAAGTTTTAGACAGAATTTGATTTCAGTTGCAAGAATAATAAATCATGACTATTCTATTTCTTTTCATTCTGGTGTTACTATCAATAGAAATGGAGAAGTTTTATGCACAGGGCACATATATGGAAATCTATTCTTCAAAAATCCTATGAAAAACTAAATAAATAATGCTTAAAGTGAACCTTTAAGTATGAAGAAAAAGACCAATGTCAATAACTCTTATCTATAGCATCTAACACTGGGTTACGTCAACTCAATCAAGATTTAGAGGTTAATTTGTGATAGACCTTTGGGCTTATTGAGATTGGAAAGCTAGCTTCAGTGTAAATTCTGCCTAATTGGAAAGATGACCAAAAGGTCTTTTACGCAAAAATGTAGATAGAACCTAGGAGATATTAAACCTTGTTCACACTGATGTGTGTAGTCCTTTGTCTACACCAGCGAGAGGATGGTTTGAGTACTTCATCACTTTCACGGATAATTGTATAAAATATGGTTACATTAACATAATAAAGTGCTAGTCTAACTCATTAGATAAGTTCAAAGAGTTTAAGCCTAAAGTGGAGCGTCGAACAGGTAAACTAATCAAAACCTTACGATTAGATCGTAGTAGAAAATACTTCCTCGATGAATTCGAGGACTATATGATACATCATATGATAGTATCCTAACTCTCTACTTCAGGGACTCTCCAGTAGAAAGGAATAGTTGAGAGAAGGAAGAGAACATTGATGAAAATGGTCCAGAGTATGATGTCTCATACTACTCCTCTAATTTCCTTTTGGGGATATACCCTGGAAACAGCGGAATATATTCTGAACATGAGACATTCCAAGTCAGTACCTAAGACACCCTATGAGATATGGAATATGTGTAAACTAGGTCTGAATTATCTTAGAATATAGAGCTGTCTAGCTTATGTACTAATCAAGGGAAACAAGTTAGAACTAAGATAGAATCATGCTATTTTGTTGGGTATCCAAAAGGAATTAAGGGTTGTTACTTTTATATCCCAAGGAGCGTAAAATACTGTTAAGTATTAATACTAGATACTTGAAAGATGATCAAAGTACATCTACAAGAAGTTCAACCAGGTTGGAACTCGAGGAAAAGTTATCTTCTGAATTAACTTCTTCAAACTCGATTATAGAACAAGAAGAGGCATAACCTCAGGAACCCGTACAAATCATCGTAGTGGGAGAGAATCTAAGGTTCTAGAAAGGTGTACTAGAGAGTCTTTTGACCTAGTCTCTAACTATTAGGAACAAGATTACACCAGATATGAGGAGGCTATTACTGATGCCGATGCAGACCTAAGGCATGAAGTAATGAATGAAAGTCGAGATTGAGTCTATATACTTCAATCCGATTTGGGATCTTGTAGCTTTACCTAAAAGGATAAAGCCTATTAGGTGTAAGTAGGTGTATAAGAGGACAAAAGGTGCAGATCAGAAGGTGGAAACCTTCAAAGCTAGACTTGTGGCGAAAGGATTTACTCAGAAAGAGGGAATTGACTATGAGGAAACCTTTTCCCTTGTAGGCATGCTTAAGTCCATCCGCATCCTCCGTGCCATCTCATGTCATTATGACTACAAGATATGGCAAATGGATGGTCAAGACGGCCATTCTGAATGGCCATCTTGGAAAAGATATCTATATATCCCAACCGGAGGGCTTTATTATTGAAGGCCAGGAACATATGGTTTGTAAGCTTAGAAGTCCATTTACGGACTTAAGCAAGTATCGAGAGTATGGAACATTCGTTTTGATGAGACTATACAGTTTTATAGTTTTATTTAAAATGAGAATGAACCATGCATGTATAGGAAACTTGAAGGCATTAATGTGATTTTTCATGTACTATATGTGGATGATTTCTATTTATTTGGAATGACATCGGGAGGATAGGGCCTAAATTAATCATGTTTTTTCTAATTATTTAAGGCTCTTTTGTGATACATTTTGTTCAATAACTAGTCATACTCCTTCATATTTGAGATTTTACCCTTGGAAATGTACCTTGTGCATTATCTCAGATTTTAGGGGTAAAACAAAGCAAAAACATCGCAAAACAGAACCAAGGCGGCACCAGCCAGGGCAATGGAACCGGTGCCGGCCACGCACTGATGACACAAACTTCGAGGCGAAAAAATATTATTGAAACCGACGGGGACAGAATCGAACCGGCGCCAACTCCAATAGCCAAGGCAATGTCGGCTGCACTCTGGACAACATGGTGCTGAAATCAAGAAAAAAATCGACGAACAACAGGAGAAACAGAACACAACCGGCACCGGCTCCGGCAGCCCAGGCGGCGTCGGCTGTGCTCTAAGGAAAAGGCGTAGCTTTAATTTTTCTATGCGGTTTTTGGTAAGCTGTGGAGTTTTAGTATCTTCCTACTACTCGGCCAAGAACCTTACTCCAATGAGTTTAGGCACTTCCTAGGCCTATAAATAGATGGAAAACACAAGAGAAAAGGGGAAAATTCATAGATCATCATAAAAAATCACTCAAGTCAAAGGAGGAATTCTTCAATTCAATGACGGTTGTGCAAGAAGGTCATCAAAGGAAGAAGAAGAAGGCTTGTCTATGAGTGCTTTCTTTCTCTTTGTTTTCTTTTTCTTGAACAATGATATGTTAATTGTTTTATTGTAATTTGACATTGTTTTAGATATTCATGATTTTTAGAGTTATTTGATCTTTAGATTAATTGATTGTTTTTCTTGGTATTTAATTACTTGGGTGTATTACGGGATTAATTGGCTGTTTTTTTTTTCATTAACATGCTAGACCAAAGAGGTTGATGGTAGTGGCAATTGATTAATTTCATATTTATTGGTTGTTAACTTACTAGACCAAGGGGTTAATTGCTGATGATTGGGTAATTAAAGGTTAATTAATGTCTGCTAGACTAAGGATTCATTGATTAATTTCATGTTTTAAATTTGCCAGACTAAGGAAATTTAATCAATGATTGTGTTTAATGCATCTTTTCGATGAATTTGTTGAGACAGACCAAGTGATGCTAATTTATCTAGAAGATAGTGAGTTCATGGATTGACCAAAGAAGTGAATCTATCTTAATCCTTCATGATGCCAAGGGAATAGTTAGTTATGATATTGATTAAGTGCTTTAAGATCATGTTTGCCAAACTAATGATTAGGTTACATACTTCTCCATCCTTGACATGTACATATGATTTTATTTTGTCTTATTTTCCTTTTTATTTCGTTTTAACTTCATTGAGTCAGTTAAACAATGAAAGAAGAGTGATTAATGTATACTTGTTCCTTGAGGATCGACAATCCTTTGAACCCCATGATATGTTAATGATGAGTACGCTTGCTCATATGTGTAATTTGGGGTTAACATTTTAATTTCAACTTGATTGAAAATGTGCTTATTCTTATATAATTTTTATACCCAAATAAACGCGCATCAAGTTTTTTACTCCATTGTCGGGGGAAGAATATCATGAAAGCTTGGATTTTGTTGATTTAATCATGTAAATATGTACATAGGTAAATATGTAAATATGTACAATTGTTCTTTATGCAAAAAGGTGCTATCTTTTGTATTTTGTATATTTGTGTATACCCTTGTAACCTAACCCACTAACTTTAACTATATTCTATTAACTAAATTTGTATTCTTTTAATTTTATTTAACCGTTAATTCTGGATCTAACTTGCTTCTTGTTTTTTTTTCTTAGGTATTATCCCTGGTACATGACTCGAAAATCCGAAGGCGAGAATGTCACTTTGGACCTTCAAATAAAAAAGACATTGTCAAAGATCCGTCGGACAATCCAAAAGAGCTTGATCGTTGAAATGGATGGTGCTCATAATAACAATGCTGGGGATAGGAGGGTTATGGATGGCTTTGTGAAACCTGCTATCGTGGGCACATGCTCGAGTATTACTAGGCCTAGGGTGGATGCAAATAACTTTAAAATAAAGCCCAATATTATTCAGATGGTTCAAAACATGGTTTAATTTGATGGGCTACCTGAAGAAGATCCCAATGCTTATTTAGCTAGTTTTCTCGAGATTTGTGACACTTTTAAGATGAATGGCGTTTCTGAGGATGCCATAAAATTAAAAATTTTTCCATTTTCTTTGAGGGATAGAGCCAAATCTTGGTTAAAGTCTTTACCTACAGGTTCTATCACTACGTGAAATGCCCCAGATAAAAAATTTCTAGCTAAATATTTCCCTCCAGCTAGGACAACCAAACTTAGGAATGAGATATTTGCCTTCCAAAAATTAGATTCTGAGCCCTTATATGAAAGTTGGGAGAGATTAAAGGAGATGCTAAGAAAATTCCCACACCACGGATTTGAGCTAGGAATGCAAATGCTCATCTTTTTGAATGGCCTCACGTTCGCGACACGTCAAGTGGTGGACTCTTCTACAGGGGGTTCCATCAATCATAAGATCCCAGAACAGGTATTTGAACTTATTGAAAATATGGCTTCTAATAACTATTTTGGGGGTAGTACAAGGTCTAGAGTTCGTGTGTAAGGAGTACACAAACTGGATGCTGTGGCTGCATTGGAAGCTAAGGTGGACGTCTTAACTCAAAAGATGGAACAAAAGGTGATGCCTCAAGGCCAGGTATTAAACGTAAGTTGTGATTTCTGTAGGGAGGGCCATCCAAACCATGAATGCCAAAACATTGGTTCACTCCAAGAAACCCCCGAACAAGTGGCCTTTGCAGGTAATGTCCGGTCAGGTAGCAACCCTTATAGCTCTACCTATAATCCTAGTTGGAGAAATCACCCTAATTTCTCTTGGAGCAATGGAAATCAACCTAGGCAGGGATCTTTCAATTTTGGAGGAAATCAAAGGAACCAAAGCCCCATGAACAATACTACAGCACCTTCAAAGCCGCCATTGGAAGAATTGATTGGCCAATTGGTAAGTACAACGAATACTAAGTTCCAAGGAGTTGATATTATAACAAGGAACTTAGAGGCCTCCATGCGCAACTTGGAAAACCAAATTGGTCAACTAGCGAAACTACTGGGGGGACCATCAAGCGGGTACTTTGCCAGGAAACACGGAGGAAAATCCACGAGAGCAAAGCCGTGGAAAACATTGAAGCCAGTTTTTTCGTTTACTTTACTTTTAGTTTTGTGATTGAGACAATTTTTTACTTCTATCATTTTGATTGTTTTTCATAAATTAGAATTCATTATTCATCATTATTGCGTGTTCATCATTTTTTAATTAAAAAAAAATGAACTGGAGAGAATGCAGCCGGCGCCGATTGCTCGAGCTAGGACCGGCGCCAGCTCCTGTCGGTCAAGGCGCACATATAGGCCATTTTGGCCACTTTTGCTTTCAAAATCTCCAAATCCCTCTCAAATTCTCTCTAACCGGTGCCGGCTTCACCTCCTCAACTTCCCAAAATTTGATTTTTCACCTCCTAATCACTTCTATAACATCTATCTTCCTCTCTTTTGTTGATCCTACGGATCAAAAATCTCAAAATCTTCCATTTTTCATAACAACCTCAACTTCAAATCCACAACAAGGAGCGTGAATTTCTGCAAAAAGCTTACATTTTTTGCTTGCCCATGCATACACGAGCACAAATGTATGATTTTTATTTAATTTCCACGGTTAAAATGGTGTAGATAATTTTTTCTAATTTTAGGGACAATTCTGGCCGAAAATTAGGATTGATCATGCCATCTTGAATTGTGTATTACTCCTTGAGCTTTATGAGTTTGGATATATTAGGAGTTAATGGTTCTTGGATATTTAACTCATGTACATGATCATTACTTCATACATATATTTAAGGTTGGAATTGTGTCTATTTATGATGGTTGAATAATGCCTACCTATGGACCTTGAATTGGTTTTCATGTAATGCCATGTTAATGCCTTCATTCACATGATCATGTCTACTTGCATGCATTGGGAATATTCAACACGTTTATACTTTACAATGAACTTTACATGTATTGTTGCAGGTTGTGTTGACATGATTGGAGGGGATTGAATTGATTGTTGGTTGGAGTGTGATATACATTGAAGGAGTTTGGGTTTTGTGGTTGTGCGATTGGTTGAGGGTTGCGTGAGAATTGAGGATTGTGTTTGCAAAGGGTAGTTACACCCCGTGTTAAGTCTTTGAGCTCAATTGTTCTATCTTCCTATTTTCACCACTCCCTACTTGATAACATGTCTAGAGTAAGGGGTCATTCCTCTAAAAGGGCGAGAGCTTCTTCTTCCTTAGCCCCTTTATCGGTCGATCCTTTGTTCCTTAGACCAACGGAGTTTATCGATCCATCTTGTAAGGAATGGTACAATAGGAGAGCATCCAACAAAATCATTGTAGAGCGTACTTTCGCGCCTACCCTAGATCGTGCCCTTAAATTGGAAATGATGTTTAGGAGGCTAGGATGGGGTTCGATAGTACAACTGAAAGGGAAGTATTGTCTAGTGCTCATCAAGGAGTTTTATGCAAATATGGTCGATAAGGGCAATAAACACCTTCCCCATATTGAAATGAGAGTGAAAGGAATCCCCATTGTCATCACTCAAAATCAATTAGCTAATCTCCTCCAGGTATTTAATGATGACTCTTGGCAAGGGATCGACGTGAACAATCAAAAAATTCTTTCTGACCCGAATTGGGATGCCAGTGGGACTAGAGCTACTCTAGGGTTGTATAAGCATAATGTCTTTCAAGCCAACAGTTTCTATTCGAACAATGATCTTGCTACCAACTTTAGAGCTCTAGTCTATATGTGTGGGTTCAATGTTGTACCCCATACTAGTGGTTTTAATGAGACTAGACTTATTGACACTTACATTTTGCATCGGATGATGAACATTCTGCCTATCCCTCTTACACCCCTGATCATTCAATCCATTAGGGATGTGGTTCATCACCGTCTCTCTACAAAAGCCTTTATCTTCCCCCTAGTTATAATGAAAATTCAGAAAGACTTTGGTGTTAGTCTTGAGGGAGAACTGATGGAGGCTACCACTGAGCATGATATGGTTACGGAACAAACTCTGATCAGTTGTGGGTACAAGTACAGCTAGTAGTTGAAAAAGTGGCTAACCCATATGAGATCAGACATCCCGGTCAGGTTAGGCCACCCAACGTGGAGGAGGAGCACCCACCGCCACCAGCACATCCCCGAGCTACCAGTTCTCAGTCCCAACCCCAGACTAACTTTGAGACTACTGTGCTGGGACAGTTAGCCCAGCAAACTGAAATGCTCCTACGCTCGCAGGATACCGTAGATGACATGGCAAGACAGCAAGCTACTATGAAACAGCAATTGGCTGAATGGAGACAGCATTCTTCCGGGCAACATGGTGGTGAGGGACCTTCCACACAGGCTGATGATGATACTGATGATGCGGAGGACTGATGATACTTTTTCCACACTTTCTCGATCACTCTTGTTTTTCTTTTATCTTTTAATGTCTTTTCTAGTTAGTTTTTTATTTCTTTTCTTTGTTGGTTCATTATAGTATTTTCTTTCTTTTGTTTTTGATTTATTTTTCTTTTCTAGTTTTTATACTTTGGTATGCTCTTTTGTATTTTTCTTTCTAGGTCCTTTGCCAATGCATCGTTCTTCAAGCATTCAACTCTTGTACAGCACATTGCACAATGAATGGAAGTATTGTCTTTCTTATCTCTTCTCCTTTATATTTTTTGTCCCATGGCCTTGTTTATTCTTGTTCTATTTGTTAGGCCATTAAAGACAATGTCCAGTTTAAGTGTAGGGGAGTGATTTGATTGAAAAATCTTCTGTGCATATACTTTATCCTTCTTATGATTTATCCTTCTTGTGAGCAGAAAATTTTCAAAATTTTCAAAATTTTTCTGATTTTCTTTGAGATTTCAAGCTGTATTTTTAATGCATGTCTTTATGATGGATTATAGAGCATGTGTTCTAGATCATTTATGGCTTATGCGTGACTTTTTGCACGCACTTGGATGAAGTAGTTCTTGATCAAATGCTTTACATTATTCTTAAACCTATTTTTCTACTAAAATTCATGGAGCATTCTAGAACTTACTTGAATATCTCTCAAGGCAAAATAAGAAAGACAATCATGATTTAACTTAGGGATGATAGTAATAGGCCTTCTTTGGATAGTTTGAGCTTTTCAAGCCTAGCTATTTGTATATTATCCCTAGTGCCTATTTTGTGCCTAAATTGATGAATTTCTTTCTTAAACCCCGTTATCACATATTTAGTCCATTGCTTATTTCTGAGAGTCTGAATAATTTTTCCAAATCTTTATGCTCTTGATGGATACAAGTATATGTAGGAGAATGTTGAGGAACAATGCTTGGAGAAAGATCATGACTCGTTGCTTTCAATTATGTATCCATATTTGTGTTGAGCTGGAAAAAGAAAAGAAAGAAAAGAAAGAGAAAATAGAGATTGAAAACAAGAAAAGAAAACAGAAAGCTGCTGAAAAAATGAAAAGATGGAAAGATAGAAGGGAAAAATAATAGCAGTAGTGAAAGAGAGACAAAAGAAAATTGAGAAAGAAAGAAAAGAAAAATCACAAGAGGAATGGTGATTGAGCTGTAAAAAGTTGAGTTCATATCAAATCCTGGATCCCATTGTTGAAAAAAAGAGGAAAACATGTAAGATTTGCTTGAGTTGAACTGTAATTGCTATACAAGGTTATAGGTATTGATTGATTTTTGGAATAGGAGAGCAAGAAAAGTTTGGAAATTATTGATACATGTTGTTTATCCTTTTCTTTCAAACTCTCAGTTTCTTTGCTATTTTATTTTCCTATATCCTTCGTTTGACAAGCTACATTACAAGCGTCTAGCCTTACATTACATGCTTGAAAGTCCTACTTGATCTAAGTAAAATTATGATATGTCTCAGATTAGTGGAGAGAGTGTATGAAAAGTAAGCTTATGGAATACATATTCTTTTTTAACTAAATTCTTTCCAATAGTTTAAGAATATTGTTAAGTATTGAGATGGTTCTACTAAGTCATTATTCACTTACACAAGTCTTGCATTTGTTGTGAAAGATGTAGTAGCATGTGTTTTATGTCCTTGAATGAAGAAGCATTGAAGACATTGTTTTGAAATTGATCGAATGATTGATGAAACCTTATGTTTTCCTATTTGTCTTTGATACTTTGCTTGAGGACAAGCAAAGAGCTAAGTGTGGGGGAATATGATAGGGCCTAAATTAGTCATGTTTTTCCTAATTATTTGAGGCTCTTTTTTGATATATTTTGTTCAATAACTAGTCATATTCCTTCATACTTGAGATTTTACCCCTGGAAATGTATTTTGTGCATTATCTCAGATTTTAGGGGTAAAACAAAGCAAAAACGTTGCAAAACAGAACCAAGGCGGTGCCGGCCAGGGCAGTGGAACCGGTGCCGGCCATGCACTGATGACATGAACTTCGAGGTGATAAAAATTTGTTGAAACCGACCGGGACAGAATCGAACCGAAACCGGCTCCGGCTCCAGTAGCCAAGGCGGTGCCGGCTGCACTCTGGACAACATGGTGCTGAAATCAAGAAAAAAATCAACAAACAACAGGAGAAACAGAACACAACCAGCACCGGCTCCAGCAGCCCAGGCGGCGCCGGCTGTACTCTGAGGAAAAGGCAGAGCTTTGATTTTTCTACGCAGTTTTTGGTAATCTGTGGAGTTTTAGTATCTTCCTACTTCTACTCGGCCAAGAAACTTACACCAACAAGTTGAGGCACTTCCTAAGCCTATAAATAGATGGAAAACACAAGAGAAAATGGGAAAATTCATAGATCATCATAAAAAATCACTCAAGTCAAAGGAGGAATTCTTCAATTCAATAAGGGTTGTGCAAGAAGATCTTCAAAGGAAGAAGAAGGAGGCTTGTCTATGAGTTCTTTCATTCACTTTGTTTTCTTTTTCTTGAACAATGATATGTTAATTGCTTTATGGTAATTTGACATTGTTTTAGATATTCATGATTTTTAGAGTTACTTGATCTTTAGATTAATTGATTGTTCTTCTTGGTATTTAATTACTTGGGTGTATTACGGGATTAATTGGTTGTTTCTTTTCATTAACTTGCTAGACCAAAGAGATTGATGGGTTGCAATTGATTAATTTCATATTTATTGGTTGTTAACTTGCTAGACCAAAGGGGTTAATTGCTGAGAATTGGGTAATTAAAGGTTAATTAATGTCTACCAGACCAAGGATTCATTGATTAATTTCATGTTTTAAATTTTTCAGACCAAGGAAATTTAATCAACAATTGTGTTTAATGCGTCTTTTGGATGAATTAGTTGAGACAGACCAAGTGATGCTAATTTATCTAGAAGATAGTGATTTCATGGATTGACCAAAGAAGTGAATCTATCTTAATCCTTCACGATGCCAAGGGAATAGTTAGTTATGATATTGATTAAGTGCTTTAAGATCATGTTTGCCAAACTAATGATTAGGTTACATACTTCTCCATCCTTGACATGTACATATTCTTTTATTTTGTTTTATTTTCCTTTTTATTTCATTTTAACTTCATTGAGTCGGTTAAACAATAAAAGAAGAATGATTAATGTATACTTGTTCCTTAGAATCGACACTCGTTTGAACCCTATGCTATGTTAATGATGAGTACGCTTGCTCATATGTGTAATTTGGGGTTAATGTTTTAATTTCAACTTGATTGGGAATGTGCTTATTCTTATATGATTTTTATACCCAAATAAACGCACATCATGGGACATTGTCATCTACTAAGGTTTGGCTATCTAGTCAATTTAGTATAAGAGACTTCGGAGAAGCCAGCTACATTTTGGGCCTTAAGCTTTTTAGAAATAGGAAGTAAAGAATGTTAGGTTTATCACAAGCTTCATACATTGACAAGATGTTAGTCAAGTTCAACATTGACTCATGCAAGGAAAGACTAATCCCTTGCAGACATGGGTTATCTCTTTCTTCAAAGAACTGTCCTAAGTCACAAGAAGAAAAAGACAGGTGATGCGTATCATTTGGGTGTAGAAAAATCATATAATTTTAAGCCCATCCCCAGCAAAGTTTTAATTAAAATAATAATCCCCAATTACACATATAAGCAAGTATGTTCATCTTTAATTATATTATAAGAATTAACAAGTATCAATCCTCAAGGAACAATTACACACTAATTAATTCTCATTTATTTTTTTTAACCAATCAATGACAATGATAAAGAAATTAAATTAAAAATAAAAACAAAAATAAAATATATACACAACTCTTGGATAGAAAAATATGTAATTAAATATTTATTCTCAAAAACATGACATGAATCACCTAATACTTATCAAAACCAATCATTGTCTTAGCATCATGAAGGAATAAAAATAGAAACCACTTCTTTTCCAATACATGGAATCATTATTTCTTGATTAATTTATTAGATATCGTAATCAAACCAACATAACTAAAGAAATGTATTAAACTCCTTTTTAGTGAATATACCTCTACTCTCGGCAGTATAAATATGAAATTGGTCAATAACCCTTTACTCTAGGTGAAATTAACTAATACTTGATTACTTAGATTTAATTCCCAACCTTCTTTTTCAATCCAGTTAAGATAACAAATACATAAAATTGACTAAATCGAACTTAATCTAACTTCGTTTCCTAGTCCATTAGACATAAATTTAATTCTATCAATCTATCAAATAAAATCAAGAAATTAAATACCAAGAACAATAATCAATTGATCAAAATTTAAAAAATTACAATATCTTAAAATCCAAAAATAATATTCAAATACAATTAAAACATTAATCTCATTATTGTTCAAAGAAAAAAAAAAGGAAAGAGATAGGTACTCATAGACAAGCCCTTGAACTTCCAATAAAAACTCCTCTAAAATTAATGCCCCTTGAGTGATAAATTTCTCCAGAAAAATATTACACAGTGCATTCTATATATATTTCTATTTCTCCATATTGTGCATATCCTTTTTCTATAGAATGGCCTTATTTATAGGCACAATGATTTCCTAAAAATCTCAACGTTGAAAAGAAGTAATTTCTTATCAAAATTCTAAAATTTGCAAGAGTTCTCAACATCCACTGACTTTAATTTGGTAAGCCCGAGCCGAAGACCATCTGAGCTGCATCTTTCTTTCCTTTTATTTTATTGAGCTACTAAGTCAACTAGCTAAGCTAACGAAGTGGTGTCCAAGCTACGAAATCAAGCCATTTGCACACTCCTTTTCTTTTCCTTTGGCTGAGCCACAAAGCCGCCCGCGAGCCGTTGTTCCTTCCTTCTCAAAGCCACTGGGCTGCCAAACTGCTTTCTTTCTTCTTGAAGCCGGCTCACCTGAGCTGACTTTCCTTCTTGTTTCTTTAAGCTGGCTTGCCCGAGCCGACTATAATCCTCCCACGGTTGATAAATATCCTCCCGCAGCTCTTCTCTCACTTTGCACATAATCAAGCCGAGACACATAATAATCCTCCCTTAGCTTGGTCACTCTGATTTTTGCCAATTTTCCTCTATTTTTTTGTTGTTTTTCTCGACGTGGGCCGGTGCTAGATCAGTCATTTTGAGCTGGGGTCAGGTCTCCACTAGACTTCTTCAATTTTATTCTAATTTCATCCATTTTTTCATAAAATTATAGAAAAATATTTCTATAAGTGAAATATCAAATAAAAAGGAATTTGACTAGTTATTGTATCAAAATATCACAAAGTATCCTCAAATAACTAGAAAAATATATGTGAATTTAGGCCTTATCACATTCCTCCACACTTAAACTTTGCTTGTCCTCAAGTAAATACTTAGACAAAGCATGCAAAACAAATAATCTCTTCTCAAATTCTTGCATAACAAAGTCATAATTTCCTTTCCAACCTTAGATATGAACTTGTCATTCATTCAACCCTTTAAAAACTTTTTGTAAATTCATGTATTAAATCACACATGCTAAGACCCTCAAAGTTAAGTTAAATAAGCTTATACTTTAGTCTAAGAAAATTATTTCAACCTTCAAGCCAAGACATGGATAACACAAATCATATAAGTCAAGTTGTTCAACCAATTCAAAACTCATAAAATCAAATTTGCACAACTCTAAGAAGCAAAATAAGGAAACACTCAATTTTTTTTCTTTGTTTTTTCTTTGTATTTTCAACACCCATTTTTCAAGATGACTTAGGGAATTGGCCTCAAGTTAATGGATTTCTCTTGACGCACCGTATCGGTCTCCTTATAGTCATTATCATTCTTTTGTCAGCATTTTTTTTTCAACATTTCTCTCTTTTTTTTTTCTTTTGCTCTTTTTGCCTTCGGGATAGCTTCAAGAGAGTGCACCAAACAATACTGCTACTTCTTTTCATATTAACCCCATTTTTAGCAAAAGGTCTTCAAAATTAAAAACAAGAGCTTTTTTCTCATCAATTATTTTTTTTTTCAATATCTCAAAATAATGAATTTTTTTCAATCGTTACTTTTTTTCTTTTTTTTAATATATATTTCTCACATTCCTTATTCTCAAATCAAAGTTAAACAAATTATAAATCCATGAAACAAGAACTAGTCAACAACTTTTCCTATATTTCATCACATCATCTATATCCAAACAAGAAGAGTAAAATAAAATCCAAATCCCAAAAAATAACCAAGATTAACTTAAATTCTCAAGGCTTAACATATTCAACCAAATACACAAGTTTACTCCAATAACAGCTAACCAATTGAATGACAAAATCATATCAAAGTGGAAAAGAAAATCATAACCGTATCAAAAGCAAAACAGCCTCATACCAAACACCAATTAATCGTGTAAAAATTGAAAATTTTTGTCCCAAATTCTTAAGAAAATTGATTATAATTTCAAAAAAAAAAATGCACTTTGTAAAGCATTGAATCCCTCCCCTACACTTAAATTGGACATTATCCTCAATGATCTAAAATATCACCATAAAGCATATCCAAGGGACTAAAAAGAGGAAGGGGAAAATAAAGCAATACTCCCCAAGGCAGATGAACTCCAACAAGACTGAAATTTATTCCTTAAAATTTGAAAGAAGCATTGTTAGCAATAGGAAAGGTAATCAAACCTACAAAAAGAAAAACAAAAACACCAAGTAAAAGAATAACAGGAATTGAAAGAAAAAAAAATAAAAGCACACTAAAAATTAAAGAAAAAGAAAAATAGAAAATCAAAACACTTAAGAACCCCCTGAAGTGGAACCTCCAAACAGGCCTCCAAATTGTCCTCCAAATGGACCGCCAAATAGGCCACCATGACCTCCAAATGGACCACGAGGACCTCTTTGTTTCTCCCAATAATATCACCAATAACCCCCTTGAATATCTTGATTGAGCTTTAGATTACGCAAAATATCATCTTGGCATTGCTAAGTATGCTCCATCCTATCAAACATTTGATCATGCCTTACACTTATATCATCTATATTTACCATTATTCCTACCATTTCATCCCTTTATTGCATCAAGGATGTATGAATATTAGGTAGCATACTATCACTAACACTTTATGGTCGCCTAGAATGCCTTTGTGGTTATGGAAGGTTCCTCTTCTTACTCAACTTGAAGCTTAGGAATGCTATTTTAGGGAACCTCCCTTGGTCATGACCATATAGATATTTTATTATTCAACTTATGCCACAGTGATTTAGTACTTGTTTAGTGCCCACATTGTATGAAGTAGTAGGTTCCACGGGTTCATTCTCCGTAGAAACATCAAAAGCATTCAAAATTTGTGAAATCACTAATGGAAGAACAAATGCTTTGGTAACAAGGCCATAAGCCACTACCTCGTGCATAGAAGTTAGTAATAAAGGGGGTAAAGGGGATAGGTTCTCTATGAAGCATTTTAGAAAGTATGTAAACATCAATCATCCTAACCTCATTTAAACTACTCGATCAAGGGTAAACATTGAAACATAAGGGATATAAAATAACCTCCAATTGAGGAGGAAGCTCATTACTAGGGAGAAAAGAAGAACTATGTGTAGATGCTTTTGGTTCTAAACCCAACTGGCAATAAGTAACTTTAAAATTTTAAGTTAGCTCAAAAGAGATCATCTTATTGTGATGGTCAATTTCTATCCAAGGGCCACTATCATCAACACTTAGAATGGTATCTAATTGAGCCCAAGTCAAAATTATGGATATACTCTTTACAGATGTTTCGATTTGGTGTTAATGTCCTTTCCTTTTATTTTTCGTGTTTCCATAAAATTCTTTCAAAAGGGCAGAATAAAAATCACCTCTCAATCCTAAAATTGGACCCCAAACAATCTTTCCAAACATCTCAATTATATACAAAGACCTAACAAGGGAAGGCTTGATTGTTTTTTCAACAATGATTCCATTCAATCATACCACCTCATATTTTTTATCAGTGAAATTTTTAAGATGGAAAGAAAGTAGCTCTAAAGAAGGGTCAAAAGATGAGGATAGTCTAGTGCATTTGTGAAGTTTGAAAAACTGTTTGGTTTTAGGCATATTGGCTCAAACAGAAACAAATATAATTTGGAAAAATATTTTTTTCTCAGTTATGAACTTTTTCCCAAGATACTGTTTTTTGAATGCAATGCCATTAACAATTCTAATAGCTAAAGCACAATATCAAACTACAATTCTACCAACTTCGATCAACACAGTAAAATATCATAAGTATGCTCACCAATTATCCAAAATTACCATATTTGCAAAAATTTTAGAAAATACATAGATAACTTTAGAAGTAATCACAAGACTAACAACCCATTCTATGCATTTTTCTACCATAAAATAAACTCAACAAATATATTTCCAAGTTCAGTAAAGTTTTGCTCAAAAATAAATATAAAAAATGCCAAGAAATTCAAGATGATAAAATCTACTGTAATATGAAGAGAGTTTTACACCAATGTGTTCCCAGCTTGTGAGCTTTAAAATTTTGAATTCTTCAGGGATAATTCGTAGAGGAATCAGAGCATTCAACCAAAAAAAATGATGAAGAAAGGAAATAGTGAAGAATAGAGAACCGAAAGTAGTATTTTGGAGGAATAGATAAAGAAAAATCAAAGAAGAAAGAGAAATAGAAGAAAAAAGACAAAAAAAGAAAGAAACAAATAAAATAAAACACAAAGAGAGGAATGGGGAAGGATCGGTGCTTCACGGGAACAAAACAAGGAAAAGACAAGAAAAGCAAAAGGAAATAAAAAGAAGAAAATGACAAAATAGGAATCTGGGAAGGATAAGGAAAAGAAGAAAATGTAAAAAGTAAAAGAAAAGAAAAAGAAAAAGTGAAGAAAAAGAAAGGAAAAATGGGGTGGGGAATGGGTTCGGTCAAAGCTGTTATTATTATTGTTTTAATTAAAACTGTTTTTTCTTCTTTTTTTAATAAAAATAAATAAAAGCTATCATAAAGTAATGAACATAGTACATTTAAAATAAGAATGCATAAATTAAAACTTAAACTAAAATTAAAAATAAATTCAGTTCGTCCAAATATCGTGCTAATCTAGTGTAATATAAGCAAAAGTCCAAAATTGAAAATAAAAAGAGTTAGTATTAACTCAAAATTTATGATGTAAAATTCATCAAACAGTCAAATACAACTAATACAATATTTTTCACATTAATATTGAGTTAGTAAAATTAAATAGGGCAATATACAATACATACAACATATAATTGAGATAAGTGAGTAATGATTAACATGTATCTATCTATTTACATATTCACATGGCTAAATTAATGAAATCCAAGCTTTAATGATACTATTACCCGGCAATGATGCCAAAACTTGATGCATATGATTTGCATGTCGAAAAATCATATAATTTTAAGTCCATCACTAGCTAAGTTTTAATTAAAATATTAATATCCAAATTATACATATGAGCAAGTATACTCATCATTAATCATAGTATAAGAATTAACGAGTGTCGATCATCAAGGAATAAGTACACAATAATTACTTCTCATTCATTATTTAACCTATCAACTAGATTGATACAGAAATAAAAATAAAATATATACACAACTCTTGGAGATAAAAACATGTAATTAAATAGTTATTCTAAAAAATATGACATGAATCACCTAATACTTATCACAACTAATTATTGTCTTAGCATTTTGAAGGAATAAAAATAGAAACTACTTCTTTCCCAATCCATGGAATCACTATTTCTTCATTAAATTAACAGATTTCTCAATCAAACCCACATAACCAAAGAAATGCATTAAACTCCTTTCTCAAGAATATCCCTATACTCTAGGCAATATAAATATGAAATTAGCCAATAGCTCTCTACTCTAGACGAAATTAACTAACCTTTGATTACTTAGGTTCAATTCTCAACTTTTTTTCGCAACCCAATTAAAATAGCAAATACATAGAATTGACTAAATTGAACGTAATCTAACTTCGTTTCCCAAGTCCATTAGATATAAATTTAGTTCCATCAATCTATCAAATAAAATCAAGTAATCAAATACCAAGAACAATAATCAATTGATCAAAAATTAAATAAATTACAATATCATGAATCCAAAAATAATATTCAAATACAATTAAAACATTAATCTCATCATTGTTCAAAGAAAAAAGAAACAAATGAAAGAGATAGTTACTCATAGACAAGCCCTTGAACTTCCAATGAAAACTCCTCTAAAATCAATATTTCTTGAGTGATAAATTTCTCCGAAGAAAATATTTCATAGTGCACTCTAAATATATTTCTAATTCTCCATATTTGCATACCCTTTTCCTATATGAATGGCCTTATTTATAGGCACAATGATTTCCTAAAAATCCCAATGTTGAAAAGAAGTAATTTTTTATCAAAATTCTAAAATCTGCACAGAGTTCTCAAAGTCAGCCGACTTTAATTTGCTAAGCTCGAGTCGAAGACCATTTGAGCAACATCTTCCTTTCTTTTTATTTTATTGAGCTGTTGAGTCAACTAGCCGAGCCATCGAAGTAGGGTCCCAGCAGTAAAGTCAAGCCATCTGCACATTCCTTTTCTTTTCCTTTGGCCGAGCCACAAAGCCACCTGCGAGCCGCTTTTCTTTCCTTGCCAAAACTGCTGGGCAGCCAAACTTCCTTCTTTCTTCTTGAAGCCGGCTCACCTGAGCTGACTTTCCTTCTTGTTTTTTCAAGCCAGCTCACCCGAGCCGACTGCAATCCTTCTGTGGCTGATATACATCCTCTCGCGACTTCTCTCTCACTTCGCACACAATCAAGCCGTGGGACACATTAATCCTCCCACGGCTTGGTCACTCTGCTTTTGGTCAATTTTCCTCTGTTTTGTGTTGTTTCTCCAAACGTAGGCCAGTGCTGGATCAATTTTTTTGAGCTGGCCCCAGGTTTCCACTGGACTTCTTCAATTTTATTCAAATTTCATCCATTTCTACATAAAATTATAGAAAAATATTTTTATAAGTGAAATATCAAATAAGAAGGAATATACTAGCTATTATATCAATAGTATCCCAAAATGTCCTCAAATAAATGGAAAAATATATGTGAATTTAGGCCCTGTAAACAGGATGAGTAAAATTCCCTACGCTTTGACTGTGGAAAGTCTCATGTATGTCATACTGTGTACTAGGCCAGATACCTACTTTGTTGTAGGTGTAATTAGCAGTTATCAGTCATACCCCATAGAGGTTCATTAGCAAGCTGTAAAGTATATTCTTAAGTATCTCAAGGAAACGAGAGATTATGTGCTGGTTACAGAACTGATACCTGATTCTTACAAGATACACAGACTCATATTTCCAGGCAAATAAGAATTAGAGAAAATTCACTAGTGGATATGTCTTCACCTTATCTGGAGGAGCTATTTCATGGAGTAGTATAAAGCAATCTTGTATTACTGACTCAACCATGGAAGTTGAGTATGTGGCAGTTTCAGAGGCATCTAAGAAAGCAATCTAGCTCCAAAAGTTTCTCATAGAACTTGGAGTTGTGTCACAGATAAACCAGCCTATTACGTTATATTGTGACAACACAGGCACATTCTCGCAATCTTAAGAACCTAGGAACCACAAAAAAGGGAATTATATAGAGTGGAAGTACCACCTGATCTGAAAATTTATTCAGATACGAGAAGTCATATTGGAACAGATTATCTCAGAGAATAATCTAAATGATCCATTCACCAAGCCTTTGGCTAAGAGAGTCTTCAAAAGACACTTAAATGTCATAGGGTTAGACACCTATAGACTTATATAGTCTTAGAGTGCAAGTAGGAGATTGTTAGATTATATGCCCACTAAGACTGTATTTCTGATGTAATTTTCATTAAATTAATAGAAATTTAATTCTCATTAATTGTTTGTGTTTTCGCATTTTTATTTTATGCACAATTTTGTTTGAAGAGACATATTATGTTTGAGTAAGTGGTCTTGTGAATGGAGGTCTTTCACAGTAAGGTATGGATCACGGGTTACTTAATACATAAAACTGTTGTTCTTAACTAAATGATAAGAATGAGAATCTCATCATGATAAAGTTATTATGTTATGAATTCTAAATGGGGAATAGCTTACTATTAGCTAGTGAGTAGTCCTCTCACTTTATAACATAAGTGTATTTCGAATACGTAGAACTGGACCTATAGCAGTGGTTTCTAAAAATACTATAAGGTAGAAACCCAGACTACTGCTACTACAATGTGGACTTATACCTTACGGCTTAAGTATGGATTGGTGGTCTAGTAAAGTTGGAAGCATATACTTTGATATATTATAGCTGAGGTTCTATCGAACAACTAATATACTAGTATGTTAGGTATATATGACTAGTTAGTTAAGACAGACTTGTACAAGATAACTTTTACGCCATATTGCCCCTTGAGACTATTCGAATGATCTAAATATCTAGGGCCTAGGGAGCATGACTTGGTTATTTGCTTTAGGGTAGCTCTCATGAAAAGCAAAAATATTCTAGAAAATTGTGAATCATTGGATTAAAGGTCTAAGGATGCTAGATGTCATTTAGAGAGGTGTTAGTATATCTTCCTCTGTGAATGTATGGCATTACGTAGAGTGGTATATTTTTCATAACACTTATAGGTCGAAGACTTTGCTAATGCAACATTGTCCTTGGGTCAATATTTTCTTACGTTGATATTAGAAATTTTTTAAAATGTAAAATATAGCTATTTATATAGAAGAGGTATTTTGATCATTTTAGTAGCCAAGGCAATATGTCTTTTAGTCCTCGAAATAGCCCGTAAGTTTTAATTGATTTTGGGTTGAGGAAATGGTCTTATTTGAAGAGGATTTTATTTTATTCAGGAAGTCTAATTTTTATTGGGCTAGATTAAAAATAAAAGGTCTAGAGAGAATAAAATAATTATCTAGTTTAATTGGTTAATTAATTATTCAGGACCTGGGTCCAGATTGAATAATAGAAAATTAACCTGGACTTAAATTGGATATGATGCTTGAGAAATTATCTTTGTCTATTTAGACTTGTTGATTATTTATTGGGTATGTACTAGTCCAAGAATAAATAATTAAAGTTCATTATTTATTCATTTATGGACTTGTTATGTCCGAGGTAAACTGAATAATAGTGTAGCCTAATGGCTTGGACCAAGATCCACGAGTGAATCCCAGGGATTGGTTTGGCAAGAATAGTGATATACCCTAGTTAGATGTCTCCAGATAGTAAGTGGATTTTTGAATTACTTCTAGATAAGCTTCATAAGAATCCCATCCGAGTGAATTGGTTATCAGCGTGAAAAACTACACAAGTTAAAAGTGTGGAGTTTTTTTTCGGTGCATACAGATTATCAAAAGAAACAGTTTTTCCTTTTTGGCTCTCGTTATTCTCTCTCTCTTTCTCTCATACTCGTGTTGTACTCTATATTTCTATGATTCTAAGAATCTAGATCAAAGGACATATATTCTTGATACTGCTTTGTAGCAAAAGGTCAAGAGAAAAAGATAATCACCTTTCCTATTGCTCTCACCAGCTTTATAGGCAATGGTCATATTCCGAAAAACCAAAAACCTAGTGTTCATGCAAACGAAGAGAAGCCGAAGACTTGCAGGCTTATCTCCTGCTGCTTCCACGAGTGAACCAATGGTGATTCAACCAACACATGTTTAGCCTAAACAACCAAGAAAAAGAAATCGTAGAGGTATATTTTCAACAAAAACTTCCGCTATTGTTGTTGTTGTTTTTTTTTTTTTTTTTGCTATATCACATTGCTTTTGTTTGCTTCTAAGGCCGCGATCTACCTTCCATTAATTGATGCAACTAGTAGAGGTGTTCTTGTGGAGAAAACCCAAGCCGCTAGAAATTTAATTGAAAACATGGCATCTAATACACAATTTTTTAAATATATGACAAAGAGAAAGGTAGGCATAATCTCTTCTTTTTTAAAAAAAAAAAAAAAGTGGACAATCTCATAAATTTGGTTGGAAAGATTTTGGAAACAAGCTCACAAATTAAGATATGCCATTATTCCAGTTCTTTTGATGGTCCTGTCATTTTTGTCGTCATTATAATTTTCATGAACATGCCAATGCTCTAAGTTTTTCTTCTCAATCTCTTCGAAAAACCCATGGCATTCATAAGCCTTCCACCTATGCATCTCCTTTTTCAGGACCATCTCACAATATGTCCCTAGAAGATATGGTCAAGTCTTTTTCATTTATTTACCTTCTTTTTCAAAATAAGACCAAGACTAGCATTCCCCATCTAAAGGACCAACTAGGAAATTGACCTCAGAGATGAGTCACATTAAAGTACATTTGCCTAATAATTTTCCATTTCCACCCCTTAAAACTCACGAGAATGCCCATACATTACCCTTAGGAGTGGAAAGGAATTGAGTGGAAGTAGGATAAAGCCCTTAGAAGAGGAGGATGAGTTAGAGGTAGCTCCAATACCCAAGCCAACTAATGAATCTAATTTAGGGAGCCTAAGTTAGGAAAATTGACACCTAACAAAGCGCAACTATCTTTCCTTAATAGATTGGCTAAAAATAGGAAGAAAAACTTGGAAAAAGGATCTTCTAGAGATTTTCAAGAAAGTAGAGATAAACCTTCCCTTGCTAGATGCAATTAGGCAAATTCCCCACTATGCCAAATTCCTAAAAGAAATGTGCACTAATAAAAGGAGGCTTAACGGAGATGAAAGTGTAACCATGGGGAAAATATCTCTACCATTCTTCAAAGAAAACTTCCACAAAAACAAAAGGGTCCTGACGTGTTCACTATTCCTACCATCATAGGTAACATATTGATTCCCAATTACATGTTAGATTTAGGGGCATCTATTAATATCATGCCATATTTCTTCTATACCTCCCTACATCTAGGGCCTTTGTATTCCACAAGAATTATCATCCAACTAGCAGATAGATCTAAAACATTCCCTGAGGGAATGGTAGAAGATGTGTTAAATAAAGTTAATAAATTGATTTTTCCCACGGATTTCTACATTCTCAAAATAGAGGATAGGCCAAGATCTTCTACGTCATCCCCCCATTCTTTTAGGGAGACCATTCTTGAAAATAGGTAGGGCACAAATTGATGTTCACAGTGGTACACTCTCCGTGGAACTTTATGGGGGGAAAATTAGTCTTAATATATTGGATGCCATGAAATTTCCATGTGATGAGCTCTCTAATGTTTCCTTAATTGATATTATTGATCTACTTGTTGATAATATGCTTGAGCAAACATATATGAACATGATGCAATCTAGCATTTCCTTTGGATTTTAATCTAGCTTAGATTGGAACTTTACGTATATGAACATGTTAGCCCTAAGGGCATTCTCCTATGTTTTGACTTATGACAAATATTGATAAGGACTAACTTGTGTGACTTATATGTGATCAGACATGTTTGACCCCAGTTCCTTCAAGGCATGCAAATGAGGTTGCTAAGATGCTCTTAAGAAAATAAAATCCAAAGAAGCAATTGATCAAGTACAACTTCAAGAGCTTGCAAATCGTGAAGTCCTTGTGAAAGAACCTTAGACTAAGAATCATTTGTTAAGGTATAATATGTAAATTCCTATATCTCATTTACCGTATAATTTAGTTTGTTTTTACCTTGAAGTACACAAATAAAATGAATTCAAAGAGTAAGCTTTCAGATGTTTGGATTGAGCAATTTGGATAGACCTCTGCATCTAAAAACTTCGTCCAACACTCTGCAACAGTGTCAAAATGTTTCTACCTAAAAAAGTGTCATTTTTGACTCACTTTTTGGACATACATTCTTCCAATCTTTGAGTCAAAATTCTAAAAAATCTGATCGCAAAAAACTAGCCATTATTAACTGTTGCTATCTTATTTTTTGCTCCTATAAAAGCTTTCAAAACTCGAATTTGAAGTAGATTTTGTGCTATCTTCTCAGAAATACTCTTACACTTCAGATTACAAAAATCTCCCTTTTCATTTGTGCTTCAAAGTGAAAATATAATTGTTTCAACGGTAAAAAGTGTTGGTGCTCATCTATACACATTTTGCTCAAATCTGTGAGCCTTTTTCTATAATCTCTTTTTCAATCTACTTTGTATCAAGGTTAAGAAGGTAAAACTCAGTTGGGGTGATCCTTGGGTGTTGTGATTTAAAAGGTTGGGTACAAAACTAAGTGTGGTAATCCTCTTGTATAAGATTGGTGTCACCTACCACCATTAAGTTGAGAAGAGGTTTTAATAAGTTGTGTTGATATCCTTAAGTAAGAACATAAGGCAGTGGATATAGATCTTTTGAGGATTGAACCACTATAAATCTCTAAGTTTTACTTTGTGCCTTACATACTTAAATTTCTTCACTGATTTTTCACTTTAAATGCTTTATCCTATTTCGCTAAATATCAGTGGGTCATTTATAATCTTCTCATTCTGATTTAAATTTGTCATTTAAGATCTCAACTACCCATCTTTATTTTATAACATCTTGTGCTAATTTAAAAGTCTTCTGGCTGCATTCTTGAAATCGCTAAACTTTCTTAAAGCCACAAAGTATATCTGCTATTCAGTTCAAAATTTTTTTTTTGGAAAAAAATTTTTTGAATCAATTTTTATTTGCCAAAAACCTTATTCACCCCCTAAGGTTTTTCAATTGGTATCAAAGTGTTGGTCTACACTATTGTCGGTTTAACAACCGTGTAGAAAAGATCCCACATCTGCTTTACCTTATGTTGAAGGGTCTTCAACAAACAAACCTCCTTTATTCAATGGAAGCAACTATATATTTTGGAAGAAAGGAATGAAGATTTATGTTTACTCAATCAATTTTGAGTTATGGAATCTGATTGAAAATGGAGTATTTGTACCGTCAAAATTTGTTGATAGAAGAAAAGTGCCTAAACAGAGTGATGAATATAATAATGAGGATATTTCAAAAATAACTCTTAACTTTTAGGCAATGAACATATTGTACTATGCTCTTGATGCTATGAATACAACCGGGTTAGTGGTTGTGATTTAGCTCACGAAATGGGGAGACTATTTGAGGTTACCTATGAGGGGACTAATTAAGTAAAAGAATCTAAGCTGGGAATGTTAGTTCGAGACTATGAATTATTCAATATGAAACCAAGTGAGAATATTACTGATATGTTCACTCATTTCACAAACATCATGAATGGTCTAAAGGCCTATGGAAAAGTTTACTCTCTCGGAGAGCAAAATAGAAAATTGCTTGATGCACTGCCAAAACGTTGGTAGCTAAAAACCTTAGCTATAGAAGAATAAAAAATTTTGAACAGCTTACCTATTAAAGAGTTAATTGGCTCTCTCTTAACCCATGAAATGGAACTTAAAAAGTTTCAAGAATATGATGATGATGATGACAAAGGCAAATAGGGAACTGCATTAAAGATAGTTGATGAAAAGACTAACAGTGATCAAAATAATTATGATGATGGCACTGATCTAGACACAGAAGAATTAGTTATGGTAGCCAAAAAAATTTAGAAAAATGTTCAGAAAGGGCAATTTCAAAAAGGGCAAGAAAGGAAAGGACAAACTTCCTCTTTCAAACCTCAATGCTTTGAGTGCAAAAGTACGGAGCATTTCATTGCTAATTGTCCAGTGGCCAAAGAAAAGAGATCAAGCAATTAAGAAAGAAAAAGAAGGACACAAAGTTGAAGAAAGGAAAAGAATTGATTGGAACTCGGGATCAACCATAATCTCATACTGAAAAAAGTTGTGATTCAGAAAATGAAAAAGCTAACATCTACTTTATGGCTATAGAGGATACAGTAAATCCTACATCTCCAAATTTATTAACCAATTTGCATATTTTTTATTGTGAAAAGCGTGATGATCCTAGTAAATTGCTCTTTGACATATTTCATGAACTAAAAATTTTGTCTAGAAGAAACAAAGAAATGAAGATAAAAATTGATTCCTTGTTAAATAAAAATACAAAACTGTTAAATGAGAATGAATTCTTACTTGAGTTATATGTGCATTCAGGCATTGAACAGAATGTTATCATTACTTCCTTGCATCATATGTCTATAGAAAATAAATGCTTATGTGACAAAATTTGCTCTCTAGAAATCATGGCTAGCAACTTTGACAATGTGAAAAATAGGGTCGATGATCTTACCACTTGCATTGAAAGAAAAATAATTTGGAAATATTGCTTGGTGCACAATAGACAGCTAAAAACTGAAATGGTCTAGGCTATAGGCATGAGATCAAGGCTGAAAATTACAAATCTCGCCTTGTAAAAGTTGTATCATCACATATGACACATAATGTTGCACCTATTGTGAAAATTTTGGACACAAAGCATCTAAATGTCATGTTAGGAAAAATATGCAATCTGGTATGAGAATTGTTTAGAGGATAAAAGGAACCATCACTAACCCCTATAGACCAAAGAAGGTATGGGTACCAAAAGTCACTCTTCCATCTTTTGTATAGGAATATTCGCTAGACAAGGTGAACTCTACAAAATGGTTTTTGGATAATGGATGCTCAAGGCACATGACTGGAAATGTCAAACTGCTGAAAAGTATTCATGCTATAAACGATGAATTTGTCATATTTAGGGATAAAAAGAAAGGAAAAAATACTTGGTATAAGTAATATTGGTAAAGGTTCTTCAACTATCATCAAGCAAGTGCTGTTAATTGATGAATTAAAGTATAAGCTTCTCAGTATCAGCCAACTATGTGATAATAGATGCAAAGTTATATTTGAAAAAGATTCTTGTGCTATCATGGATAGTTCTAGCAATAAGACTATTCATGTTGCTAATCATGTTGGAAATGTTTATGTTCTTTATCTTGATGATCTTGTGGCTCATGACATTAGACGCCTCTCTGTGAATGATGATGATGATAGCTATCTTTGGCATAAAAGGCTAGGACATATATCTATTGATTTGCTAAACAAGTTATTTTCAAAAGAACTAGTTAGAGGATTGCCCAAAATGAGATTTGATAGAAATCGGATGTGTGATGCTTGCCAATTTGAAAAACAACCCAAAACCTCTTTTAAGCCCAAGAAAATGATTTCAACTTCAAAACCTCTTGAGCTCATACACATGGATTTATTTGGACCAATGAGGACCACTAGTCTTGGTGGTAAGAGGTATGCTTATGTAATTGTGGATGACTTCGCAAGATTTACTTGGACCCTATTTCTTGCTTAAAAGGATGAAGCCTTCTCTAAATTCTCAAAACTGCTCAAACGTATTCAAAACTTCCTTGATTGCAAACTAATTTCTATTCGGAGTGACAATGGTAAAGAATTTCGTAACCATGAATTTACAAAATTCTGTGAGGAAAGTAGTGTCTCACACAATTTTTCAATAGCAAAAACTCGTCAACAAAATGGTGTGGTTGAGAGGAAAAATAGAACCTTGCAAGAAATGGCAAGATCAATGCTTCGTGAAAACTCTCTTCCAAAATATTTTTGGGCTAAAGCTATGAATACAGCTTACTACATTATCAACCGTGTCGTGCTATGACCATTAAAAATTCCCTTTAAACTTAAATTTGACAAAGTTCCATATATTTCCTATTTTAAAGTTTTTGGATGCAAATATTTTGTCCTTAATACTCGTGACAATTTTGGAAATTTGATACAGATGAGGTTATATTTCTTGGATATTTTTCCAACAAAAAGACACATAGAGTGTACAATAAAAGAACTCTATGTGTGGAAGAATCTGTACATGTTGTGTTTGATAAATCAAATATATATTCTTCTAGAAATGATGATGATAATGTAGGAATTACAAAAGGAAAGGGCAGTGAGCAGCACAAGCACTACAGGAAAAATTGGTTTCTGCGATAATTTTTGGTTTTGAGACGATTTTGCATCGGTTTTGTCCGTAGCTAAAAAGGGTGTCGCTATTTTTGTCGGCAAAGAAAAGTCGTCGCAAATTGCTTTGCGATGGATTTTTTTTAGCGACAGATTTGCGATGGCTATTTAATTAACAACATTAAAATTAAGTTATAATTAATTTAGAGATGACCATTTAATTAATGATATTATAATTAAGTTATAATTGTGTTTGCGACGGCAAGTTAGCGACAGTTTTGTGACGAACTTTTCTTTAAAAAAAATTAATTATTAAATTTTTATTTTTAAAAAAATTATGTAATAAATATGCAACGGTGAGTTAGCAATGGATTTGGATGTTCGTCAAAATTTTAATTTTTTAAAAAATTTCAATTATTAAATTGGTTTCAACCCGATTGGGCAACCTTCCCGGCTCGACCCGGTCCCAACCAAGAATCGATCCGGCCCCAACCCGAAACCGATCTAGTAGGTTGTCGCAATCTTAATTATTGAAATTGTTGATAGACGCGGACTTGAACCCGCGTCTTTGTCATGGGAGAGTATGTGCTCCACCACTAGACTATGTGAATTCTTGTACTTATTTTAACCTTATCTTAATTATATATTATATAAATATTAATAAATTCTTTTAATTAATAAAATATATTATATTTATATTATATTTATATTATATATCATATATTTTTAAATATATTCCACTTAACAATATCTTTTCATGCATTCTATAATTCAATCAAATAAAGTAAAAACTCATATCCAAACTTTAGATATGAGATATAGTATAGTACATATCAAAACTATATATATGATATTTTTTTTAGATACATAATATGTACTTATATATATTTATATATATTAGTGTGTGTGTGTATATATATATATATATATATGTAATAATTGTAACACCCCTACTAAAAACAACAACGGAAGTATACCAACACCGGGTTTCGCCCCGTCTAGTTTCCCAAATAAAAGGTCTTTATAACAAAAAACAACAGAGTACACATGTATATATAAGGTCCAGACTCAACAATATCCTACATTGATGGCTACACATATACACATATCAGAGAATCGTATACATGTCATCTCTATTTATAACAAAATACAATACATGATAAAAAAAGAAAGCTGTCCAGACCTAAACCACTGACTCTGTGGTATCGTCTGTCTATCCGTAGGTCCGCTCAGCTCTGGATCCTACAAAATGTAAGATAAAAGACACGTGTGAGTGACGAATCACCTAGTGAGTCCCGTGTGTGCTAGTGCTTTATGAAAGAATAGGGTACATAAAACATTTATGGAATAGCACATCATTTGTTCACTAGAAACAATTCTAAAACTCTCTAAAGAAGAGTTTATTCAGAACTCAGTCATTTTTGGAAAATATTATTTCCGATTTCAAATCATTGCCCCAGTTTCCAAATCACAGGTACTTCTTCAACAGAAGGTCGGCCTGTATGTAAGTCTCGCAATCCTTGCCTTCGGTGCCACATATCATTGTACTGAGACCGCAGCCTCCAGTACTCAACCGTGCATCACCAGAATAAGTACACTGCAGCATGCTTTTGCTCAGGTATATCGTAGCATACCTAGTGTACTGCAGCACACAATTTTTTACTTGCCACCATAAGCCAGGGGTCACAATCCTGACATCAATCACCATCAAGGAGGCAATAAGTCAAACGCACCGAGTGTCCCCACTCGGCATCCCACGAATGACTCAAAATCAAGAAGTGCCCGCATACGCGGCAATTGCCAGGTGCTAAACGACTAGCCAGGACAACTCTCTCAATGTCCTATCCCCCTATTTAGAGAAAGACAATCCCTAGAACTAGCTAGGTTACTTGGAGTCATCTACCTAACATGAGCTACTACAAAGATCAAAGTCCTTGCTGAGTACTCAACGTTAACAATACCAACCCCATCTGACTAATCAGGCCAGAAGGTTATCTAATTCCGCAGGATCTTCAAATGAAAACATTTTGGGGGCAAAATTATATTTTTCAGAAGTTGATCCCACTGATTCGCAAGTCAGATAATCATGCATATAGGCTCTACAAAGCTAATCAATTCATTCTATGGCACATCAGGCTAATAAAACAATTTCAGGGATCAAAAGATCATTTTTCAAAAGTCAATCTCAGCACGAGAGATCATTTTCCAAAAATCATGTAAAAACAGGATAAAGAGTTTTGTTCACACATCAAAACATGTTTCCAAGAGTTTTCGAGTCGTTCTCCCAGTACTCGATCACAAAAGTCATTTACCAAGGGCATTCTGGTCAATTTACCCATGCCCAATTCCAAAAGACTTTTCGAGAGCATTCGGGTCATTTTACCCTTACCTGATTTGAAAAGTGTTCATAAGAGTTCAAATAAAGATATTTCGGTCATTTACTGAATATTCGATTCCAAAGGTTTTCATTAAACATTCCAATAAGGACATTTGGATCATTTTTTAAATACCCAATTCCAGAAGGAACTTGTTTCAACAAAAATTCAAAATTCTAATCCTAAAAGAGGATTAAATTCAAAGTTTCCAAACACATTTCTATAAAATGTTCCGATAAGGACATTCTAGTCATTTTATGAATATCCGATTCTAAAATTCATCATTTTCTAAAAATTTCAAGTACTTAATCCAAAAAGGACTAAATTCATAAAATCATACTTTAATCATCCGTTAAGGTCTCCAAGCTAATCATAATGTTCATTCGTTAAGGTTTCCAAGCTAATCATGAAGTTCATTCAAGCCCAAAATGGTAAAAAAACAAATCTTGCTCAGATAAACCTTAAACATATTCAAGGATTTCCAAAATAGTATAAAATACAGTATTTCATGGAAGAATAAGGCACA